>OU342742.1:338043442-338614011 GCA_910589775.1 Avena eriantha | reverse complement strand
TCATTGCATGTGTGTTCTTCTAAACAATCCACACATGGATCCATTAGTATTATTGCATGTCTGTTCTTTTCATGAACCACACTCAGTGTCATGGCATGTCTGTTCTTCTCACAAACCACATAAGGATACACAAGTGTCATTGAATGTCTGTTCTTCTCATGAACCACATCTAGAGCCATTGCATGTCTGTTCTTCTCACAAACCACATAAGGATACACTAGTGTCATTGCATGTATGTTCTTCTCATGAACCACATCTAGAGTCATTGCTTGTCTGTTCTTCTCACAAACCACATAAGGATCCACCAGTGTCATTGGATGTGTGTTCTTTTCATGAACCACACACAGTGTCATTGCATGTCTGTTCTTCTCACAAACCACATAAGGATCCACTAGTGTCATTGGATGTGTGTTCTTTTCATGAACCACCCCCAGTGTCATTGCATTTCTGTTCTTCTCACAAACCACACATGGATCCACCAGTGTCATTGGATGTGTGTTCTTTTCATGAACCACACCCAGTGTCATTGCATGTGTGTTCTTCTCAGAAACCACACATGGATCCGCCGTTGTCACTGGATGTGTGTTCTTTTCATGAACCACGCCCAGTGTCATTGGATGTGTGTTCTTCTCACAAACCACAAATGGATCCACCAGTGTCATTGGATGTGTGTCCTTTTCATGAACCATACCCAGTGTCATTGGATGTGTGTTCTTTCCAGAAACCACATATGGATCCACCAGTGTCATTGCATGTCTGTTCTTCTCATTAACCACTCTTAGAGTCATTGTATGTGTGTCCATTTCACAAACCACATATCACTAGTGTCATTGCATGTGTGTTCTTCTCATAAATCACATATGGATCCACCCAGTGTGATTGCATGTGTGTTCTTCTCACAAACCACATAAGGATCCACCAGTGTCATTGGATGTGTGTTCTTTTCATGAACCACACATAGTGTAATTGCATGTCTGTTCTTCTCACAAACCACATAAGGATCAAATAGTGTCATTGGATGTGTGTTCTTTTCATGAACCACCCCTAGTGTCATTGCATTTGTGTTCTTCTCACAAACCACACATTGATCCACCAGTGTCATTGGATGTGTGTTCTTTTCATGAACCACACCTAGTGTCATTGCATCTGTGTTCTTCTCACAAACCACACATGGATCCACCGGTGTCATTGGATGTGTGTTCTTTTCATGAACCACGCCCAGTCTCATTGGATGTGTGTTCTTCTCACAAACCACACATGGATCCACCAGTGTCATTGGATGTGTATTCTTTTCATTAACCACACCCAGTGTCATTGCATGTCTGTTCTTTCCAAAAACCACATATGGATCCACCAGTGTCACTGGATGTGTGTTCTTTTCATGAACCACACCCAGTATCATTGCATGTGTGTTCTTCTCACAAACCACACATGGATCCACCGATGTCATTGGATGTGTGTTCTTTTCATGAACGACGCCCTGTGTCATTGGATGTGTGTTCTTCTCACAAACCACACATGGATCCACCAGTGTCATTGCATGTGTGTTCTTTTCATGAACCACACATGGATCCACCTAGTGTCATTGCATGTCTGTTCTTTTCACAAACCATAGATGGATCCACCAGTGTCATTGCATGTCTGTTCTTTTCATGAACCACACCTAGTGTCATTGCATGCCTGTTCGTCTCACAAACCACACATGGATCCACCAGTGTCATTGCATGTTTGCTCTTTTCACAAAACACACATGGATCCACCAGTGTATTTGCATGTCTGTTCTTCTCACAAACCACATAAGGATCCACCAGTGTCATTGGATGTGTGTTCTTTTCATGAACCACACACAGTGTCTTTGCATGTCTGTTCTTCTCACAAACCACATAAGGATCCACTAGTTTCAACGGATGTGTGTTCTTTTCATGAACCACACCCAGTGTCATTGCATGTCTGTTCTTTCCACAAAGCACATATGGATCCACCAGTGTCATTGCATGTGTGTTCTTTTCATGAACCACACCCAGTGTCATTGCATGTCTGTTCTTCTAAACAAACCATACATGGATCCACTAGTATCATTGCATGTATGTTCTTTTCATGAACCACACCCAGTGTCATTGCATGTCTGTTCTTCTTACAAACCACATAAGGATACACCAGTGTCATTGCATGTCTGTTCTTATCAGGAACCACATCTAGAGTCATCGCATGTCTATTCTTCTCACAAACCACATAAGGATACACCAGTGTTATTGCATGTATGTTCTTCTCATGAACCACATCTAGAGTCAGTGCATGTCTGTTCTTCTCACAAACTACAATAAGGATCCACCAGTGTCATTGCATGTCTGTGCTTCTCACAAACCACATAAGGATCAACTAGTGTCATTACATGTCTGTTCTTTTCATGAACCACACCCAGTGTCATTGCATGTGTGTTCTTCTCACAAACCACACATGGATCCACCAATATCATTGCATGTTTGTTCTTTTCATGAATCATAGCCAGTGTCATTGCATGTGTGTTCTTTTCACAAACCACACATGGATCCACCAGTGTCATTGCATGTCTGCCCTTTTCATTAACCACTGTTAGAGTCATTACATGTGTGTTCTTTTCACCAAATATCACCAGTGTCATTGCATGTGTGTTCTTCTCATAAATCACATATGGATACACCCAGTGTGATTACATGTGTGTTCTTCTCACAAACCACCTAAGGATCCACCAGTGTCATTGGATGTGTGTTATTTTCTTGAACCACACCCGGTGTCATTGCATGTGTGTTCTTCTCACAAACCACGCATGGATTCACCGGTGTCATTGGATGTGTGTTCTTTTCATGAACCACACCTAGTGTCATTCCATGTCTGTTCTTTCCACAAACCACATATGGATCCACTAGTGTTACTGGATGTGTGTTCTTTTCCTGAACCACACCGAGTGTCATTGCATGTTTGTTCTTCTCACAAAACACATAAGGATACACAAGTGTCATTGCATGTCTATTCTTCTCATGAACGACATCTAGAGTCATTGCATGTCTGTTCTTCTAACAAACCACATAAGGATCCACCAGTGCCATTGCATGTCTGTTCTTTTCATGAACCACACCCAGTGTCATTGCATGTTTGTTCCTCTAATGGATCCACCAGTGTCATTGCATGTGTGTTCTTCTAAACAAACCACACGTGGATCCACCAGTATCATTGCATGTCTGTTCTTTTTATGAACCACACTCAGTGTCATTGCATGTCTGTTCTTCTCACAAACCACATATGGATACACAAGTGTCATTGAATGTCTGTTCTTCTCATGAACCACATCCAGAGCCATTGCATGTCTGTTCTTCTCACAAACCACATAAGGATACACAAGTGTCATTGCATGTATATTCTTCTCTTGAACCACATCTAGAGTCATTGCTTGTATGTTCTTCTCACAAACCACATAAGGATCCACCAGTGTCATTGGATATGTGTTCTTTTCATGAACCACACACAGTGCCATTGCATGTCTGTTGTTCTCACAAACCACATAAGGATCCACTAGTGTCATTGGATGTGTCTTCTTTTCATGAACCATCTCCAGTGTCATTGCATTTTTTTCTTCTCACAAACCACACATGGATCCACCAGTGTTATTGGATGTGTGTTCTTTTCATGAACCACACCCAGTGTCATTGCATGTGTGTTCTTCTCACAAACCACACATGGATCCATCGGTGTCATTGGATGTGTGTTCTTTTCATGAACCACGCCTAGTGTCATTGGATGTGTGTTCTTGTCACAAACCAAACATGGATCCACCAGTGTCATTGGATTTGTGTTCTTTGCATGAACCACACCTAGTGTCATTGCATGTGTGTTCTTTCCACAAACCACATATGGATCCACCAGTGTCACTAGATGTGTGTTCTTTTCATGAACCACACCGAGTGTCATTGCATGTGTGTTCTTCTCACAAACCACACATGGATCCACCGGTGTCATTGGATGTGTGTTCTTTTCATGAACCATGCCCAGTGTCATTGGATGTGTGTTCTCCTCACAAACCACACATGGATCCACCAGTGTCATTGCATGGGTGTTCTTTTCATGAACCACACATGGATCAACCCAGTGTGATTGCATGTCTGTTCTTTTCACAAACCACATATGGATCCACCAGTGTCATAGCATGTCTGTTCTTTTCAGGAACCACACCCAGTGTCATTGCATGTCTGTTCGTCTCATAAACCACACATGGATCCACCTGTGTCATTACATGTGTGTTCTTCTCACGAACCACCTCTAGAGTCATTGCATGCCTGTTCTTCTCACAAACCACATAAGGATCCACCAGCGTCATTAGATGTGTGTTCTTTTCATGAACCACACCCAGTGTCATTTTATGTGTGTTCTTCTCACGAACAACACATGGATCCACCAGTGTCATTGGATGTGTGTTCTTTTAATGAACCACACCTAGTGTCATTGCATGTGTGTTGTTTTCATGAACCACATAAGGATCCACCAGTGTCATTGTATGTGTGTTCTTTTCATGAACCACACCCAGTGTCATTGCATGTGTGTTCTTCTCACAAACCACACATGGATCCACCAGTGTCATTGGATATGTGTTCTTTTCATGAACCACACCCAGTGTCGTTGCATGTGTGTTCTTTCCAGAAACCACATATGGATCCACCAGTGTCACTGGATGTGTGTTCTTTTCATGAACCACACCCAGTGTCATTGCATGTGTGTTCTTCTCACAAACCACACATGGATCCACCGGTGTCATTGGATGTGTGTTCTTTTCATGAACCACACCTAGTATCATTGGATGTTGTTCTTCTCACAAACCACACATGGATCCACCAGTGTCATTGCATGTGTGTTCTTTTCATGAACCACACATGGATCCACCTAGTGTGATTGCATGTCTGTTCTTTTCACAAACCACATATGGATCCACCAGTGTCATTGCACGTCTGTTCTTTTCATGAACCACACCCAGTGTCATTGCATGTCTGTTTGTCTCATAAACCACACATGGATCTAGCAGTGTCATTACATGTGTGTTCTTCTCATGAACGACATCTAGAGTAATTGCATGTCGGTTGTTCTCACAAACCACATAAGGATCCACCAGTGTCATTGGATGTGTGTTCTTTTCATGAACCACACCCAGTGTCATTCTATGTGTGTTCTTCCCACAAACCACACATGGATCCACCAGTGTCATTGGATGTGTGTTCTTTTCATGAACCACACCCTGTGTCATTGCATGTGTGTTCTTTTCATGAACCACATAAGGATCCACCAGTGTCATTGGATGTGTGTTCTTTTCATGGACCACACCTACTGCCATTGCATGTGTGTTCTTCTCACAAACCACACATGGATCCACCAGTGTCATTGGATGTGTGTTCTTTTCATGACCACACATAGTGGCATTGCATGTGTGTTCTTTGCACAAACCACATATGGATCCACCAGTGTCACTGGATGTGTGTTCTTTTCATGAACCACACCCATTGTCATTGCATGTGTGTTCTTTTCACAAACCACACATGGATCCACCGGTGTCATTGGATGTGTGTTCTTTTCATGAACCACACCCAGTGTCATTCGATGTGTGTTCTTCTCACAAACCACACATGGATCCACCATTATCATTGCATCTGTGTTCTTTTCATGAACCACACATGGATCCACCCAGTGTGATTGCATGTCAGTTCTTTTCACAATCCACATATGGATCCACCAGTGTCATTGCATGTTTGTTCTTTTCATGAACCACACCTAGTGTCATTGCATGTCTGTTCGTCTCATAAACCACACATGGATCCACCAGTGTCATTACATGTGTGTTCTTCTCATGAACCACATCTAGAGTCATTGCATGGCTGTTCATCTCACAAACCACAAAAGGATCCACTAGTGTCATTGGATGTGTGTTCTTTTCATGAACCAGACCCTGTGTCATTGTATGTGTGTTCTTCTCACAAACCACACATGGATCCACCAGTGTCATTGGACGTGTGTTCTTTTCATGAACCACACCGAGTGTCATTGCATGTCTGTTCTTTTCATGAACCACACCCAGTGTCATTGCATGTGTGTTCTGCTCAAAAACCACACATGGATCCACCAGTGTCATTGCATGTCTGCTCTTTTCATTAACCGAAGTTAGAGTCATTGCATGTGTGTTATTTTCAAAACCACACATGGATCCACCAGTGTCTTTGCATGCGTGTTCTTCTCATAAACCACATATGGATCCTAACCTTAGGAGAGCCCTAACCTTAGCCCCCCAATGGGTGGCTGTTAGACCGAGTCTTCTAGAAGGCACGCCCTAACATAGTTGTTCTGCTTGACGATTGTTACATACCGTTCGATTGGGGAGCTTGGACGATTGGGATGGTCTTCTAGAGCGATCCGCGAATAGGCTGTTCTGCGGCATGATTGGCCACGCTTGCTCTAGACAAACTGGCAACATCGAGTGCTCCCCTGTTGCGAGTGTCATGACTCACGAGTTCAGTGGGCCATATCCCAGTGTCACGTCCCCATTACTTCTCTTCCTCCCCGTACTTCTCTTCCTTCCCCTCGAAGCCACTTTCCCCACTTCACTCCCATCCTGCCGTAGCTACAAGCCGACGGGGCGCCTCCATCCCAATCCCTTCTCCTGCAGCCACCCCTCTCCCCTCTCGCCATGGGTTCAAGTGGAGATGGCGAGGAAACGCGTCGTGACGACAGGGACGGTGATTTCGATGTGAGTCGTCTCATCTCTATCTCTATCATCTGTGTCTAGTTATCTATTTTTTGATCTAGATCTACTCTGTTTACTCATGTGTGTATGATGTGTTAGGCCAACCAGACGATGTATGACTACGACTATCACGGTTTAGCGGACGAAGACAGTCATCTGCTATGTAAACATGGATATGTGCCCGCTAAATTTTTAGCGTTCGAAGGACGAAACGCCGGCAGGAGGTTTCTACGGTGTTAAGGACATCGTGCAATGATGCAAGGCGGAAGTTGTAGTGTTGTCAAATGGGTAGATCCATAGTGGACCAAATCGATGCAGAAAACGTTGGACAAACTATGGGATATGACTGTTGAGTTGAAAGAATCCGTAGTCAGCTCACTTCTTGAGAGTGTTGAGATGAAGGTATGGGACCCAGTTTACACGACCAAGCTTAACCGAGATCTCAGGAGGGTGCAAGACAAGGTTAGCAAAGTCAAGAAGGAGAGGGACGTGGCGTTGGCCCTAAAGGCTAAAGCAGAGCAAGAACTGACTCAAGCAAGGAATGATCTTCACCAGGCCAAAGTCCTGCAGTTTACAACTACGAGTATTGACAAGTGCATGAGGAAAAATATAGAGAAACAATTGAAGCTGTGCAAGGAAGGTGCTAAAAGGAAGGAGAAGACGAATCGATCCTTGCTCTCGCAGGAAGATGCGCATCGGGCTAAGATTAGGAAGATCAAGGAGATGTGTGATAACTAGTTCTATTTAGGTTGAGCTCCATTCCTTTTTAAGTTGTAATAGTAATACTTGTTGACCTAGCGGTCTGAACTACTGGTCTCGGAGTCCTGGGAGGAAAAAAATTGGTCTCCCGTTAGTCTGTCTTAACCCTGCATCACTTCCTTTTGTCTGATCATGGTGGTATTCTGACATTGGTGGTTTGTTTAAACGTAATCTACGTGGATTGTGCCGCATGCAAATGGCAGAGCCACAATTTATAAAGTGGAAGCACGTACACCCGGTTAATGGAGATCCGGGAGCTTCACCAGACGCAGGGGATGCAGGAGCAGGGAGGCGGTGAGATAGACGGGCTCAAGCATCTAGGCATTATCTGTTGCCATTGCTATTTATGTTGCGATGTCATTGTGCAGCATCTGAAATAAGTTGCTGCTTCGTGGAGTGTGGCAGCTTAAATAATTTATTTCCGTGCCACTTACATTCCATCTAATTTGGAGACCCCCTGCCCCTCAGCAATCGTGGAACCGGTGCTGCATGTTTTCAGATAGCAGTGACACAATCACAATTTCGGATTCAACCCTAAGTCACGGTACATTTTACTCAAAGAACGTGGGTAGATTGTTTCGCCCAGCAAAGTGCCACACACAGAGCTCCAGAATTTAACCGAATTACATATATAGGTTCAAGTTCAACACATTACTATGCATCTTCATTGCCAGCAGCGTTCTTCCGTAGCCTGGGTGCCAAGCCTTCACGTCCACTGGCTTCTTCATTTCCTGCATTCTTCCTCTTCCTCGGTGCCAATTTTCCTAGCTTCATGTACTCTACATCGCCGGGACAATGAGCACCAGAATCGTGTCCAGCATCATCTTTGCACATGTTTTTACCTTCTTCGGGAAGCAAAATGACTGACCTGGCAGTCATGTTTCTAACCTTGCGGTGCTTCCTGTCAAAGAAACATGACTGTTGCATAACTCCCCAATATCTAGAGAGTGAATGAAACAAAAATTACAATTCAGCACAAACATGCGAACCCCAAGAGACTTTTTCTTACCAGGAGCTAATTAGGTTCGAGCGACCAACCTGTCCAAGAATAGAAGGGTGACTCCTAGTTGCAGCAGCTTCCACATCCAGTACATCACAATTCAGCTCAAACATGTAATCGGAAGCATACATTTTCATCAACCCAATTAGCTGACTGTCACATGTTAGAGGAACCGTTCATCCATGAAGCTGACTTTGCAGTCTGCTTCGGCCATAATTCATCATGATTACGCAGAGCAGCAACCATAGCAGATATAGTGCAGATCTGCGCAGGAGCTTCTTCCATCATGATACAATGGTGTCCATACCACTTGCCCTTATAGTCGTACTTGAAGAGGACTACTGTAACCAGGTAAGGGTGGTCTGCGGAGATCCCACTTGATAGAACACTGTGGACAAAATATGTTTGTCAGCATTAGGCTAACAAACAATTTTAGGTTCAGTAGCCAGCTAGTAGTTATAATTAGTGCGAATAGCAAAGAGAAGGGTAGCTCACCCGCTTGTAGCCAGAACTTCTTCTTCCTTGGTAGTAGGATCTGCCATCCTCCGAGCTTCTCGGCTCATCGGCGGCGGAGGCGGTCTAGAGCCTCGCAACAGCGACTACGGCATGCGCCATTGGAGCTTGGGATCAGCGACTGGGCGCAGCAACTTAGTGTCGGAAGTCAAATGTCCAAAGGGATCGTCCTGCCTGGAGGGTGGATTCTGACGCTGTCGGTGCTAGGGAAAAGGCGGGAATGGATATGTGAAATTGGTCAATGCATCCAATCCACTTGGTTCCTCGATTTTCCTAAGAGGTTGCCACCTTGGTGCTCACGTCATGGACATATGACCAACCTGAGGGTCCCCATCGTCTACTTCACGGGACAGTTTTACAGAATGTTTGAATTTGGCAGGGGTGAGATGAGTTTGCATCAAAATGGCCCCTCTCGGTAGTTGGCGGCCCAACATTTCGAAACACGGCAATTTCAGGCAGTTTAGGTACCGCGGTGCACTGGCCTGGGAACTTTGGTACCGCAGACGAACATGCCCGTACTAGAGGTGGAGGTGCTATAGCTTTAATCCAGTGTTGCGACCCAGAGGAAGGAGTTGATAGTGTGCCCTAGGTCATGGCATTTTAAGCCGCCGAAGTGGGATAGGAAGCCGAGGAGAACACGAGCTAGATCCATGGGAGCATAGGCGAGGAGGCGTTGAGACTGACTGAGAGAATGATGCACCCACCCTGCATGGCGTTAGGCGTTGCCGTTACCGTCGATGCGGCTGGCCGTCAGTCGCCTGAGGGGATGCGGTAGCACCGCTAGATTTCGTGGATTTAGCGGCCTTGTCCACATGCGTCACATAGTTTTCGCAGGAGGCCACGTACACCATTTAAGCTGTTTTTTGTGGGCGACGTATGCGGGACTGTTGGACGCCGCTGCTGTTTGCATCCTGACCCCTCATGCCGCCATGGCATGGGCAACTTTATTACAAGACCTGGGACAATATAAAACATCGATGGAAATAAAGTTTTGACGGATAAAGGAACGGATGTCTCTGTACATGACACCTTTGTGTGCTAGGTTGAACTCTGTACTTCTTTCACCAAATTTTGTGCATCTGATTCCACCTGGACCTGGCCCATGGCCTACATTGCTACATCTTGTAGTGCCTCCATGCACGCATACACCTCTTCTTGCTCTGTACATGCCAAGTCATTGAGACGACTCGCCTCTGCGCTTCTTTCTCTTCCCTTTTCATCATGGATTACAAAGCCCCATCCTCCTTGCGTCATGCTCTGGATGAACGAGTCATCTAGGTTAATCTTCAGCAAATCGCCCAGAGGTGGAGTCCAACTTGTCGGTTCTCTCGATGTTGTCATCTTTGCATTGCTCATGCAGTAAAGCTCACATTCCCTGGACCAATAATTAGTCTGCCCAATCAACTCTTCTTCAGTACATCCTTTTTCCGCAACATTCTATTTGTTCCTTCTGAGCCACCATCTTCACAACATACAGCAGATGGTACTGACTTTTTCCCCCGGTGCTAGGATTTCTTGTAGTACATATTCTGCATTACTAAGTGTGCTCATGCGATCACACTCCACTTCCATTCCAAAATATTTCCATAGATGTTTCACTCCCTTGCACTTAAGGAGCAGATGGGCACCATCTTCATCGAAGCAATGGTAGCATAGGTAGAGTGTCTCACATTCCATACCCCTTGTGTTAATGCGTGTCCTCAAAGGCAGGCTATCATGTGCAAACCGCCACATAAATTGCTTTAGTTTGGGGATGCAGGGCAGGTTCCAAATAGGCTCAAACTAAATTACCTGACAATGTTGCATGGGGAATGTCACGCATCCGCACATACAAATGGTATGTTGTCTTTACCGAAAACTAACCTTTGTTATCAAAATATCAGGCAGGATAATCTTCAAAATCACCACAGATTGGTGTAGCTAGGATAGTTTTCACGTCCACCTCCTAGAAATTATCTCGGACAAGGGATTCATCCCATCTATTTGTGATCGGACTTATGAGATCAGTGACCTTAGTAAAAGGATGCTGCCCACGTGGAGTGATAGGACTCCTAGATCCATCTCTAGCTAGCCAGGGATCAGTCCAAATATTCACACTCAAGGCATCACTAATTCTCCATAGATGACCTTCCTTAAGGAGATCCAATCCCTTCAAAATACTTCTCCAAGTGTAGGAAATTCTGTTACTTTACTTGGCTATGCCTCAAGAATTGAGCTGTCAGGAAAGTACCTAGCCTTTAGGACTCGTGCACGTAATGATGCCGGATTAACCAGCATACGCCATGCGTTCCTTGCCAGTATAGCTAGATTAAATGCATGTAGGTATGAACCCATGTCCTCCCTCACTTTTTGATTTTGATAGCACATCCCAGCTTAACCAATGAACCTTGTTCTCATTTTCATTTTGTGACCACTAGTACCGACACACCATCATACTAATCTGATCACACAAGATCTTTGTTAGATCGAAGCATGACATTGTGGAAGTAGGAATGGATTGTGCACATGATTTAATCAACATTTTCTCCTTCCCAGCCTTTGTCAACATTTTCTCCTTCCATCCCTGAATTTTCTGCCATATGCGCTCCTTTAGGTATTCAAATATCACTCTCCGAGCTCTCCCAACATACACCGGTAGGCCGAGGTACTTCTTTGTCCTCGTCTCCGCTCTAATGTTCAACTCCCTAAGTACTTGTGTTCTCATCTCCTCCTCAGTGTTCTCACTAAACATAATTGATGACTTACCAGAATTAATAGTTTTCCCCGAGAAAACCTCATACAGATGTAATGCATGTTGTAGGGACTTAGCACTCGCACGTGTTGCTTTTAATGTTGGGTTCCACAGTAGAAACAAAAAATTCTAACTACGCGAACACAATAACCAAGATTCTTTCTACATAGACATAAGTAATTAAGAGGGAAAAAGTATGCATACCCTTGAAGACCAAGGTACGCCTTATGCAGGTAGGTGTATGTTGATAAAGACGAACAGCTCCTTGCTCCAAGCGCCGAGCTCCGAGCACCCCAAGTGTGGCGCCTCCGAAGTTCTACAGACCTCCGGTGTAAGCGACGTCTCCCGGGATCCGATCTAGCCGAGTAGAGGAAGAAGAAATATGGCCGACCGAACATCACACAACGGTAGTCCGGAGGTGGATAACTCAAGTCCCTCAAAGTTCTCTCCAATATTACGGAGAAATCCCTAAGAACAATGAAAGAGAGAAGAGAGAATGGGATACCTTTCAAGGGGAGGGGTGCCCCTTTATTTATAGTAGGAGGGGAGGGCCAACACCCAAGGGGAAAGCAGTGTGGGACTAAAGTCCCACACCCACCAGCCACCAAGGGAGCCGCCATCCCCAAGGTACGCCCCAGGTGGGGAGCCCACTAGGGCTTGGCCGGCTGGCCCCTCCTCCCCATGTGCCTTGCCCTCTTGGGCGTCCCCTCTAGGTGAGGCCCATAAGCCATGGCTTCCTTTTAAAATAAAATAAAAAAATATTTTATTATTAATTAATATAAAACACATATATTATTATATCTTTCACCCTGGAACTTCTTCTAGACCCCTCCGGTCAATATCGGGTGCTACAGAGAACATTTCGGTTTCTCTCCCTCATTTCTCCTACGGTGCCGAATCAATCCATATGCGACCCCACTCTTAAGTGTGCCACCCTTTGGTTCGGAAACACTCCGGACATGACTAAGACCCCCTCATATCAATGATCATCAGCGGGACCTAGATGCCCATAATGACCCCTGTGCGTTTCATGAATCTCATCGCTTTCAACATCGCGTCCCACTCCCTTTGCCACTTGATAATCCTAGATTTGATCTTTGGTATCTCCATACCTATTTTGATCTCGTCACCAATGAACTCGTTTACTCGTTCCCGTGCCATTGCATTCCATGACCTAGTCATATGCTTGCAAGCTTCGTTAATGCAACATCGCCGAGCTGGCCACGTGTATCTATCCGTTACTTGAATTGGCAAATCCTGGTCTTGATACATACTTCTCTACATGTCCTTTAGGAAAACCTAAGTGGTACCTTTTCGATCACCCTTTCACAGCTTGATACTTGATACCCTCAAGGCTTCCACCAGTAACGGTGATTATGTATTATCTCGTAGTCAAAGTATTAGATTGTGAGGTTTCTTTGTTATCATGAATGATGAACGTTTGTAACTAGATCTCATTATGATATAATTTCAGGTGTTTATCTATCACATCTTTCAACCAATGATATGACCTCATTGTCAATTGGCATAAATGCTCATGATCTCGAAATCCTAGATCATATGTTTGACCAATGAGATAGTTCGCTAGAGGTAACTAGAGACACGGTTTGTTTCCATACCACGCGTGTATTAATGTTTCATATTAACACAGTTATAGCACGCCATGAAACGTATTATGAACATACAAGAGATACATTAAATAAAACACTTTATTATTTGCCTCTAGGGCATATCTCCTTCATTTATAAAGTACTAGTGAGTCGTCTGCAAACAGTAGATGGTTAAAACTTGGAGCCTCATTGCAAATTTTGATCCCTCCTAATTCTCCACTTTCTTCTACTTTGTTCAACACTGCTGAAAAGCCCTCTGCAATATGAGGAAGAGATATGGCGATAATGGGTCACCTTGGAGGAGACCTCATGTGGTATGATTGTATCTGTGAGAGTGCCATTAAAGTCTAACTTGATAGCTGACTGATGTGATACATCTCATCATGATGGCGATCCATTCCTCTGCAAAACCAAGCTTCCTAATCATTTTTTCCACAAAGTTCCACTCAACCCTATCACACGCCTTACTCATATCTAGCTTGACCATAACATACGCCATATGCCCCTCTTGTGCATCTTCATATAGTAAGTGCATTCATGCGCCACTAGAATATTGTTCGTGATCAACCGACCAGGTACAAAAGCAGTTTGGTTAGGAGAAATAATCTCATCCAGAATTTTCTTTAGCCTATTAGCCAACACCTTGGAGACCAGCTTATACACCACATTGCATAGGCTAATAGTCCTCAGATCTTTCATACTCTCATGTTCTTTGATTTTTGGAATGAGCACCATGGTTGTATCATTCCATTCAGGCTGCATTTGCCTACCTCTTAGCACATTCAACACCTCCTAGGTTACCTTCTCCCCCACCACATTCCAATACTTCTTGTAGAAAATAATGTGCATACCATCTGGGCTAGGTGCTTTGAGATCACCAATGGAATCTAGGGCTTCTTTCACTTCTGCAGCTGTGTATTTGCTGCATAGCATCTCATTCATCATAGGGGTGACACGTTCATCCTCATGTGAAAGAAGCTCCTCCACCGGGTACGTGTAGAGGAAGTAAAAAGGTTGGAAAAATAATTAGTAGCCACCTCTCTCATGGCCTCCTCCTCCACCACCACACCTCCATCCTCCTTTTTTAGCTGTCGTATGTGATTTAGTTTCTTCCTCTACGACACTGCCAAGCGGATTTTGTGTGTGTTTCTATCACCCCCCTTTCATCCATTTTATGTGTGCCCTTTGCTTCTAGTACACCTCCTTTTGTTCCTCCAATCCATTTAATTTGAAACATAAGACCTCCTCCCCGCGGACTTGGTTCAGATTTATGGATTCCTGCTGACACTTCTCTAGCTCCTTTTTTGTTCTCCTAATCCTCTTCTCTGAATCTCCTATAACGTTTCTACTTCAATTAGACAACTCCTTTAAAACTCCCTTTACTGCTCGTGCAACTCCCTTTCCCTTCGACCCCACCTCCAAACCCCAAGTGTTTTGCACTATATCACTTCACACCTCCTCTTCCAACCACCTAGCTTGAAACCGTGGAATCGAGCTTGGCACACCATCTAGTTAAGAGTAATATTTATCCAATTTTTTACAAGGTAATAACTAGACCAGCCTTTGGCACACAATTGGCTCCTAACTGCAAAGAAATTCTTGCTCCTTTTTTTGAGGTTTAAGTAGACAATTGAATTCAGTGCATTTCCTTTTTTGGTTCAAGTTGAGAAGGGACTGCAAGTGAAAAATGGGTTTTGGACATCTGTTAGGGGTAATTTGGTAGCTTGCATATACTTCGTGTCTCCCTTTGGCAGTGCCAGGCACATACGTACCCTGGACCATCTTCTCCAACTTGTTTGTTAGTTGCATGGAGATATTTTGTAGGAGACAAGACAGTAACAAATGCATGCTGTTTGGTTGCCTGCACTCGACTCTGGCAACGCCGCACACATACGCGCTCTAGGCCATCTTCTACAACTTGTTTGTTTACTTGCATTGAGGATTTTTGCACGAGGACACTAACACATGCATGTTGTTTGGTTATTTGCGCTCGACTTGGCTGCCACATTAATATGCACACCTAGCAGTCATTAGCAGCTCATGTTCTTTGTGTTCGGTCTGCTACATCTACTAGCGTGATACCTGTTGTGGCTACATCGGCGATGGAGGGCGGCACCTGCTGTGGATGCGCTGGTGTTGGAGAATGCAAACACGGCCAGTCATAGTAGCGTCGCTCAGTGGCAGGCTGGACAAGTAACCACTCGATTTTGCTCGTTGTGGTGGGGTCCTTGCCCGTGGCGTCCGGGAACTCGAGCTGGAACACGACGAACTGGAATGGCTGGAATATGTGCGCGGCGGACGAGAGTTCCATGCGGTCACAACCGTTGTTGACGGTGATACCGACCTTGGCATTACTCTACCTGCATGACTGGCCCGTCGAGTAGGTCTTCTTCCTCAACCCCATATTCAACCTCGTCTTCAACCTCATGTACAAGTTGAGAACCTACAGATGGAACTCCACCAAAACGAAAAACTTGTAACATGAAAGTTGTTGGGAACAATGAGATCAAGCTACTCTGGAAATGAAATTTTGAACAGTTGATTGTGTGTGATGATGAAATTCGCTAAAAAGCCTCCAACTTTGACCACGAATCTAAGAAGATATGGTTCACGAAACTCGGTGCGGATGGTCGAAACGGAAGCCCATCATTGATGTCCATCTATTTCATGTAGAGTTTGATTTGATTCAGATCCTATTTGTGCTAATTACAAGTAATTGGGATGAACACGTTTAAGAGAGAAGAGAGAAGATAGTCTCTGTAATATGTACACGCATGTGCAATGAGCTCAATGGGGCGCTTTTGTTCGTGCTCGGGCATGCTCCACGGAAACACTCAAATCGAGCATTGTTCCAAGGCCTGTCTATAGGCAGCTTTGATAAGTGCGCGAGGCAAGATATGGCGGAAATGTAGGCAACCAATCAGACCATTTTAATCACAACAAAGCCTGTTTGAGGAGACTGCAGGCTACCAAACGCGCCCTGAACAACTGTCCGCACAGGCAGCAGGAGAACAATGTGTGCGCCTCTGGTAGTGATCACTGGAGTTGATCATGACACCACCACAAAAGATGTATTCAGCTTTCCATGCTCCTCGTCAAGGTTGTACTCAGCCAAATCCCCTAAGAAAATGTTCCTATAGGGTTTGGAAAGTTTGCCCCGACTGAATGGGTGTGGAAGATAGTGTGGACTTCTGATAGGAGAGCTCGCCACGGAATCTCAGGACCCCGAACTTACTTAGAGATGACATTTGAAACCTTTAGGGTATCTTTTTAGTCTAGTACAAACAAATAAGCTAGATTTCTCAAAATTTATGGATTATAAAGATTTAGTTCATTTTTATACTAAATATGATAGAGAGTACACTAAAGTTACACACTTTCATCCTTAACTTTACATACCGTATCAGTAAGTTACATTGTTATCTTGGTCTTAAGTTACTGAAAAGTTTATAACTTGGTTCTTTCTTACTATTCATTTTTTATAATCTATGCATACACGCGGACTCTACATGCAAACATGCATTTCGGTTTTTCACTTGTTTTATTATTTTTTCCGATTTTAGGGAGGTGGGATCCGGAATTCCACCTTCCCACTATGTAATTTCGCGTCGACGTGCATTGTTTGCTCACGAGAAGAGGATAACGTAGACCACATGTTAGTGTAGTGTGTGTTCGTACTGGTCTATTTTGGCATAGAGTGTTTCAATCTCGTGGGACGCGTTTGGTAGTCTGTAGGGCGGTCATCCTGTCCAGGGGAGTAAAAAAGGGCCGATTGGATTCCTCAGGGGCGCGTTTGGTACCCATGCGTGGATTTTCCGACCCAGCCAGACAACACTGAGGAGGGTACTACCACACTCATTCGATCTACAAGCCATTTGCAAGTTGTTTGATAGCCTGCCATCGTGGTTGGTGCACCAGTTGAACAACTATGACCATATTGTTTGATTGTATGTACATTATTATGCTTTTGACCCATCTCATGCACTTTACACTTGTTTGGTTGACATGAAAAACCAGTTGTGGTTACCCTGCACTTCCTTATAGTGAGTTACCACAAGCGGTTTGACAAAGAGGAAGAACACATGCTTGAAGAACACAAGCAAAAAGGGATGAACAACACAGATGTAGGAACAACACAATCTGGAACAAGGGAATCACAATCCTGATGCCCACAAGCATGAACAATAGAAGCACAAGTGTTATCCCCACAAGCATGAACAACGCAAGCAAAAGGGGATTACAGTTGAACAAGAACAAATGACACCCTTGGCAAAAACAACACAAGTAGGAACTAGTCATAAGAAGCATCACTGTAACATCCTAGGATTAGCTCCTGGAAAAAATCAGGACACGTGTTTGTGCATTGCATCCATGCATAAAAAATCCGAAGAATTTTCACGCAAAACTAAAAGCGTGTAGAGGGATCAAGATCTCTCTTGTTCTAATGGAAGCATTCGTGTGATTGCGATAGATTTTGACATGACAACTATTGTATCTTTGCTTTTGAGGGGGATAGCCATTAAAATTTGAAAATCAAAAGATATGTTTGAATTCAAATAGAATTTGAAATGAATTAGTAAATGAAGTTGAATCTCAAACATAACAAAATAAATGAGTTCTTATAATATACAAATAATTGTACTGTATTAATAATTAAGACTAAAAGTAAAGTAAAGGGAAATAACTACATAAGAAATGAATATGGAAAAGAAATTACAATAATAAATAGATGAAATTTCATTTATAAATAAGAAAGAACATTTACAATATCCAAATTACAATAAGCAAGAAACTTTAGCTTTATTAACATAGAATAAAAAATAAAATTACAACCAAAAAGAAAATAGAAAATCCTAAGTTGTTTTTCGGTATATTCTTTTCTTCATATACTCTTCACTTTGATCCCTGCAAAACAACTCAAAGGAAATGAAAAAAAGAGAAAGAGGGGTGTTTGGGGTTAGTAAACTCTCAAACTAGCAAAGTGTTGCTAAGCCAGACTCATCCTCGAGTTGGAAATAAATAGAACATTTAGTATCCATTCTTATCAGAGTTTTAGCCTTAGCACCACATCATAGGTTGGGGCAAGTATCACCTTGGTTATAAAGTAGTAAATAGATAAGAGGTAAAAACCACAAGAAATATCAGGGAAGGGTAATTCTGCTTGACCTCATCCACAAGTAACAGAACTTCAACATAGAAACTTGAACCCCAAAAGGCCCACTTGCAAGCAGCATACTCATCCATGCAAACTTCTGTGCTATCCACACCGTAGAGGAAGGTGAAATAACGTTTCATGGTTCCCTGTGTTTTGTGTGTTAGATAACAATACCGTGGAGTTTTCTCATATGTGCGAAGTGTGTAGGGAAATGTTTATTGTGTTTGGGGCTGGATTATCTTCCCCCATCAAGGGCCGGATAATTCGGCCTGGCCCTCTTGGCAAAGGCTGCCATGGCGGGTGTCTCATGCTGGGGGTGGATTTTCCCCTGGAAAGTCTGAACTAGGGGGATTTTCTTCCCCTTACCGGATAATCCGGCCCTCACCTTGGGCCGAATAATCTGTCCCCCCGGAGATGATCAAGGGCTAGCATGGCGCGGCGCTCTGACTGGGGGCAGATTTTCCCCCTAAAAATCCAAAGCACGCAGATTTTCTTCTCCTGACCGGATAATCTGGCCCTCACCTTGGGCTGGATAATCTGGCCCCTAGGAGGCAAGCAAAGGCTGGCTCGCCGCGTTGCTCTGACTGGGGGCAGATTATCCCCCGGATTGTCCGAGGTTGGGTAAGAGTTTTCCCCGGGCCGGATAATCCGAGTCTCACTTAGGCCAGATAATCCGACCCCAAAAAGCTCCAACGGATCCATCAAGGAAGGGGGTATAAAAGCCACGTCTTCCCCTCCTGTCAGATCTCTTGGTTCATTCAAAAAGATCAGACCTATTGCAAAAGCTCTATCTCTAGATCTCCCACTTCAACCACCCGAATGCTTCGATCTTTTGCGGAATTGAAGGAGGAGACATCATACATCGTCATCATGAATCAAGCGCATCAAATCCTCTCCATTCACTTGGAGAAATCCCCGATCTAGTATTCTCGTTAATATCTAGATCTTGTGTTTTGTTATTGATAACTAGTGTTCTTGTGGCAGCTTGTTTTCATTACGGGAGCCTCCAATTTGGTTGTGGAGTTGTGCCCCGCTAGTTGTGTAAAGGCTCCAGTTCCCTCCTCGAAGGGTTCCTATAGTGGAAAGGTGGATCAAGCCTTTGGTGGCGGGATCCATCGGAGAACAGGGTGAGGCCTATTGTGGCATGGTGGTCTTAGTACCACCCACCCCTCCAACACAGATGTACTTCCCTTAACAAGGAAGGAACTATGGTAAAACAAATCCTTTGTCTCCGCATGCTCCACTAAAGTTTACTCATTCCTCTATCTCACTCGCCTTTATTCGCTAGTAGTTAGGTTTGTATATAGGGAAATTCTCCATAGTAGTATATCTAGAGAATTTACCTTCCGTGTCAAGCCTAAAATTGAAAAGGCATTAAAATTTGAAGTAGCACCTATTCACCCTCCCTCTAGGTGCCCATACGATCCATTTCGATTGGTACCAGAGCCCAGGCTCTTTATTCAGGCTTAGCGGCCTAAGAGAAGTATGGGTACTAAGGAAAATGGGAATGAGGCTGTGGACAAGGTCATAATGGATGGCCTCAAGACGTTGGAAACAACCTTGTTGAAATCCTTTGACACCAAGATGGAGGAGATGAAGCAAATGATTGCTCGCCTCACATTATCTACAACCCCATCTCCATCTTCCTCCGAGGCCACCACTCCTTCGTCCAAGGATAAGGCTCACGCCAGATCTAAGGAAGATGAAGTGGTAGGTGAAAAACATAATGGTTCTGCCTCTAAGAAGGGAAGTGGTAAGGAGGACTATAGTGAGGTTCCTCACCTATATTCTCCTAACCCACCTATCCCTCATCCTCATATAAACAATAGGAGTGATCCACCAAAGCTTACTGCATCTACATTTAATCACTGGCAATTCTTAATGAAATCTCATGTATGCAGTTCATACATTGAACTTTGGAGGATTATCAAAGATGGTCTTCATATTGGAGACCACACCAACTTGACTAGAAGAGAAATTTTGGATAGTCAATTGAATGCAACGGCTCTCCACATGATACAGCTCGGAGTGGGTCCCAAGAAACATGCCCCACATTGAGCATTTCAACACCGCCAAAGAAGCTTGGGATGCTCTCACCGACCTATTCATTGGAAATGAAAGCATGAGAAGGAATAGGTACGATGCTCTTAGTAATGAAGCTGAAGGTTTCTACATGTTGGACGGTGATGACCATGAAGACATGTATAGAAGGCTCAAGAGCATTACAACAACATTTAGAAAGCATGGAGCCACTCACATTGACGATGCCTTGATCAAAAGGAAATATGTGAGTGCGCTCATGCCATTTGAGCCAACGGATTTGAAGAGTTTGCAAGGTAGACACAACTACCACCAAATGACTTCCAATGAAGTCATGCAAGAAATGGCGGCCTTCAAGGTTGCCGCCAAGAACGCTGAAGATGCCCGTGCTCGGGCTAATGGAATGCAAAAAGGAGTCAATGTCGCTCTAAAAGCAAATGTTGTTGAGCAAGATGAGGATGTAAGAGGATACGATGTTGTCTCCATGGGCTGTCCTGAGGAAGTCAAGCATGCTCATGGGGATTACATGGCTTCTTATGCAAGGAATTTTTGGAAATATCCAGCCAAGGCCAAGTCTGAACTTGAACGCAAGAATGGGTCAAGTGGAAGAAGAGAGAATGGCCCAAAACTGAGGACATGCTAGAATTGTTGAGATAGGTTGAACTTTGTGGCTGAATGTCCATATCAGAGTAGAGAATACAATGGTGGCAGGCTCATCCTTGAAGAAAAATCCAAGGCTCCTCGAAACAAGCCATTTATCAAAAAGAATGGTCCTTACAAGAAGCAACCCAAGATTGTCTTGGTGGCACAAGAAGGATATTCCTCTGCAAGTGAAGACGAAGAGGATGAAGATAGTTCTCAAGAGGTGGCTGATATAGCCACCACATCTACCCTGTCATCTCTTTTCGACTCTCCTAATGAAAATGTCATCAAAAACAACGTCACTTGCCTTATGGCAGGAGGGTCTGAGGTATCATCTTCTATTTCTTTATTTCCTAAGACTAATATAAATATGGATATGGATGATCATACTAGTCTTAATATAAAAGAAGTTATTGCTTTGGACAATTTTTTGACTAACTTGCAAGGTGAGCACAAACTTCATTTTGATGCTCTTATGAGTCAACTTGCCCATTCCAACGAATTTCTCGAAGAAAAAGGTAGAATTGAAAGAGAAGATGCCTTGGAGACAGCCTCCTTGAAGAATTCCTTGGAGGAAAAGAGGAAGCTCGAGTATCCTTAGAAGAGAAACTCGAGTCAATTGTGGAGTCCCATGAAGAGGTTGTTGCTCAACTCATCAAAGAATGTGACAACGCTCTTGCTAAGGTAAAAAAACTAAAGAAGGAAAAGATTGAATTTGGGGCTGCTCATGCTAGACTCTCGGAAAAGTTTGAGAAACTTGACATTGCTCACAAGGCATTGGAGAGTGAACATTCTACTCTAAATGAGTCTCGTGACCAGCTCCAAACTCAATTTGACAAGTATGATATGCCCAGCACCTCCACTCCATCTTGTGGACAATAAGAACTTGTAAAGGGATGTCAACAGAAAGGTAAAGAAGTTCTAGATGAGGTGCTTAGCAAGCAAAGGACAAACAATGGAAAATAGGATCTTGTTTATGTTCCCAAGACAAAGAAGAAGAAGAAGAATAAGAAGAAGAAGAAGAAGAAGAAGAAGAAGAAGAAGAACAAGAACAACAAGAAGAAGAAGAATAAGAAGAAGAGCAAAACTTCTCAACCAAAGACAAGCACCACCACTAATGACAAGACTAACTATGATGGTTTTGCAGGGGCTAATAATCCTAACTATGAATTATTTTGTGATTATTATGGTGATGTCTATGCTAGCTATGTAGGTCCTTTTTATAGTTACATATCTTAGTCTATTTGGGTTCTCAAACCCTTGTCACTAACATGAGAGGACCCATTGAAAATGGGTACCTAAAACCAATAAGTAACTTTCTTGCAGGGCTATGCTTCTGGTGGGTCTAAATGGGTACTCGATAGTTGGTGCACTAGTCATATGACCGGAAGCAAGGAGATCATCTCGGAGATGCGGCCAAAGCATGATCACATAACTGTCTCCTATGGTCACAAGTCTAAATCTGAGGTATTAGGTCTTGGCAAAGTTGTGGTTGCTCATGATATCTCTCTTGTGGACGTCATGCTTGTTGAGACCCTCGGTTACAATTTACTTTTAGTTTGTGCCCTTGGTAAGATGGGCTTTGCAGTTTTCATTGATGCTAATTTGGTGGTACTCTCGTGGAGCAAGTCTCTAAAGGTCGCTTTCGTGGGATACGTCGAAAATGACCTGTACGTGGTGGAATTCTCGGGGAAAACCACTACAGGCCCGATGTGTCTTTTTGGAAAGGCCGACGTGGGTTCGTTATGGAATCACCGACTAGCCCATGTCAATATGAGAACTTTGCAAAGTCTCCACAAGGGTGGCCACATCCTTGGACTAAAAGAAAATGTTTTCTTTGCCAAAGATCGTGTTTACAGGGCTTGTGTTGAAGGAAAAATGCATGACTCTCCCCATCGACAGAAGACCATTATTTCATCAACGAGAATTTTGGAGCTCCTTCATGTGGACCTCTTTGGTCCTCCATCTCATGCAAGCCTCGATGGGAAGAAATATTGCCTCGTAATTGTTGATGATTATTCAAGATATACATGGGTCTATTTCTTCAAGTTGAAGAGTGAGACACAACAAACGGTCATTGATTTGGCCAACGAGGTTCAACGTCAACACAACCTCCCAATTTTGGCAATTAGAAGCGATAACGGCTCCAAGTTCAAGAACTACACCTTAAATGAATTTCTAAGTGAAGAGGGGATAAGACATCAATATTCCGCTGTGTACACCCATTAACAAAATGGTGTTTCTGAGAGGAAGAACCGGACCTTAATGGATATGGCAAGATCTATGCTAGATAAATTCAAGTCTCTGTATAACTTCTGGGCTGAAGAAATCTCTACCGCTTGCCATTCATTCAACCGGCTATATCTCTGTAAAATCTTGGACAAGACTCCGTATGAAATACTTACCAGTAACAAGCCAAACATCTCCTACTTCCGGGTATTTGGTTGTAAGTGTTTCTTTCTCATCAAAGGAGTTCGTTTATCTAAATTTGACTCTAAGGCTTTAGAAGGCTTTTTTCTGGTTATGGTGCCGAATCCCACACTTATAGAGTCTACAATAAGTTCTCCAAAACTATTGTAGAATCTTGTAGTGTGGTGTTCGAGGAAAATGATGGCTCTCGTGTAGGGCAAGTTGATGTTTGTGATGCAGATGTTGAAATACCCCAAGATGCCATAGAAGAATGGGTGTGGGATTTTTCTACCCCATTGAGGAACCCTTGTGGAGGATCATCAAGGACAATGCTCTACTCAAGTAGAGCCCTCATCGACACAAGCTCAACATGCTCCAACCATTGGAAAAACTTCTACACCAACCCCACAAAATGCTGAAGATCAAATTGCTCCTGAAAGCTCCAGGCCAGATTATTCGGTGGACACCGGATTATCTGGGCAACCTTCCTCTACTAACAGAAATGCTCAAAATGGTGAAGTTTTTGCTGTGAGCCCCAGGCTAGATTTTCCGGCTGACCTCGGATTATCCGGCCCCTCCCCAGTTCGTGCTAGGACAACTCAAGACGGTGATGGTGATTCAAGTTTTCCCAGGCCGGATTATCCGGCCCCTCCCTCGGCTAGATTATCCGGCCCTAAAAGTTCTGAAGACCAGCAACCTTCTGTTATGGTTGTTGATCAACATCAAGTGCATGATTCATCATCTCCTATTCCTGCTAAATCAAGCTAAAGATCAAGGCCCAGCCAAGGATTCCACCGAAGACTCTCATGATGAAGTTATTCCCCCAAGAGACAACAAGCTAATTGAACTTCGTCGCAAAGCTCGTGCAGATAAGAACCTTGAATTAAGGGGTCACACTCTTGATAAAGTTGTAGGTGATCTCCGATGCAGGGTGTCCACAAGAAGGGAGCTAGCAAGTTTTGGTGAGCACCAAGCTCACATATCCATGGTGGAACCCAAGAAAGTGTTTGAAGCTCTTGAAGATCCGGACTGGGTTGTTTCTATGCATAAAGAGTTCAATAACTTTGAGCGCAACAAGGTCTAGAAATTAGTAGAGAAGCCCAAGGATTGTCGCAATGTTATCGGCACAAAGTGGATCTTCAAGAATAAGCAAGATTAAAATGGCATTGTTGTAAGGAACAAGGCAAGACTCGTGGCACAAGGCTATTCTCAAGTGGAGGGCATCGACTTCGGCGTGACTTATGCTCCAGTGGCCCGTCTTGACTCCATTCGTATCCTTCTTGCTTATGCTTCTCATAACAACTTTAAATTATAGAAAATGGATGTTAGGAGTGCTTTTCTTAATGGTACTCTACATGAGTTGGTATATGTAAAGGAACCATCAGGATTTGAGGATCCTAACTTCCCGAACCATGTCTACAAACTCGATAAGGCACTCTATGGTCTTAAACAAGCCTCACATGCGTGGTATGAGTACCTTAAAGAGCTTTTGCTAGAAAGTGGCTTCGAAGTTGGGCAAATCGATCCCACCCTTTTTACTAAGAAGGTTAAGGGGGAGCTCTTCGTGTGCCAACTATATGTAGACAACATTATCTTTGGTTCTACTAATAAAGCTTTTAATGATGCATTTTCAAAGCTTATGACTGACATGTTTGAGATGTCTATGATGGGGGAGTTAGGGTTCTTTCTTGGATTTGAGATCAAACAACTTAGAGAAGGAACCTTCAGAAATCAAGCAAAATACATCCAAGAGATGCTCAAGAGATTCAAGATGCTGGATCTTAATGGCGTCGCCACTCCGATGCAAAAAAAATGTCACCTTGAACTTAATCCCCATGGTAAAGATATGGACCAAAAGGTATACTAGTCCATGATCGGCTCTCTTCTTTAGCTCTGCGCATCTAGACCTGATATTATGTTGAGTGCAGGGGTGTGTGCAAGGTATCAAGCAGGTCCTAAAGACAGCCACTTAGTGGTGGTCAAGAGGATCTTCCGATATTTGGTTCATTCCCCTAATTTCGGTCTATGGTATCCCAAGGGCTCCAATTTCTCTCTATGTGGCTATACTGATTCAGATTGGGCTGGTGATAAGGATGATCAGAAATCAACTTTTGGAGCTTGTCAATTCTTGGGAAGGTCTCTAGTATGTTGGTCTTCTAAAAAGAAGAATTGTATATCTCTCTCCACCGCCGAAGCTGAATATGTGGCTGCTGCTAGTGCATGTACTCAATTATTATGGATGAGGCAAACTTTAAAGGAATACGGTGTCATTTGTGACAAAGTGCCTCTTTTATGCGATAATGAAAGTGCAATCAAAATTGCGTACAATCTAGTACAACACACAAGGACGAAGCATATTGAGATTCAGAATCATTTTATTCTAGACCATGTAGCTCGAGGCGATATTGATCTATCTTTTCTGAGCATGAAGAACCAACTTGCTGATATTTTCACGAAGCCACTTGATGAAGCAAGGTTTTGTTACTTGAGGAATGAGCTAAATATCGTTGATTCAAGGAGCTTGTCTTGATTACCCATACACTCATCCTTACATCTCATCCTTATTTGGTCTAGGTGTGGGCATGGATATAGGGGGAGTGTGGTCCTAATTGATTGGGCTAACCCTCTCCCCATAATGCCGAAAGCAAGTCAAATCATTTCTCTTAATATCATTTTGTGATATGTGAGCTTATTGATGAGTATTGTTCTTGAACCCAATATACATCTTCGCGGTGTTCTACCATGTACTCCAACAAGGTGGCCTCAGCCACCGCCCTCTTCCATGAGAAGAGTTGGATTTATGTGGATTTTTTGGTTGTTTTTGCTCATCTCATGTTCTTATGGAAATCACACTCAATTTTGGTCTTTAGTTGATTTGATTCTTGCAATTTTGAGTGTGTAGTACCATCTCAGTTTGGTTCTCTAATCCCAAGCCTCTCCCTACCCCTAAGCCAACTCTTCTAGCACACAAGACCTTTGTTTACCTTGTGGGGGTTTTTGTTTGGGGATGCGCGGGCCTAAATCTGTGTGTAATAAAATTTCAGATTTAAGGCTAGATAATTCGGCCCAAGTATAGGCCGGATAATCCGGCCCTAGTGGCTACAGTCTTTAAGGGCTGGAGTCAGGGGAAGGGCTCATAACGAGCAGCACTTCACCCCCAACACTCTCCATCTCCCCAGCCACCGCTTGTCGCCCCCACCCTCCCCGGAGCCTCTCTGACCGCTGGATTCTCCTGGCCTCCTCGGATCTTCTTCTCCGCGCCTCCGGGTACCTTCTCCTCCGCGTTCTTCCTCCAATGAGTGAGGATAACTTCCTCTCTCCCCATCTTTGGCTTGATGTGTCACTTGTTGGGTGGAACATGGTCTAGAAGGATGTTGTTTCGTGTACAGATTGTAGTCATGCAGTATCTAGGCCCGATCTACGTTTTTGCATTCAATCTGGGCGATTCTGAAATTTTCTGCCAGGGCCAGATTTTCCGCCCCTGGCCAGGCCGGATAATCTGGCCTGACAGAGTCAAAACTACTTCAGTTTTGTTTGAATTTTGTGCATTGTGTATGATTGGACTATGGACTGTTTGCCTACTATTTCTACATTCTCTCTTGGACTTGTGTGTGTGCTTATCCCCATGCTATCTGTATTGTTTGTTTCACAGGTGGTTCTAGTGCTCCCAAGACCTACAAGCGCCATCCTCATGCTAAATACTTTCGGGATGACGGTGAGGGTAACTTAATGGACGAAGTTGAGCTTAGGAGAAGGAAGAACGAGGCAAAACGCATAGCTGAACATGCAAAGAGGGATAGGACCAGGAAGGGTGTGTCCAAGAGGAAGGGCAAAGAGCCCAAGATTGACTATAAGAAGATGGATCTTGTTACTTTCTCTTCCATTCATCATCGTGATCTATTTGATGAATTGGCGCATGATACTGAGCTAGGTGACTCTCGTTTTTAGTGTGCTGAACAAAAGGGTATCTATGAACATGTTTATGCTCGGCAGAAGATTCAGCCTATGCATCCTCTGATTATTGTTGAGGCCATGGAAAAGCCTCAACTTGTTGATGCCATGTATGTGACTGAGAGGATGGGGCTGCACCACCTCATGGCCCTTCAATGCTCCTATGATTCTGAGATTGTGAAGCAGTTCTTATCCACCTTGGTTATTTGTGGTGATGAGCACTACACTATGAAGTGGATGACTCGTGATAGGCCTATGCAAGCTGATTTTCGTGTCTTTGCTGGGGTGCTTGGATATTCCTTCTGCAACAGGGATAGTGCCAGTGGCCACCGTATCATCACCCAACTCAAGCCCAATAAAGATGTAGTTCTCTCGCCGTGCACAGTTGACAATGGTATTGTGGGCACCTTTGCTGGTCTTTCTCCTTTTTATGCTAGCTTGGTGGGACTGTTCCATGATTCTATCACCCCGAGTGGAGGGAACAATGATAGCATTCGTGGTCACCTGGTTCAGCTTCTTACCTTCTCTCATGAGGTTGCGTCTTGTGAGGATGAGTCTGTTTCTTCCAAGCTGGATGTGATGGACTTTATTTACCTTGAGTTGATTGATGCCATGTTCAATAGGCTATCCATCCCATATGCTCCATACATTATGATACTGATCAAGCACCTGCTTCCCAATAAAGAGTTTAATATCGATGTGTAACACAAGGCGAAGAAGATCTATAACAAGGTTAGGAAGACCTCTCACCCATCTTCTGCTCCTGAGGGTCTCATGAGGGATGCTCATGCCAGTGCTCGTAGGCCCCTAGTGCATCCTATTGCTCGTGAGATCAAGTAGCCGAATTGGTTCCAGCGGAATATTCTTTGCATGGGAGTGGACACTCGCAAGGGACAATATGAGGCGTACAAGCAGCGCCACGAGATGGCTCACACTCAACAGCTCATTCTCCCCCATGTGTCCGGAGCATCTGGTGATACTCCTACTCCTACTACTCCCACACCATTTGCTCGGTGGAATTATTCTTCTGGGCTCAACTATGGTGAGATTGAGCGTCACCTATTTCCTTCCACGACCACTGCTGATGAGGAGGAGGATGACACCGAGGAGCTTGAGGATGAGGACGAGGACGGGGACGAGGACGAGGATGATGACTACGAGTGATCCCTTGGGGCACTAGCATCGCTCTTCTTCCTTTTTGGCGTTTAGATGCCAAAGGGGGAGAAGTAGTTTTATTAGGTCTTCGTGGATTTGCATGGGTCGGGCACAAGCATTTGCACTTTATCTTTTCGGTCTTTCTCTCGATTGTGCCCATTTAGCATTGAACTTTTATTTGTGATTTGTTCTGTATGAGACTATGTTTGTGTTGCTCTGGATTTATCTTGTGGATTATCCTTATGGATTCATCTATCATATTGGCTATATTGGATATCTATATCGAGGGAGGCGCTCATTATGGCTATCATTGGATATTCTTATGATATATTGAGGATGCCTCTATCTCTATCTCGGTGGTATGAATATTTTTCGTATGTTTCAATGAAATAGACTTATACCTTCTTGTTTGTATTTGTAATCAAATGCAAATTTTATTATGCACACATTGAGGGGGAGTCTTTTTCATTCATTAAATAGTGTTGTCTGGAGAACTATCTTGCAAATCCTAGTATTGTCATCTAACACCAAAAAGGGGGAGATTGAAAGAACATTTCATGGTTCCCTGTGTTTTGCGTGTTAGATAACAATACCGTGGATTTTTCTCATGTGTGCTAAGTGTGCAGGGAAATGTTTATTGTGTTTGGAGACGGATTATCTGCCCCCATCAAGGGCCAGATAATTTGGCCTGACCCTCTTGGCAAAGGCTACCATGACGCGTGTCTCAGATTGGGGCGGATTTTCCCCTGGAAAGTCCAAACTGGGGCAGATTTTATTCCCCGACCGGATAATCCGGCCCTCACCTTGGGCCGGATAATCCGGCCCCCAGGAGACGATCAAGGGTTGGCATGGCGTGACGCTCTGACTAGGGGGGGATTTTCCCCCAAAAAATATGAAGTGGGGCGGATTTTCTTCCCCCGACCGGATCATCCATCCCTCACCTTGGGACGGATAATCCGGCCCCCAGGAGGCAAGCAAAGGCTGGCTCGGCGTGTCACTCTGACTGGGGGCGGATTATCCCTCGGATTGTCCGAGGCTGGGGCGGAGTTTTCCCCGGGCCGAAAAATCTGGGACCAAAAGGCTCCAACGGCTCCATCTGGGCAGGGGGTATAAAAGCCACGTCTTCCCCTCCTGTCAAATCTCTTGGTTCATTCGAAAAAAGATCAGACCAGTTGCAAAAGCTCTCTCTGTAGATCTCCCTCTTCAACCATACGAAGGCTTCGATCTTTGGGGGAATTGAAGGAGGAGACATCATACATCGTCATCACGAATCAAGCACATCAACTCCTCTCCATTCACTTGGAGAAATCCCCGATCTAGTATTGACGAGGGTTTAACTCATCAATGCCCATTGTTATGGACTTGGGTTTTGGAGGAGGGAGCGCTGGAAGCATCAATCGGCTAGCAAACAAGCACACATGGACGCAAGGTTTACCCAGGCTCAGGCCTCGTAGAGGTCCCTACTCCTACTTGTCTGCTCGTGAAATTAACGAAGGAATCGAAGATTACAATGGTGCGCAGATGCAATCTGGCGAGGGTTGTGGAAACTAGGGTTGTGTGTGTCCTCCTCGCCGCCCCCTCCTAGCCTTTATATAGATAGGCTAGGTCTCGGGTAGCAGGTCGAGTCGATTACAGGTTAGGGTTTTCCCTTTAAACTTTCTATCTTTAGCTTCTCCTTGTTCCGCAAGCAATCGAGAGTCCGTAGGTTACTCGAGTTCTCCATTTGGGCCTTGGCAACGCCTTGGGCTTCCGCTGTATTCAGGCCGTATATACCAAGCTCGAGTACCTGTAGGATATACCCATGTAGTAGCCCCCAAGTGTCCAGTGGAATCACAGATTCGACTGGGGACTTTATGAAGCCTTTCGAGTACATGATTGAGTATTTTTTTCGACTGCTCTGTTTGTGTCATAGGGATTGTTGATGTGCGTGCCTGATTTAACCGATGTATCGATATCAGTTAACTACCTTAGGGTAAAACTACGCAATCTACTCGAACTCGAGTCCCTAGATTCGAATTTGGATAAGTGCTGGTGTAATTCGACTCAAGCCGCGGAGGTCTTATAGGAGTCGAATTCCAGTATATGGGTGTGAGCACTCGACGCGTCCGTCAAGGCATGTTCATCGTACCTGTAGGCACGGATAATTTTCTGGTAGTGCGCAGGAAATGCGTTCCTAGGCCTTATTCCGGTCTTATCTTCACGCTGCAAGCGCGACATTCGAAATTTTGTCATCGCGGAGATGATTCGGGTGACCCAGGAGACACAGTCTCTTTGTGGGGAAAAATATGAGGCAGTGTCGCCATATACTTCGAGTGTGGATGTTATCGACACACAGTACGATGTACAAATAATCATAGGGTGCACGACCAGTGCTCCCTATGGGAGTAGCCCCCGAGTGCCTGGTTGAGTCGAGGACTCAAGAAGGGAGTAAAGAACTTTTTGCGACTTTTGTCGTCTTTTGTTGGCTTGTTGCAGTCGAATTTATTTATGGCGCTCCCTATGGGAGTAACCCATGTCCATAATCGAATCGTGGACTCGAGTGGTTGGGTATGCTTTAAATGTTCAAGTTCCTGCATAAAAAGAAAACCGTAGGGTGCGTGACCAGCGCTCCCTATGGGAGTAGCCTCCGAGTGCTTGGTGGAGTCGAAGACTCGAGCAAGGACTAAAGCAGTCAAAATCTTCAGTTGTTGATGATGATGTTGTCAGTGCTGATGATGTGATGATCTCAGTGGCCCGTGTGAGCGGCTTTAACGGGATGTGACGAGCGGTGGGTCCCATTTTCTGACCCTGATTTGACCGGTGCGTGCGTAATCTTTGTTTTAACCGCGCCTCCTTGATTTCCGCGCATAATGTGGGTAGTGGGGATGGTTCGTGCTTCAGGTCCTCCACGTGTCAATCACGATGTGCACCACGCGTCTGATAGTGTTTCTGCTGGCAGTTGGATTACATCTTCTAGGGGGTTAAGTAGCAGCGTTGCGGTGGTAATTTTCCCATCTGCTCTTTTCTCTGCATTTGCCTCCATCGCCATTGTTGTGCTCCTCTGCTCCCTAGAGTTCATCCTCTTCGCGGTGCTGGACCAGCTCCGCGTATTCCCTAGTTACATCCTCTGTTTGCATTGCCACCGCAAGATGGGGAAGAAGAAAGGAGGTGCCGCCGCTGAGTCCATCGTCGCCATTGCTGCTGCCAAGAAGAAGGGTGGCTCCGCCGTTGCGGGCACTAGCACCGCCATCGTCGTGAAGAAGAAGGGTGTGGGCACTCGCATCTCCAATGGCACGTGGTGCGCGTCCATCATCAAGTCACCCGACCTCCGTCTTCTGCGCTAAGACAGAGTTCTGTCTCCCGCGGTCGGTGACTCGCGAATCCCAGGTGGTGAGGTAACCCCTTGTCCTCCTGCTGGTTTCCGGGTGATGTTCCTAGTGTTCATCATCCACGGTATTTCGCTGCCCCTGCATCATTTCTTCAGGGGCCTCCCTTGTTTCTATGGGCTCCAGCTGCACCAGCTGTCCCCCAACTCTATCCTCCATATTTCCTGCTACATTAAGCTTTGCGAGTGCTGGCTCGGAATCGAGGCACACTTTGGTCTCTTCAAGCGTCTCTTCAAGCTGAAGCTTCAGTCGGCGTCTGGCTCCGTAGTCTACAATGTAGGAGGCTACGGTATCCACGTCGACTCCTCCGTCATGTACTTTGGTATCAAGCTCATGGCGTCCGTCCAAGGGTGGAGGGACAAGTGGTTCTACATCCGTGATCAGAACGACGACGGAGACCACTTCGGACTTGTGCCTTTTGATCCCGCGGCAACATGTAGGAGGAGGCGTTCCTGGAAGAACGTGGTGATTGTGGCATCCCGCTAAAACCACTACTAGAAAATCGCTGTGTTTTTGTGCATTGCATCATCATGACCACATGCTCATGTCATCATGCCACATTGCATTTGAGCATCGTCATCATCTTGCATGGTTTGTTTAAAAACTATTTTCGAAAAGCGTGGTTTGTTTTCTAAATGCCCCGTCTTTATTCAAATACAAAACCCGGGCTTGTCCGGATTATTTCGTTTCGTCTACAAACGGCTTCTAAAAGCCTTGTTTGAAATAAATATTTTATTTTAATTATTTTTAGGAGGCAGTCCGCCAGGCCCGAAAGCCCGACCCGCCACCTCCAAACCCTAAAACTAAATCTACCTAGACCTAACCCTAAACCAACCCTATTCTACCCCAACCCTCAGCCGACCACAGCCACACTCCACCGCCGCCACCTCCACCAGACCCACACAGCCGGACCCACCGCTCACCCCGCCACCTGGCCCACCTCCTGCCTTTAATTTCCCGCCCACCTGGTCGCCCCGACCCACCACCCACTCTCCTCCAACTCCCGTGTCCACCTACCCCCGCCTGGGCCCCACCCCGCTCCACCTGCCCGCTCACGCGTCCCCAGCTCGCTCGCCCTCTCTCCCTCACACCACGACCGCTCCACGCGCCCGCTCCCAACTGGCCCCACCCCAACCCGCGCGTCGCCTGCACGTGACCCCCAACGCCACGTCCTCTCTCGCTTCCTCTCGACCTCTGCTCCTCCTGTCCCTCGCACCCCGCCGCCGCCTCTCGAGTTCCTCTCTGTCCCGAGCCCGCCTCCTTGCCGCCCGGCTCTGCGAGCTCGTCGCCGGCCTCGGTCAGTCCGCGAATCACCGTCCTGTTCAACCTCGACGTCGCCTCCCTCTCCCTCATCTACGGCCGCCACCGCTGTCACTGGCGAGCTCGCCATCCTCGCCCTTGTCTCTCTGCATCCCCACGCTGCCAAGCCCCGCAGTACCTCGTGCTCTCCTCCGGTCGCCGTGATCCCGCGCTCTTCCGGACGAGGACCTCCTCGGCCCCGCGCCTTTCTCCCTCCGTCGTGAGCCGCTTCCTCGCAGCACATCTACCTCACCTTTGTGCCGCGTCGAGCCTGGCAGGCCTTGCTCTGGCTCGCGAGCGTGGCCGCCCCGTCCAGCACCAAGTTCGATGCGTTCCCTGGGCGGTGTTCTCTTTTTGGGTTCCGTGGCTTTGCTTTTTGCCAGATAGTGTGGGGAACGATTCCTTTGCTCATGTTATTTCCTCTTTTCTATCCAGACATCGTTGCTACCGCTGCTCGAATCCGGTGACCATAATCTCCCGCGCCAATCTGGATCTTTCCTCTTCTCGTCTAATTGTCACTACTACGACTAGGCTTGGTCTCGTCGGTCTGATCCAGTGTTGCCGATGTGAGGATGTTGGTGGTGTCACGGTGGAAACAGATGAGGCGATGGAGCGGCGACTACACAATTTACAGCAAGTTGGTAATGAGATGGTGGTGTTGCAGTTGTCCGAACACCTTCTAGCAGACAAGATCAACAAGTCTGACAAGACCCCTCCATAGATCCGATGGTCGAGACCCCGAGCCCGGGACGCGAAGACGGAACCTGATCCCTCGGAACGCCAAGTTCTTCTTCTCGGATTCTGAAGCCTGAACCTCGGCACCAGCTTCATGCTCTCCTTCACGGAACCCCAAGGCCCGTTTCAGAAGCCTGAAGACCGATCCGAACGAAAGGTCTCCTTCACGGATGCGGACCCGAAGACCTGATCCCGTCAAGACCAAACCCCAAGATTGTCGATACCCTAATGTGTGACCCCTACCTAACCCTAGCCTATTCTATAAATTGCTATATATAATTGTTGCATATCAATTATACATGCTTGCATACATATTTCGTGTGTCTGGGTTGTATAGTCGAATCACATCATAATTAAATATGGAGTCTATACGGGGGCTTTTCTAGTCTTATAATGACTCCATTTAAATTTGTGTAGCGAACCGATGCCCTGTTTCGCCTTGTTAATCCAACATTTAAATTGTGGGGTAGTTAAATAACTTGAACCTATTAATTAATTGTCAGGACCCTGGTTCCGCTTAAATTGCCTAGTCGCATCACATCTGTGCCATGTCATGCATCATATCATAATCATGTTGGATGTTCTGCCGTAGTATTAAATATTGCACCTGGTGTTTCTTCTAGTGTTTGCTTCTTCGCGGATTAGGCCGATGAGTTGATGCGAGTATCGACAAGTTCTCTAGATATGAACCTTCGGCAGTGTTTCCCAGGCGAGCATCCCTTCCCCTTCTACCTATTTTGCATTTATAGTCTTTATTTCCTCCTGTTGATCTATTGTTATCCGTGTCGTGATGCTTTAGTTTCCGTGCACCAGTTATATCTCGTGCAGCCTCTATATTGCCATAGACACCCCCTAATACCTGTTGTTTGGTAGATAGCTGGCCTTGCGAGTCGTAGTTGCTTGCTCAGGTGCGATCTCGTGTTGTCGAGTACCACAGTTGTTGGAATGCTAGCAGATGTTTATGGTGGAGATGATCATGACTTTAAATACAACTATTAAATTGCTAGATATAACTAATGCAGAGGCATCGGTGGGTAATAGATGTTATTTGGTTCTTCCACGCTCACTTGTGTCTCGTAGGACCATGAGTACTTGATACATGTTCCTTGACTATTCGCACTATCCACATCCAGGAGGCCTTATGGACCCCCCTGAGCCAGAGCTTGATTCATTTATATTTCTTGGGGCCACAAGTAGTTTGGGGCTTTATTACTATTCTGTACGTATGCCATGCTTTACTGCTTTATTTAAGATTGTGCGTGGAGCACCTGTACTGTTTAGGATCGTGACACATTTTCGCTGTATCGACAAGCCCAGTCACACTTTCGGGTTCCCAGTCGTTTACAGCCGTCCACACAAACCCTGGGTCCGTTTCGGAGCCAGCCAACTTCGTTGCGGGTAGCTTAGTGAGGTGGCCCCTGAAATATTTATGAATCATGTGATTGCTTTATCGTGAAAGCCTCGTTGGGTTTTGAGTTGGTTTTTCCGAGGTTGATCGAGTGTGTGTTGCTATTTGTGCACCCCTGCAGGGTAAAACTTTCTGAAAGCCGTGTCTATGGTTATGGACGACTTGGAGCACAGTATCTTGACCATAGACAAGCATAACTAAAGTAGTGCTATAAATTTGACTTAATATGTGACTAGTAATCAGATTCAACTACAACAGAATGGATATTAAAAATGCCAACAACTGGTGGAGCTGGGGTTCCTTGTGTCTTGTTATATCTGCCTAGTAAGTATTGCAACTCCAATGGAATGTGAGAAAAGTGCCAACAACTGCTGGGTTTTGGGATTCCTCAGGACAATTATATCTGACTAGTAAATGTTCCAACTACCACGGAATGGTTAATTAAAACTGCCCACTACTTATGCTTCAGGATGACTCATGCTATGTATATCTGACTAGTAAGTGCTTCAACTATAATGGAATGAGTAAAATTGCCAACTGTGTGAGTTCCTCGGTCTGACTTCCTCGTTTGGTCTCGAGGGGAAAATACCAGGGTGGGTTTGTTTGGTGTTAGTCTCAGGTTGGATCCGAATAGGTCTTTCTTACCCCTCTCTAATAGCTGCCAGTTTTACTGAGTCTCTATAGGTTGTTTAGTGCTGCTGCGCTGCCGCTTCAGTCCACCATACCTATGTAGATGAGGACAGCCGAATTCTAGCCTCGCCGTGTACTGGCCTCAGTACTGACGCTCCTCTTTTTCCTTTCCCTTTGTTGGCACCCCTTTTGTTTTAGCGGGTTTGAGATCGAGGTCGTTAGCGGGGTTACCCTTTCGGCTTGGCCTGGGAAGGGTTATGGACGCCATTGGTTATTCTACAGGGCTCTTAGCCCCATTTGCATCTTGTCCGTAGTCGGACGCTCTATCGTTTCGAGGTGATTTGGATCTTTGTATATTATATCTGTATTCTTGACTCATGGAGTCGCTATTGTATATATATATCTGTTTTATGGGTCCCATCGAGGACTGTTGTGTAATGGTAGTACTTCGTTTTCCACCCACACGAAACTGCCTGGTGGGCATCCTTGAATCGTTTCTATGCGGGTTTGGCGGAAAGGGCTAAAACATGCATAGGGCTAATTCGAGGGTGTTACAGAGTGGTATTAGAGCTCAGCAGTTGCGATACCCCACTGGTCCAGCCTGTAGGATAACCTAGCTAACGGCCAAAGTAGAGTGTCAAAACTATTTTAAAAAATCGGTTGGATAGATCTGATTAGGTCTGTTTTTACTCCTTACCCCTCTGCTGTTCTCCTCTTACCTCTGCGTGTTTGAATCTACGCTCTTATCTTTTCTTCGAGTCCAGGAATTCTCGTGGTTGAGTTTCCGTCGTACCTTCAGGGTTTCGCTTCCTCCTTTGGTAACGGTGCTTCTACATCCGGTCTTCGTGCTATCTAAGGAATCCTTCATCTGTTGGACTTCTCTCTATACCTTGTTGTGCCTTCCAGTGTTTTCCGACATGACGACATCATCTACGCCAGATCCGATGCAGAGTCTGCATCACTCCCTTGTTCCAAACCTCGATTGTCGAGATCTTCAGTCTGATTCTAAGGATGGGTGCACGCTTTTCTACTGATTGTGCGGAGTAATAGTTTGGGTGCGTGATGGATTGGCCCCCATGCCGACTACTCATTCTATTCGCTCTCGTACATTGAAGTGGATGAGAATGCATCGATTCTCTTTTTCTATCGAAGTTAGAGGTGGCTTCATTTGTTGATACCTTTACCATCGTCCTTTGTTTCCAGAGTGTTCTCTCGACGATCACGGACAATGACCTCATGTTAGTGGTGTCGCGAGGATCTACACGAAGCGAGAAGATTCAGGTCATCGGCCTTCTTCTCGGTACCACGAGGCGGATCTCGAGGGCGAGATCCCTTGTTAGTGCTGTCGAATTGTGGCATCCCGCTAAAACCACTACTAGAAAATCGCTGTGTTTTTGTGCATTGCATCATCATGACCGCATGCTCATGTCATCATGCCACATTGCATTTGAGCATCATCATCATCTTGCATGGTTTGTTTAAAAACTATTTTCGAAAAGCCTGGTTTGTTTTCTAAACGCCCCGTCTTTATTCAAATACAAAACCCAGGCTTGTCCGGATTATTTTGTTTAGTCTACAAACGGCTTCTAAAAGCCTTGTTTGAAATAAATATTTTATTTTAATTAATTTTAGGAGGTAGTCCGCCGGGCCCGAAAGCCCGGCCGGCCACCTCCAAACCCTAAAACTAAATCTACCTAGACCTAACCCTAAACCAACCCTATTCTACCCCAACGCTCAGCCTACCACAACCACACTCCACCGCCACCACCTCCACCAGACCCACACAGCCACACCGACCGCTCACCCCGCCACCTGGCCCACCTCCTGCCTTTAATTTCCCGCCCACCTGGTCGCCCCGACCCACCACCCACTCTCCTCCAATTCCCGTGTCCACCTACACCCGCATGGGCCCCACCCCGCTCCACCTGCCCGCTCACGCGCCCCCAGCCCGCTCGCCCGCTCTCCCTCACACCACGACCGCTCCACGTGCCCGCTCCCGCCTGGCCCCACCCTAACCCGCGCGTCGCCTGCACGCGACCCCCAACGCCCTGTCCTCTCTCGCTTCCTCTCGATCTCTGCTCCTCTTGTCCCTCGCGCCCCACCGCTGCCTCTCGAGTTCCTCTCTGTCCCAAGCCCACTTGCCTGCCGCCCGGCTCTGTGAGCTCGTCGCCGGCCACGGTCAGTCCGCGAATCACCGTCCTGGTCAACCTTGCCGTCGCCTCCCTCTCCCTCGTCTACGGCCGCCACCGCTGTCACTGGCGAGCTCGCCATCCTCGCCCTCGTCTCTCTGCATCCCCACGCTGCCAAGCCCCGCAGTACCTCGTGCTCGCCTCCGGTCGCCGTGAACCCACGCTCTTCTGGAGGAGGACCTCCTCGTCCCCGCGCCTTTCTCCCTCCGTCGTGATCCGCTGCCTTGGAGCACATCTACCTCACCTTTGTGCCGCGTCGAGCCTGGCAGGCCTTGCTCTGGCTCGCGAGCGTGCCCGCCCCACCTAGCACCAAGTTCGATGCGCCCTGGGTGGTGTTCTCTTTTTGGGTTACGTGGCTTTGCTTTTGGCCAGATAGTGTGGGGAACGATTCCTTTGCTCATGTTATTTCCTCTGTTCTATCCAGACATCGTTGCTACCGCTGCTCGAATCCGGTGACCATGATCTCCCGCGCCAATCTAGATCTCTCCTCTTGTCGTGTGATTGTCACTTCTACGACTAGGCTTGGTCTCGTCGGTCTGATCCAGTGTTCCCGATGTGAGGATGTTGGTGGTGTCACGATGGAAACAGATGAGGCGATGGAGCGGCGACTACACAATTTATAGCAAGTTGGTAATGAGATGGTGTTGTTGCAGCTGTCCGAACACCTTCTAGCAGACAAGATCGACAAGTCTGACAAGACCCCTCCACTGATCAGATGGTCGAGACCCCGAGCTCGGGACGCAAAGACGGAACATGATCCCTCGGAACGCCAAGTTCTTCTTCTCGGATTCTGAAGCCCGAACCTCGGCACCAGCTTCATGCTCTCCTTCAGGGAACCCCAAAGCCCGTTTCCGAAGCCCGAAGACTGATCTTAACGCAAGGTCTCCTTCACGGATGCGGACCCGAAGACCCGATCCCGTCAAGACCAAACCCTAAGATCGGCGATACCGTAATGTGTGACCCCTACCTAACCCGACCCTATTCTATAAATTGCTATATATAATTGTTGCATATCAATTATACATGTTTGCATACATATTTCGCGGGTCTGGGTTGTATAGTCGAATCACATCATAATTAAATATGGAGTCTATATGGGGGCTTTTCTAGTCTTATAATGACTCCATTTAAATTTGTGTAGCGAACCGATGACTTGTTTCGCCTTGTTAATCCAACATTTAAATTGCGGGGTAGTTAAATAACTTGAACCTATTAATTAATTGTCGGGACCCCAGTTCCGCTTAAATTGCCTAGTCGCATCGCATCTGTGCCATGCCATGCATCATATCATAATCATGCCAGATCTTATGCCGTAGTATTAAATATTGCACCCGGTGTTTCTTCCAGTGTTTGCTTCTTCGTTGATTAGGCCGATGAGTTGATGCGAGTATCGACAAGTTCTCCGGATATGAATCTTCGGCAGTGTTTCCCAGGCGAGCATCCCTTCCCCTTCTACCTATTTTGCATTTATAGTCTTTATTTCCTCCTGTTGATCACTTTTCATATGATTTCTTGGACTAACCTATTAACAAGAGCCAGAGTGTCAGCTGCCTATTTTTCTGCTGCTTTTGGTTCCAGGAAAGTCAGAAAATGAATATTCTCGGAATTGGAAGGGACAAAAGCTTAAGTGCCTATTTTCCCGGAAGTGATCAAGTGCTAGAATACGAGACGGAGAAGGGCCAGGGAGCCACCACACCACCTGGCCACGCGGCCAGGCCTGGCCCATGCCAGGGGGTGGTGTGGCCGCTCCCGGCACCCCATCGGCCTCTCCTTCCGCCCATATATTGCCCTCAGGACGAAAACCCTAAGGACCCAATCAAAAATCCATGAAAGAGTCTATAGCCGCCGTCATCTCCATCCCTAGATCGGGAGGGATCTGAAGCTCTTCCCGGCACCCTGCCGGAGAGGGGAATTCACCCTGGAGGCCTTCTTCATCACCATGCAAGCCTCCGGTGTGATGCGTGAGTAGTTCATCCTTGGACTACGGATCCGTGTAGTAGCTAGATGGCTGGTTTCTCCTCCTTTGTGCTTTCATGTTTAGATCTTGTGAGCTCCGTTCATGATCAAGATCATCTATTTGTAATTCATACATGTTGTGTTTGCGGGGATCCGATGGATATTGAGATGCTATTTTAGATTGATTATTGATTCTATCATGTCTTTGTTATTTGAGATCTTGCATGCTTTCTGTTGTTAGTAGCTATCTTGGCCAAGTAGATGCTAGCAACTCCAAGAGTTAGTATTTATGCTCGATAGTGGGTCCATGCCTCTGGTAATCTGGGGAAGTGACAGAAATCTCTAAGGTACTAGATGTGTTGTTGCTACTAGGGAGAAAACAACAATCCTTTGTTCATAGAACAATCGTATTGTTTACTTTACACGCAGCTCGTAAAGAAATAATCTGTTGCTTGCAACTTAATACTGGAGGGGGTTCGGATGATAACCTGAAGGTGGATTATTAGTCATAGATGCAGTTGGATGGCAGTCTATGTATTATGTTGTAATGCCCAATCAAGTCTCAGAGGAGTCAAGATGATTAGTATATGCATGTATTGCTTTCTCGGTGTGTGTCAATTGCCCCGCTGTAATTTGTTCACCCGGCATGTTATCTGTCTAAGGAGAGCCACCTCTAGTGAACTATGGATCCCGGTCCTTTTTCTTTACATACAATCTACAACTGTTTACTGCTTTGTGTTTACTTTCTGCAAACTTTTACTTCTTTCCATTTGATACGTTTAATCCTTTGTTTTTCGCAAAACACGGTGAGATTGACAACCTCATCGCAAGTTGGGGACAAAGTTATGTGGTTGTGTTTTGCAGGTCTCCACGTTGCTACTAGCACCGGTAGTGCGCCCTGCCAAAGCTCAGCTAGTAACACCTTTGGGGTGTTTCCTTGCTCCTACTGGTTCGATTAAACCTTGGTTTCATAACTGAGGGAAAACTTACTGCTGTGCTCATCATACCTTCCTCTTGGGGTTCCCAACGAGCTCTACGTTGAAAGTCGAGCGCATCAAGATCTTTTCTAGCGCCGTTGCCGGGGAGTCAAGGACATCTTCACAAGGGGAGTCCCTCATAACCAATCTCTTTACTTTGTTGTTTTTGTTTTGCTTAGTTTTCTTTTTTGCTTTGTTTGCTTGTTTGGTTCTTCAAAAACACACAAAAAATTAGTTTTACAAGTTTGCTTTCTCATTTGAAAACCCAAAAAAATGACTACTCTTGAAAACACTAAGTTGTGTGACTTCACTAGAACCAACAACAATCATTTTATGAGCACACCTATTGCTCCACCTGTGGCTGAAAATACTTTCTTTGAGATAAAACCTGCTTTACTCAATCTTGTTATGAGAGAGCAATTTTCCGGTATTGGTAATAAAGATGCTGCTTCCAATCTAAATAACTTTGTTGAACTTTGTGAGATGCAAAAGCATAGGGATATACATGGTGATATTATTAAGCTAAAATTGTTTCCTTTCTCTTTGAGAGGAAAAGCTAAAGAATGGTTGAATTCCTTAACTAGGAATAGTATTGATTCTTGGACTAAGTGCAAAGATGCTTTTATTGGAAAATAATATCCTCCTGCTAAGATTATATCCATGAGAAGTGAAATAATGAAGTTTAAACAACTTGATAATGAGCATGTTGCTCAAGCTTGGGAAAGAATGAAATCTTTGTTAAAGAATTGTCCCACTCATGGACTGACTGCTTGGATGATCATCCAAACTTTTTATGTAGGATTGAACTATTCTTCAAGGAACCTATTGGATTCAGCTGCTGGAGGTACCTTTATGACCATCACTTTGGGTGATGCAACAAAACTTTTGGACAATATGATGGTTAATTATTCTGAATGGCATACTGAGAGAGCTCCACAAGGTAAGAAGGTAAATTCTGTTGAGGAAACCTCCTCCTTGAGTGATAAAATCGATATTATTATGTCTATGCTTGTTAATGGGAAAGCCCATATTGATCCAAATAATGTTCCTTTAGCCTCTTTGGTTGCTCAAGAAGAGCAAGTTGATGTGAACTTCATAAGAAATAACAACTTTGGCAACAATGCTTATGGTAATAATGCTTATAGGAACAATTTTGGTAAAAACAATTATAAGCCATATCCTCCCAACAATGGTAATGCTTATGGAAATTCTTACAACAATAATAAGAGTGCTCCCTCTGAACTTGAAGTTATGCTTAAAGAGTTTATTAGTAAACAAACTACTTTCAATAAAACTATTGAGGAAAAACTATCTAATGCTGAAAGAAATATAGCATCTTTGGCTGAAGCTCAATCTACTTTGAATAAAATGGCTGCTAAACCTAAAACTAATGAGAATCCCTTTGCAGCTACTAATGCCATACAAGTAAGAATTGATGAAAATGTTAGACTATTAGCTGAATTACATGCTAAGTGGGAAAGAGAAGATGAAATTGCTAGAAACATTAGTGTTTCTACTATCACCACCACTAGTGTTGAGGCTAGTAATAGTTCTACTACTTTAGATGATAAAGTTGATTTTGATCTTGATGGTTGCAATATCTCTGAAGTTATTAAGTTCCTACAAAGGCTTGCTAAAAGTCCTAATGCTAGTGCTATGAACATGGCTTTTACAAAACACATTACTGATGCTCTCATAAAGATTAAAGAAGAAAAGATGAAACATAAAGCTTCTATCCTATAAAGCAAGAAGATGGTTGGGAACCCATCATTAATATGAAAGTGAATGACTTTGATTTCAAAGCTTTGTGTGATCTTGATAGTAGTGTTTCTGTTATGCCTAGAAGGATTTATGATATGCTTGATTTGCCTCCACTTGAAGATTGTTATTTGAATGTCCCACTTGATGCTAATGCTAAAAAGAAACTCATGGGGAGTCTTAATGATGTTCTTATTATGGTTAACGATTCCTATGTCCCCGTTGATTTCTATGTTTTGGATGTTGAATATAATGCTTCTTGTCCTATTACTTTGGGAAGACCTTTTCTTAGAACTGTTGGTGCCATCATTGATATGAAAGAAGGCACCATTAAATATCAACTCCCACTCAAGAAAGGTATAGAACACTTCCCTAAAAAGAGAGAAAAGATTTCTTTTGCTTCTCCTATGAAAACAAAATTTGGTCTTAATGCTTCTTCATTTGAGAACACTTGATTCATTCTCTGCTTCTTATGCCTAACTTAAAGGCGTTAAAGAAAAGTACTTGTTCGGAGATAACCCAAGAGTTTTAGATGAGTCTTGGAAGTTATTATCTCTGTAATAACCTCTCTTTATCCTTTTTATTTGCTTTTTATGCCAAGAGTAACCTCTAATGAGAGTGAAGTAATGATTGGGAAAGTTGCTGTCCCGAAACAGATTTTTGTGCTTCACCGTAAAATTTCGTGAGAGAGCTCTGTATGTCGGATGGATCTGTAATATTTTTTGCTTCTTCCCCCGGTTGTGATATAACTTTCGTTAGTTCAACACTTTTTGATTTGAGCAACACAAGGTCTTCTAAAAAATTCGTCTTTACCTGCTGGTCTGTTTTGACAGATTTCTGCCATTTTCTGCATTTGCTTCTTGTTAGTTCCTTCTTGAGTTCTTTTGGGGAATTGAGCTTTTTCAGGGAAGTGATACAGTAGCTAGTGTTATAATGGAAGTTTATTTGGTGTTAGAACTGAACCTTAAGACTTATTTATCTTGAGTGCACTAATGTTGCTAATGAGATTGTGTGAAGTTTTGTATGAAGGAAAATTTTCAGGTGTATGGAAGGAATGAGTAATGAGATGAAGGATGGACTAAATCTCAAGATTGGGGACGCCACGCGTTTCACCCCACGAAATATCCAAGAAGTACAAGCGTAAAAGCTTGGGGATGCCCAAGGCATCCCCTTCTTCATCAATAAAAATCCCAGGTTTCTTCCAAACGCTTCATTTTTATTGTTTCATGCACAGTTGTGTTTTTCTTGGAGCGTCTTCTTTTTCGTTTTTGTTTTGGTTTTTAGTTTGCTTGGTTTTCTTAGTTTTCTTAATAAATTGGTTGGACCCCCTCTTTCATAAATTGGTTTGCAAATAGTTTGGTTTGGTTTGAAAAAGAGTAGGAAAGTTCATGCTTATGTGGTAAAAAGAGCTCGTTTTTGACTGTGGCCTATGCTTTGTCATGCCATGCTTGGTATTGTTTTGGCTTTATCCTTAGTACTCTTTGATGTATCATGAATTTTTATAAACAATTGATATTGCTTAATGTGCCTTGGATAAATCACACGTTGTTTTAGCATATTAAAGCATAGTGTAGTGGTATTCTCCTTTGATGCTTTATTTGGGTTGTCTTGGGACATGCTCACACCATGTTATGACTATCCAAAGTCACCATAGCCTTTATGATCCTTTAGTTTTCAAATTTTAGTATCACTTTATGCTTTGATCAATGATGTTTTGTCGATCTGCATGATTATGGCCATTATTGCTCTCTTAGTTTGTCGCTCCCAGTCTTTTTCTAGCCTCCACAACAAAGTATGAGTTCCACTCATGCATCCAACTCCCTAAACCAAGTTATTCCAAAGAGTCCACCATACCTACCTACTAGCTTATGCTATTCTAAGTATATTCATGCTTTTGTTTACATTCCACTTCTTATGAGAAAACTAGTAATTAAAGCTCTCACGAACTTGATGGCACACTTTACTTTTTACCTCTAATAAACTTGAACCATTGGGTCCTTCTTTTTTGTGTATATGCTTGCACTTTATAAGTTGAAATTAGCAGAACCATGTTTCATGGGGAACGCTTTCAACATTACACTTGTACTTTGTACCCCGTTGATATCATGTTCTTTTGCTTACGGATCCCGGCGGTGTGAAATAAAAGTGGAACTTGTAAGATCATGGAGTTTGTATGTGTGTTACAGAAACGCCTAGGCCGCTAGCCTAAGCCATGCCTAATCATGGTGGAAACTTGCAGCATCACCATAATGAGCACTCTATGAAGCATCCTCAATAAAAACCTATGAAAATAGCAAATAAAGAGATCGCTGAGATGCTCATTGTCTGCTTGCCTTGTCATTTTGATTATGGGAAAGCTCCCGTATCATGTGCAAGGGGTACCCTGTTGGCGGTTCTTAATGATACACATATACTTAGAATGACAAGAGCTTACTCGTGACTAAAGTTGAGTAGCATAGGATCGGTCTTCGTAAGTAAGGGGCATGAGATTTCGGTTTATAACTTGTCAAGGATATCCTCTTAGTTGTGTCACTTTAACCTTAATCACCTTCAAGATTCTTATGATAGGGGCAATGAGAGCTGAAAACTACAAGTACCATAATTTTTGGAAGCTCTTTATGAGACTTGAATCCCTACTTGCTTTTACAAAAGGCTTTTCTTCCACCATTATATTGAGTCTCCACCTTCTATCTTTATGCACCTACTTTGAGAGCATAGTGGCCATTCTTAGTTCTATGTGCATTGTCCCAAGACTAGTTGATTGATGCATAACTTGTTATTGCTTGTTTGAAACTATTGTATCTAGTCACTCTTATGAACTTTGAAGGTGTCCTATGCATTTATATTTGCTACTCCATTGAGGGACAAGCTGAATACTATTATGCTATGTTTTCTTTATGCGAAACAAACAAACGTCTTGCAAAGCATTGTTATTCATGAATGTTTTGTTTGTGCCTTTTCATCTTGCATCATAGTATCTTTGCTTATTGCTAGAACTTTGTCTTTCATGTTATGATTGAAGTACTTTGATCCCAGCTTTGAATGTTTTGGAAATACTTTGATCAAGTCTTTGATGGTGCATGTCACCTCAAAAATTATTCTTTCTTTTTATCACTTACCTACTCGAAGACGAGCAGGATTTAAGCTTGGGGATGTTGATACATTGCAAATGTATCTATATTTTTTGATGTTCCATGCTTGGTTTTATCCACTTTCTTGTGTTTTGTTCCAACTTTGGAGTACTTTTCATATGATTTCTTGGACTAACCTATTAACAAGAGCCACAGTGCCAGCTGCCTGTTTTCTGCTGTTTTTGGTTCCAGGAAAGTCAGAAAATGAATATTGTCGGAATTGGACGCGACAAAAGCCAAAGTGCCTATTTTTCCGGAAGTGATCAAGTGCCAGAATACAAGACGGAGAAGGGCCAGGGAGCCACCACACCACCTGGCCGCGCGGTCAGGCCTGCCCGCGCCAGGGGGTGGTGTGGCCGCTCCCGGCACCCCCTCGGCCTCACCTTCCGCCTATATATTGCCCTCAGGACGAAAACCCTCAGGACCCGAACAAAAATCCACGAAAGAGTCTGTAGCCGCCGTCATCTCCATCCCTAGATCGGGAGGGATCTGAAGCTCTTCCTAGCACCCTGCCGGAGAGGGGAATTCACCCTGGAGGCCTTCTTCATCACCATGCAAGCCTCCGGTGTGATGCGTGAGTAGTTCATCCTTGGACTACGGATCCATGTAGTAGCTAGATGGTTGGTTTCTCCTCCTTTGTGCTTTCATGTTTAGATCTTGTGAGCTCCGTTCATGATCAAGATCATCTATTTGTAATTCATACATGTTGTGTTTGCGGGGATCCGATGGATATTGAGATGCTATTTTAGATTGATTATTGATTCTATCATGTCTTTGTTATTTGAGATCTTGCATGCTTTCTGTTGTTAGTAGCTATCTTGGCCAAGTAGATGCTAGCAACTCCAAGAGTTAGTATTTATGCTCGATAGTGGGTCCATGCCTCTGGTAATCTGGGGAAGTGACAGAAATCTCTAAGGTACTAGATGTGTTGTTGCTACTAGGGAGAAAACAACAATCCTTTGTTCATAGAACAATCGTATTGTTTACTTTACACGCAGCTCGTAAAGAAATAATCTGTTGCTTGCAACTTAATACTGGAGGGGGTTCGGATGATAACCTGAAGGTGGATTATTAGTCATAGATGCAGTTGGATGGCAGTCTATGTATTATGTTGTAATGCCCAATCAAGTCTCAGAGGAGTCAAGATGATTAGTATATGCATGTATTGCTTTCTCGGTGTGTGTCAATTGCCCCGCTGTAATTTGTTCACCCGGCATGTTATCTGTCTAAGGAGAGCCACCTCTAGTGAACTATGGATCCCGGTCCTTTTTCTTTACATACAATCTACAACTGTTTACTGCTTTGTGTTTACTTTCTGCAAACTTTTACTTCTTTCCATTCGATACGTTTAATCATTTGTTTTCCAAAAAACACGGTGAGATTGACAACCTCATCACAAGTTGGGGACAAAGTTTTGTGGTTGTGTTGTGCAGGTCTCCATGTTGCTACTAGCACCGGTAGTGCGCCCTGCCAAAGCTCAGCTAGTAACACCTTTGGGGTGTTTCCTTGCTCCTACTGGTTCGATTAAACCTTGGTTTCATAACTGAGGGAAAACTTACTATTGTGCTCATCATACCTTCCTCTTGGGGTTCCCAACGAGCTCTACGTTGAAAGTCAAGCGCATCAGGCTCCACCTGGAATATGGTTCCTCATTACCAGGCGGTGAATCGCCCAGCGGAGGATATAGTCGACTTCTTCGAGGAGCAGACAAATGTTCTTTTGTTGCAGCAGTTGTTTAGTTTGCATCCTGCACATAAGTATACCAGTGTTGTAAAGTTCGTATATATGCTGTATATAATTGATTAATATTGATGTGTAAGGATCTTGCTAGCTTGCATGCTTTTGCGAGTGTGTTGCATTATGCGATTCCTTTTCCTTAGCCTGACTTGTGTTTATCGCAACACCTTGCCAACCTGTCAGGTGCGTTGCAGCTGGGTTGGTGTTTGTCAAGGGTTCGATTAGTGCGTTAGCTACTCAGGATATCGTGATCAGTTTGTAGAATAGATGTGTAAAGGATGGCGCAGCCCCTGAGTGGATAAATTGCGAAAAAAATAAAAAAAGAAAGCAGAGTTTGGGGCACTTAGCTTTATTTATTCGTAGGATAGTACGAGGTACAATGTATGGCTAAGTAGCCTTGGCTGAATAGCCTTATTTGCAATGTAAGAAATAAAACACAACTAAGGGTAGCAGCTGCGCGACGTTCTAGGTGTTAGAGTACGCGACTCCTGTCTCAAAATCTTTGAGGCGATAGGCGCCACCTAGGATTAGTTCTGCGATCACATATGGTTCTTCCCAAGGGGACTCGAGCTAGAGATGCCCTTGCTGTTTCAATCGCAGGACCAGGTCTCCTTCGACGAAGGACCTGGGGCGTAGCCTTCTGCTGTGGTAGTTGCGCAGGTTCTACTGGTACATCGTTGATCTTTCTGCTGCGATTTCCCGTGCCTCATCAAGGAGGTCGACGAAGTCTTCGAGTGCAAGAGTTGACTCCTTCTCGCTGTAAGCGACCACTCGCGGTGTTTTCTATCATACCTCTGTGGGTAGCACCGCTTCAGCACCATGCACCATGAAGAACGGGGTGTACCCTGTGGCACTGTTTGGGGTTGTGAGTAGCCTCCAGAGTACCGATTGCAGCTCGTCTGGCCAGCATCGTGCGGTTTTTTCGAGTGGCCTAAGGAGTCGCTTCTTGATTCCGCCGCAGACGAGCCCGTTGGCCTTTTCGACCTCACCGTTGGTCTGTGGATGAGCTACGGAGGCATAGCTTACGTTGATTCCCAGGTTCTCACAGAATTCTTGGAACTCCTTGGAGGTGAAGTTCGTCCCGTTGTCCGTGATGATGCTGTGTGGCACTCTGAAGCGATAGACGATGGACTCGAAGAACTTGACTGTGCTGGGTCCTGACTGGTTAGTCACCGGCATGGCCTCTATCCACTTGGTGAATTTGTCTACTGCGACCAAGAGGTAGACGTAGCCTCCTCGCGAGGACTTCGGGAGCTTGCCGACCATGTCGAGTCCCCATTGTGCGAAGGGCTAGGCCAATGGAATTGGCCGGAGCTCCACGCCAGGTCCGTGTGGTTTATCCGTGAATCGCTGGTAAGCATTGCATTTTTGGATGATGTCCTTGGCGTCACGCATGGCCGTAGGACAGTAGAATCCAGCTCGTAGAGCTTTGGCGACAAGGGCGCGACTATCGGCGTGGTGCCCGCAAGTCCCCTCGTGGATGTTGAGGAGAACAGCTCTTCCATCTGCGTTGGAGACGCATCGTTGGAGTACTCCTGTGATGTTGCGCTTGTATAGTTCACCGTTGATAACGGTGAATGCTTTGGATCGCCGCGCAATGTGTTGTGCGTCAGTCGGATTGTCCGGTAGCCTCTTGCTGAGAAGGTATGTGATATACGGTTGAGTCCAAGATGGCTCAATCATCATGACACTCATCGGTCCTTCGAGTCCTCTGTCAAGCTCTAGGTCGTCGAGTGCCATTGGCTCATTGGCCGGCGCAGCCCCCGAGTCCGTTGTTGCGCTTGTTTTATTCTCTGTGGACTTCGGCTTGATGGAGCGTTCGTAGATATGCTCGAGAAATACCCCAGATGGTATGGGGGCACAGGTGGAGCCAATGTTGGCGAGTGCATCTACCTCTTCATTGCTCTCGCGGCCTACGTGCCGCAGCTCACAGTCGTCGAAGTCCCCTTCGAGTGTGTCGTAGAGGTTGCGATAGGCGATCATATTGTCATTCAGTGCGTCGCACTCGTGTATTGTCTGGGTGACGACTAGTTTGGAGTCACCGTAGATTATTAGCCTCTTGGCGCCGCAAACTTTTTCCATCCGCATCCCGTGCAACAGGGCCTCGTATTCTGCTTCGTTGTTGGAGGCGGTGAACTGCATTCGCAGAATGTATTTCAGCTTGTCCCCCTGAGGCGATGTCATTATGACACTTGCGCCAGCTCCGTCCTTTCGCTTGGATCCATCGAAGTGCATTTTCCAAAGATAGGACATGTCTGGCTTTTTGGGGAGCGGGTTCTCCATCCAGTGCACAAGGAAATCAGGGAGTACTTGCAACTTGATCGCGTCGCGCTTCTCGTATGAAATGTCTCTTGGAGACAGCTCGATTCTCCAAAGCACGACTCGTCCCGTGGCATCGGGGTTGTTGAGAATATGACAAAGCGGAGCGTCATTGACCACCACGATTGGGTGCTCCTGGAAGTAGTGGCGCAGTCGCCTGGCTGTCATGAATACGCCATATGCGAACTTCTAGTAGTGCGGGTACCACTGCTTTGTTGGCGTGAGCACCTCGCTGAGGTAGTATACTGGGCGTTGTACCCCGTGGACTTTGTTTTCCTCGGCTCGCTCTACCACGAGACCGTGCTGACCACCTGGTTGGTGGCGGAGATGTATAGCAACAGTGGTTCCCTTTCACGTGGGGTCACCAGTACTGGTGAGGAAGACAGTTGATGCTTGAGGTATTCGAATGCTTCCTGTGTCTCATTGGTCCAATCGAACTTGTTGGCTTTGCAAAGGATATGGTAGAAGGGCAATGCTTTTTCGCCCATTCGACTGCTGAATCGACTGAGCGCCGCAATTCGCCCAGCCAGCTGTTGGACGCCTCTTACGTTCTTCGGCTTCTCCATGGCCAGTATGGATTTTATTTTCTTTGGGTTCGCCTCGATCCCTCTCATGGAGATGAGATACCCGAGTAGTTGTCCAGAAGGTACGCCAAAGGCGCATTTGTCCAGATTGAGCTTGATCTGGTAGCGGTCGAGGTTGGTGAAGGTTTTGTGTAAATCGTCGATTAGCGAGGCTTCCTCTTTGGTCTTGATTATGATGTCGTCAACAAAGACTTGGATGTTGCGACCAAGTTGGTTTTTGAGGCAAGCCTGCATGCACCGCTGAAGGTTGCTCCTGCGTTCTTTAGCCCGAAGGGCATTGTGTTTTAGCAGAACACACCAAAAGGCGTTGTAAACACCGTTTTCTCTTGATCTTCCTCCTTCTTTCGAATCTGATTATAGCCTGAGTAGGCATCGAGGAAGCAGAGGCGCTCACATCCCGCGGTGGAGTCGATGATTTGGTCGATTCGCGGTAGCGGGAAGTGGTCCTTTGGGCAGTGCTTATTCAGAGAGGTGAAGTCCACGCACATCCGCATGATATCCATGTCTTTTTTAGGCGCCAGCACTGTGTTAGCGAGCTAAGTGCTTTCCTTGATCTCGCGTATGAAGTTGCCATCGAGGAGTCTGTTGATCTCCATTCCGACCGCCTTTGCTCTTGGTTCAGACAGTCGCCTAATTGTTTGTTTGACTGGCCTTCTGTCTGGATTGACATTGAGTGCATGCTCGGTGAATTCCCTGGGAACTCCTAGCATGTCCACTGGACACCAGGCGAAGATTTCCCAGTGATCACGGAGGAATTCGACGAGCGCGAGTTCCTATGCGGGACTCAAGTTGTTGGTGATGAGGGCCATCTTGGCTGGGTCCGATGGGTGGACCTGAACTTTCTTCGTGTGCACCGACGAGTCGAAGGACAGGTCGGGTGAACTTGGCCGGCTCAGGGGCGGCAGACTGTTGTCTGTCGTCTCCTTCAGTCTTGTGAGTTCTTCCTGCATGCCAAAGGACTAGGAAATTCTGTTGAATTCCCTGTCGCAACTATCGGATCTCTCAAAGCTCCTATTTATTGTGATGACGCCGTTGGGGCCTAGCATTTTCATCTGCAGGTAGGCATAGTGCAGCACTGCCATGAACCTGGCGAACGCGACATGTCCGAGGATGTAGTGATACTGTGAGGGCCATTCGACGACTTTGAAGTCGATGCGTTCGCGTCGAAAGTTTTTTGGCGTGCCGAAGATGACGTCGAGGTTGATTTTGCCAAGGGGATATACGCCCTTGCCTGGGACGATGCCGTGGAATGTTGTGTCCGAGACCTCTAGGCAGGTAAGAGGGATCCTCATTGCTCGCAAGGTACTTGCGAACATGAGGTTAATGCCGCTTCCACCGTCCATGAAGATGCGACTCATGTCGAAGCCTCCAATTTGTGCCTCGAGTACGAGGGGACAATGGCCTGGATGAGGTACTTGACGCGGGTGGTCGCGCTTGTCGAAGGTGATGCAGGAGTCGCTTCCACTAAGGTACTCAGTGGTGGATGGTGGTGAGTTTTTCGCCAAATTGACTTGGCGAGTGATGGCTTTTTGCACCCGGTTGGAGGGGCGGCCCTTTTGGATCATCATGGTTCCCATGACCCGTGGGTACAGCTCGCCTCTGTGATGCTGGTCGGGCGCGGCTGCGGTTGGCGGTGGTCTAGGTGGTGGTGGAGGAGCTCCATGTGCCACAGCGCCTAGGGCGGCTCCATAGCCCATGTTGACCGCATCGCGATTCATCCGAGCCAGGCCCTCATGAAGTTTGAGGAACTCGCGGCAGTCCTTGAGGAGGTGGCTGGATTTCTTTTTGCCGTCATGCTTGTCAAAGTAGAAGTGTACGGTGCATGGCCCGGACAGCTTGTCCTTGATGGATGTTGCGGGTGCCTCGTCGCGAGTGCAGCGTTGCCATACTTGCGTGGTTTTCCTAGAGTCGCGATATCCACCGCTGCAATAGCCCCGGTTGTGGCCATCGCCGCACTTGTCGGTGTAGCCGGCTGCGACCATGTTGAATTCGTCGTGGTCATTGTATGCGCGCATTCGCCGCTTGCTTCGATGGCCACGTCGGCACCCGAGGTCTTCATCGTCGTCAGAGTAGGTGCGGTTCCTCACCGAATCTTATCCATCGGCCCACTGATTCGCGATCTCCATCAGGTGGTCGATTGTTTTGGGCTTTGAGGGACCCAGCGCCTCTCTCAGTTCTATGCGGCGAACACCGCCATTGAATGCGTCGATTCTGTGATCCTCCGAGATATTTTATGTGGAGTTCTTGATGATAGACCACCTCTAGATGTACGAGCGTAGCGATTCACCCAACCTTTGCTGGCAGCTCCTCAACTCTTCGATTGATGTGGGCCTTTTGTAAGTGCCCTTGAAGTTGCGCACAAAGCTGTAGGCCAGCTCTTCCTAGCTGTGAATGGATCCGCGCGGGAGATTGTTGAGCCATGCACGGGCGGCGCCTTGCAGCTGTAGCTATAAGCATTGCATGGTCGTGCTTCGACTCCGTCCGTGCAGCTTGACGGAGGAAAAGTGGTCTTCCAAACAGATCTTCGGGTCCTGTAGGCCATAGAATTTTGGATTTTCCGATGGGAGTTTGAATCCCTTAAGCATTCGCCTCTGCCTGATGGCTCTACTGAAGCATCTGGCGCCACAGAGTTCAGTACCGTCCTCTTCTGAATCAGTCGAGTGAGCACGTCGTGCCCTTGACTTGTCGATTTTGTGCTGCGTGAGATCATCGCGCGCATCATAGTCATGGTCGTGCTGCCGTGAGCGGCAACGTCGAGACAGATCGTGACTGTCGTTGCTGGACAAGGGTGAGAAATAGCGTTTCGCCTGGGCCTTTCCCTTCTTGGGTTCTGGCGTTGGCTCTTTATCGAGAGCGGCCTCGATTAGCCCCAAACCCGTGATCGTAGATCGGTGCATGGTAGCTCGCAGATCTCCAGCTGGCAGCTGGTTGTTGAGGAGGTACATGGTGGCCGTTGTTACCGCAACTTGCGGCGTTTTCGGGAGCATGTTGCCACGCGTATCCACTGTCATGGGACCGAAGCCGAGGACCTTTGCGGCTTCTACACGCTCTTGTTCGGTGAGGTGGGCCAGTCAAGATTGCCTTTTGTTAGCAACGTACTCCTTGCACTTGGAGGAGGATCCTCCGTGGGAGGAGAGCCCAGCTCGCCAGAGGATGGACTCGTCTGCCGCCTTTTTACGCCCTTCGAGTTGCGTGAGTGTATGCACTTGGCATTTGTATTCCTCCTTCGGGAGCCAATGATAGCCCATCAGCAGTTGCTGAGGGGAGCTGAAGGGTAGAGGGTTGCCTCGTAGGGCTTCTCGGTAGCGGGCCCACTCGTTGTCGTTGAGCCTGATCACTACGCGTTCCCCCGTGTTTTCATTCACCATGGTTGGTGGTTCGACTGCTCCTCCGTTTGACGGGGGCGCCGTTAGTGGGGCTGCTGTTGGGTGGTCCACCATTAGGTATGCCACCATTTGGTGGGTCGGTTCCATTGCCACCATTGCCTGTGTTGTCGCGATTGGCGGAGGAATCGTCAGCGTAGATGACGGCGCACATGAAGTGGTTGGGGAAGCTGTTGCTCCCACAACTTTCAGATCCGGAACCGTAGGCTCCATCTTTAGTTGCTAGGTCTCCCAGATCATATTCGTGATTGTTGTCGTTGTCCGTATTCTCGACTGGTGTCGAGGCATTGAGCTCACTGAGGGTGCTGATCGGTGGAGGGAGCCACGATGCTGGAGCAATCGATGGTGTTGTCGGTTGGTCAGGCAGGCGAAGCATGCCCATCTGACCAACTTGGAAGCAGAAGCTCCCGATCGCCAGGCTAATTCCATTGCACACGGACTCGAAAGCCGGGCGAGTGGCCGGCGTGTGGACGGTGAAGTCGAACGCGCCGAAGAGCTGGCGAATCTCCATTGTTGCGGAGTTGTAGATCGCAGTTGATGAGGCTGAAGAAGCCGCAACATCAGCACTCCCACTTCCCATAGATGGCGCCAATTGATGAGGGTTTAACTCATCAATGCCCATTGTTATGGAGTTGGGTTTTGGAGAAGGAGGGAGCACTAGAAGCATCAATCGTCTAGCAAACAAGCACACGGGGACGCAAGGTTTACCTAGGTTCAGGCCTCGTAGAGGTCCCTACTCCTGCTATTCAGCTCGTGGAATTCACGAAGGAATCGAAGATTACAATGGTGTGCAGATGCAATCTGGCGAGGGTTGTGGAAACTAGGGTTGCGTGTGTCCTCCTCACCGCCCCCTCCTAGCCTTTATATAAATAGGCTAGGTCTCGGGTAGAAGGTCGAGTCGGTTACAGGTTAGGGTTTTCCCTTTAAACTTTCTATCTTAGCTTCTCCTTGTTCTGAAAGCAATCGAGAGTCCGTCGGTTACTCGACTTCTCCATTTGGGCCTTGGCAACGCCTTGGGCTTCCGCTGTATTCATGCCGTATATACCAAGCTCGAGTACCTATAGGATATACCCATGTCAAGTATTCTCGTTAATATCTAGATCTTGTGTTTTGGTATTGATAACTATTGTTCTTGTGTCAGCTTGTTATCATTACAGAAGCCTCCAATTTGGTTGTGGAGTTGTGCCCCGCTAGTTGTGTAAAGGCGCCGGTTCCCGCCTCGAAGGGTTCCTATAGTGGAAAGGTGGATCTGGCCTTTGGTGGCGGGATCCATCGGAGAACAGGGTGAGGCCTATTGTGGCATGGTGGTCTTAGTATCGCCCACCCCTCCAACGCAGATGTACTTCTCTTAACAAGGAAGGAACTGCGGTAAAACAAATCATGTGTCTCTGCATGCTCCACTACGGTTTACTCGTTCATCTATCTCACTCGCCTTTACTCGGTCTCCATAGTAGTATATCTAGAGAATTTACCTTTCGTCTCAAGACTAAAATTGAGAAAGCATTAAAATTTGAACTATAACCTATTCACCCCCCCCCCTCTAGGTGCCCATATGATCCATTTCAGAAGGCACATAGGAGATAAGAGCATCTGCTGCAAGACAACTCTAGCCCTGGAGTTATTCATTTCACTCCATAGCCAAGGAACCACATTACCAAACACCACATCTCCACATTTCCACTAGGAGACTATACACTTACTTTTGCAAGCACACAATCAAGTACAACCAACCATAGCAAAAAGAGAGAGACCGGCCAGGAGCAGATCAGGAGAAGAAGGCCAAAGAGTAGATTTAGTACAAGGATAATAGTAGCCAACAGATCAAGCACATACTTGCAAGTTCCAAGTAACTAGCACAATATCAGGTGATTATCCATCTTTAAATTGAATCATAGCATCAACCTATTGAAAAAAGATTTCTAAATATGAGAGCTCTCAGAGTTGCATGGAAATGCTATGCAAGGCTCATCCTTGAGCTATAGTATCCACAAGAATATTTGTTCTTATATGCAAATAAAGCCTCAGACCATGCATCCTTGGCAAAGACAAACAACATCAAATCATACCACTTTGAGCTACTGTTGTGCACACTCCACATGGGAGGCACCACAACAGCAGATCTTGTAGTAGTAGCAGAAGCCACTGAATTGTTTAAACACAAACCCTTTAGAATCAAATCTGTTGTACTTAAAAACTGGTCTCAGCCTTACCATCATGGGTAGCCCAATTAGAAGTTTCCTAGGAAGTTAATCCCAACAACCAGCTACTTGTGGATAGATACCTCTATGTACTCTCTAGAGGGAGGCATCATAGTGGTAAATATGCAAACATCAGCCACAAAGCTTAGCCAAACCAGAAAACCACCCAAACTGGGCATAACACATTTCTGGACACCTCATGTTAACTCAAATCATTTCTCTAGCTAAACTAGCTAGATATCATTAAATCATGGGTACCTATCATACAAACCATCTTTAGTAAATGAATCCATTTCCATCAAATAAATACTTGGGTACAACAGAACATGTTGTCAACAATTCATTGTTGTGCGCACTCTCATGGAAAGGTACCACAATAGCAAATATCTAAATAATAAAAGCTATTGAGCTATTTCATTAGCCTCAGCTCCATTAGGAAAATCATTCTCCTATCAACACATCTAGGATTCATATATAATTCCACCGTCACAAGGACAGTATTGGACACAAGCAACTCTTGATATTACAAATACCACTATGCAAATTACAATTGGATGCACCACAGTGACACATAGTTAGATAGCAGAACTTGCTACTTAACTAGGCATAACCAGAACATATTATATCGACAAATCAAATAAGCCAGGGATGGATTAACCATCCCAAATAAAGGAAAAATGCAATATGATTATATCACATGCCAATCAAATTGAAATCATACATGTGTCACCACCTCGTGCAAGTCCATGGCATCATTATAACCCTAATACTAACCTGGGGCAGTTCATCGACTCGAAGGCCAGTCCCACAAAGATTACCTAAATTCGATCAAAAGGGAAAATCATAAAAATAAGAGCAAACCTATATAGGGTTCACAACCTCAGCCATGGGCATAGTAGATAGTAGGGGCAGAGAGTACGGGGGAGGTGAGATTGACCTACCCGAGGTCCTCACTAAGTGGTAGTAGAGGAAGCAGAGGCGGTCGACGGCGGTACACACGGTGGCACATGGAGCACCCGAAGGCGCTGCGACCTACATCAAGCCACAAACACGGTGGCCAAAGGTGAAAGAGCAACATGTACAACGCCACCAAAAATCCACAACACTAGGGTAGGACCATCTAGTCGCCAGAGCACCACACCGTTTTCAGGAGTGAAACCCTAGACCTGGAAAGGGGGCAACACGGTCAATGAGAGGGCGCTGATGACGAATCTCGCAGGGCAGGGCGATGCAACTTGGTCATCTATACAATCCAGCACAATGGCGATAGCCACAATGGCCGATACTCACCGGAATCGCAGCGGCAACAGCTTCACTATAGAATCACTAGAGAGAGGTGAGAGAGTGGAGCGAGGAGAGATCGGGGGAGGCGAATGGGGCTTGGCTAGGCCGACCCAACCCTAAGGTTGGGGTTGGACCCAACCTAGTGGGCCAAAAGGGTTAGATAGGCCAAAGCCAGGTTGGGTTGTCCGCTAATCAGCCCAGTTTAAATAGAGAATTAAGTTAAAGATTTATTGAAAATGAATAAATTACCAATATGCTACTAGGACTATTTTAACTTAAGGAACAAGATAGAATATTCTAAAAATATACTTACAATATATCAAAATGATCACAAAAATAATCTCTACTCCATAAAAATACAAATCTACTAGTTTAAGCTAGATATAATGCAAATAAATGTTAACCCTATTAAATCCTAAATGAAATTCATAAAATAAGTAAAAGCTCTAAAAATCAACAAAAATCATTTATGTGTATAAAAGATCAATCCACGATTTTATAAAAATACTAACTCAATTTTTTACAAATAAATCTTGAAGCAATTATTCAAAGAAATTTAATCCTTTGTGGAATTTTTAAAAAAATAACAATAGTACTTAAAAATAAATAAAAATCATTTTAAGATCTTGAGTAAATATATATTACTAGAAAAATACTAAAAGTATTTTCCTAAAGGTTTTTAAGATTTTAAAATAATAAATCCTTGTCTATTTTATAAAATACCCATTTGGTAAATTCTTAAAAAAACATTACTTAAGTAAGAAATAATCACAATTCCATATGAAACCTTAAGTCCCTTATATCTGAATACTAGTTCCAAAGCCATAACTTGGATCTATAATAAAACTTAAGTGTAACTTATTAACTTTATAAAACTCTTTTAAAATCAATCCAAACTAAACCAACAATTTTAAGTAAATTTTAAACATTATTCACTTATAATAAAAGTGAATGCTATTTATCTCTTAACCATTCTTAAACATGATTTCAAACCCTAACAATTTTATAAGATCATCTAGAATTGCTTTCTTTAATAAGTCACATCAATTTCCTAATAGCAAATTGCATTTAAGCTCATCATTTACTTAAATTGAAAGTGAATGATCTCACACTCTTAAATAAGCTTGTTACAAAATTTAAAACTTATTAATACTCTTATTCCACCTTTATGGAACATTATGAAGTGAACCACATACAACATGATGGCATATTCAAAGCATATAAGTATTAACTACGTATGTTATGATTGTTCAAATATAGTAATGATTTCCTATTTGATAATCATAGTTAATAAGAAACCCTAAAAAGGTAACTTCAAATTGAAATGCTTTTACTTTGTAAAGTACACTTTTCCTCAAAAGTGATTCTTTTAAAGTAAATACAAATGAACTCCACATTTGTCTTTAACTCTCTAAGTTATAATAGAAAACTTGAATAGAATAAAGTCTGAATCATTTATCAACACTTTGGATGCTATATCATTGTGTGTTACTTATTGTATCTACATACCGTTACACACACTCACAAGACCTAATAAGAAGCACAAGTGTGAAGGTGTTATAAAAGTGAAACACGTTCTAAATGAAACCATCTCCAATTTCCAAGCCCTAGATCATAAACGATTATTCCGGGGATTTACGTTTACCAAATTGCATTACAATAATTATAATTAATTGCATCTTGCTTCTTTAAACATTCATCCTTATTGGACCAATGATGTTATTTTCAGATTTTGGATCTACTGGTGTCTTGAAGACCGTGAGTGCATTATCTTGCGATCACAAAAGGCAAGTTCACACTTGCTCATGTACTTTGATTATTTTCTATCAAATGCTTGCAACTCAAATATTGTCATCACCTGCATTTCAAAATGGTCTGAAAATACTATTTTCATAATAATATGATTATGGATTATTTACCAAATGGTAATAATCTACTGATACAGTTCTAGTGGTAAAGGAACATAATATCTAGGACTTAACAACCAATGTCGCCAGTGATTCGAGTGTCGTATATTACGCGTTAACTATGAGATTTGGAATGGGACGGATAAGTCAGATGGATCTTCTTACTTTCGCATGGACGGATGACCTTATCGTGAAGCTACATATTTCTCGTGGAGAATCCAGCACATGGGTGGGACCCCTCAGTGCCCCGTGATATTGGTGTCTAGATTATCTGTGCATAGTTTTCTTGGTGGAGGTTCACCATAGCTGATGGTGGCTGCCAGGCAGAGCTGCTTACAAAGTCTTTGAGAGGCTACCAGGACTATACTCGTGGTAAACCTTCTTGGGGGATCATGTCTTCATGCGAGGTCGCGGAGAAGGGTAGTGATTGGCTTTGATCATCTATTGGGCCCCACATCACGAAATTGTGGACAGGAATAAGCTGCCTGGTTGTGACTGCTCACCAAGTACACTGCCAAGGATGTGCTCCCCAGTGAACCAGTCGTGCCTCCATTTGATGCTGCTAACCCTCCTCTTGAGGTATGATTGTGCTACAAAGTAGCTATATTTCGTCGAATGCTTCTGATTTCTGTGACGTGTGCTAACTTGTCTTCTGCGGATTGGAAGGTGTCTCCAAGTTTGCCTCATCTTCCTGAGGGGGTTATTCCTCGCAAAGCTTCAGAAGAGGACGAATCGAAATCGATTGTGCAGTCTGAAGAGGAGGAAGAAGCCCCCGAGTCCAGCGTTCCGAACACTCGCAAGCGTTCGCGTAGCGAATATTCGGACGCTCCGTCTCCATCGACTCTAGAAGGCCCAGTTGTTGGCGTAGAGGAGCCTATTCCTGCTGTTCCTATAAGCTCTATGGCGCCACTTGCACGCAAGAAGATGCGGCTGCCGAAGGAGTCGTCATTAGAGTTGGGAGGCCAAACCTTTGATTTTGACAAGTTTGATTGGTGTGTATACAATTCTTCTCTTGATTCTGTTTTTTGGAGTTGCATTTTCGTGATGTTGATTTTACTCCCTAGTCAATAGGCGTCGTCATCTTCTGGCAACGTCCAATTTTTGAAAGAATCTAGAGTCGCGGACTCCGAAGCCAAGAAATTGGCTGAACGGACTCTGTCTCCTCCATTGGCGGCCCACTCCGGGCACAATTCGTCAAGTTCTCCACAGAATGTGGAGCACCAGATGGTTGTCCGGACGTCTGCATGGCAGTCGAGTTCGGAGTCACTGGAGGATCACGTACGTGATGTTGCTTTTCCTTTCCAGTCAAATTAATCATCCATGTGATATGCTGATCCTTTGTTGTTTCTCATGTTGCAGCCTATTGTGAAGGAAGCTGCTCGCCTGGTGGAGCAGGTGTTTGCAATGGGTCGCCAGCATGCAATGCTGGACAATCGCCATCGCGTGGTTGAAAGTGAGTTTTTTTTGCTTCTTCTTCTTCGCCCTTGTGATATACTTGAATGACAGTTTATCTTTGTTTATTTCGCAGCTGAGCATAATGCGCTTCTTCGCGACGCCGCTTCCCTCGAAAAGACGCTCGCCACGGCGGTGAAGGGTCGTGATGAGGCAGTCACTTTGCTGGACGAGTCATGGAAACGTGGAGAGGATTTGCGCGCCTCCATTGCTGCTAGGTAGAAGTTGTTCGAAGAACAGCTCTTCTCGATTGCCAAGGCTCTTCTAGGTATTCCTTCGTCTAGATTTCCATCTTGTCCTTTCTTTCGAATTTGTTATTGTGCTGACCTTTGCTCTGTGTAGATGCCAGTGGCCTGAGCTTCGACGTCTAGGTGCTCCGTCGTGATGATGCCTTGGTAAGTGCCATCACAGTAGTCGAAGGTCGCGGTGCTTCCATCCATAGGACACTGACCAAAGCGAAGGGTGTACTCAGTCGCCTCCGGGAGGAGCTGGCACCAAAAGCTGAGCTGATTGAAAATGTGGATGATCTGGTGGAGTCCCTTGCTGGAGGCATTCCTGCAGGCTTCAAGAATTCGCTTCGTGCGGCTGGCGCTTCTATGTCACTCGCGATGGTTCAAGGCCATGGACTCGAGGTGGATCCTGCTGTGGTTTCCAGGGTGATGCCCGTCGGCGCTGATGGTCACCAGGTAGTTTTTGCCCCTTTTGCAACTGCATGTGGAAAGTACGGGCCGGAGCTCATCAACACAGTCGCGAAGTACTCTGAGAAGCTGCAGCAAGCCAAGAAGGCGGTGAAGGATGTGGCGTGAGGGGCCGGCGGGAAGTTTGTGGCATCTGATACTGCCATAGATTCGATGAGGCCCCCGAAACCGAAGTCCAAGTCAAAGAAGCCAGTTGCTCCTCAGTAGTCATATTTGTAATAGTTAATAGCTTGACCTCTTTTGTCTAGAACATGTCGTTGGCGGGTGTGTTAATACTTTGCTATGCTTGAATGCACTTGAGTTTTTGTCCATGTATTGCTTGGTCTTCTTATTATCTCTTGCTTGGCTTGTGATAGGGCACATCGAGTGGTCCTTCGAGTGAGCCTTGGGACTTGCCATCCACTGATGATACCTTAGCGCAGTCGCACTCAAGGGTGGATGAGTTGTCTCTGCTTTCACGACTCCATGACCGCGCTAAGCAGCTAGAGCGCGAACTGCCCGTCCTCCGTGGTAACGCGGATGTATGGAAGTCACGGGCGGAGAACGCTACCGCTCGAGAGCAATATCTGCTAGGGGAGGTGGCGCAGCTGGGCGGCCAATTCAAGTGTTAGCTTTCTGCTTCCTTATCTTTTCTTGTAGTCACTTGCGGTAGTTCGTTGTCTTCTTACTTTTCGCCTTTGCTTGGTATATGTCGTTGTATTGGGAACGGCAGTACCAAAGAAGGTTAGATAGAGGTGTGGGGACTAGCAGGGAAGCTATCGACGTCGTCCGCAAGCAGGATTGGATACAAGCGAGCGTAGATGGATGCAGGAAGTACCCAGGTTCGGAGCCCTCGTGAGGAGGTAAAACTCCTACTCATCCCGATCTGACTATGAGTGGTATACAAGCTCCAAAGGTTCTCCTCGAGCTGTATCTGCTAGCTACTGTCTTCAATGCACTGAGACCAACCCTTTCTACTAAGGCCTTGCCTCTCCTTATATAGGCAGAGAGGCAACAATCTCACTGGCCAGTCCGGCTGGTAGGCCCCACAAGTGGGTCCCAGTCAGTTGGTCATCTATAGTATCTGGTACAACTATGTCCCATTAGAGTACGAGCGGTATGGTCGTTGTGGGCATAGTGAACACCATGCGAGCCTGTCGTCAGCATCGGGCCACTGTTCCCACGTCACCTCGCAAAGTCTTCAGTATGGCCGAGTAGTTGCCAGTCTTGTCATTGTACCAGGGCGTACCGCGCACTGTGCTGCATGTCGCCATGTCCTCCTGATTGGTTCTGGCTACACTGCTGTAGTCGGCTGCTTCTCGTCGTTCCGGCTACCGTGAGGTAGCTGGCTTGACTTGCCTTGTCCGGCTGCGCTCAGCCAGCCGGGCGAGATCCGACTGCCATAGTTCTTGTCTGGTTGGGGTATCCAGAGGTCACCCCCTCGACACTAGCCCCCGAGTGCGTGTAGATTTCGCCCTTAGGTGAAATGTGCGCGCGCTCCCTCTTTGTTTTGAATTTCTGGCCGACTACGCTTGGCGGTTGCGCTACCCGTGACGTTAGTGCTGACACCGTCCACGAGCGCATGCGCCATCATTACTCTGCGGCGGGCAGCAAAATGTCTCGTCGCACGTCGCCTCGGGAAACTGCTGCCTGGCTCTTCGGTTCCCGCTCGGGGATCTTCTATGCGCCCCGCGTCTGCACACGGGATCTGAGGCGGCGGTTGGGGAGGGGCACGTCTTAGTGGGTGCCGTGTGGCACCGCGGACGGTTGCCCTTCCGAACCTTTAAAGGTTCGCCCGGGAGAGGGTGGTTCCTGCCTTCGCCCACCGCTTCCTCTTTTCCTCTCTTGCGCTCTTGTCTTCCTCGCATAGCCCTTCCAGACCTTTAAAGGGTCGCTCTTATCTTTCACCGCCGTTGTAGTCCGCCGCGCCGCCCGTTTAACATCGTCGGCGGTACGGGCCATCGCCACACTTCCGTCGTAGCACCTCCCAGCGAACCGGCAATGGCGGCCGAGTGAGAGCATGGTGCGGCTCCTCTGTTACGGAGGAGCACATCCAGAAGTATCGGGCGACCCGCATCTTGCCACCGAAGGAGGAACTGGGGGTGCAGCTTGCGCCGGTGGGGGAGGAATCTCCGCAACCGGCGGAGGGGGAGTGGGTCATCTTTCTGCACATCTGGCCCGCGGCTTCGCGCTGCCGGTCCACCCGTTCTTCCTCACCTTCCTCGCCTTCTTCGACATCCGCCTCGACCACCTGGGCGCCAACACCATCGGGACGTTGGAGCATTTCGTAGCCTTTTGTGAAGGCTACCTCGGGATTCATCTGGATCTCGGGCTCTTCTGCCGGCTCTTCCGAGTCTGGCCACAGGTTCAATTCACCAAGGGGCCACTAGTCGCGTGCGGCGGCGCCTCCATCTACTCCCGCACGCAGACCGGCTACCCCAAGTTCCGGCTGCACGACACGGTACGGTTGTGGCAACAGTCGTACTTCTACGTCCGCAACCTCACCGCTGAAGACCAGATCAACTTGCCGGTGTTCCAGGACGTGGAGTCCAGCCGGCAGCATTGAGATCTAAAGATCCATGGCGAGATGGCAGAGTCGGATGCGATGCTGCTGCGCATGCAGTCCCTCGTCACCGCCGGTCTAACCGGCCTGGACATCACCCTTAGCAGGATGTCTAGGCTGATGATGCTGCTACAGCAGCGAGCACACAAGATTAGCTACTACTCCGGCCGGCTGGACCCGACCTGGCTGTCTTGTCGCGGTCCCCGCTACCACAATCTGAAGGATTGGGTGTGGACCAGCACGAAGGAGCGGCTGTGGGAAGGCTGGAAGTTCGGGCTGGCTCCTTACTGCCGCGACAACCACGCGCCCCGGGTAAGTCCTTCTAGCCAGAATTTCTCTTGCGTTTCTTGCCTCGTCATCCGACTGATCTGCTTTCCTTTTTTCCTCTTATGGCAGATGTTCCCGTGCATCCTCGGGAGGAGGGCGAGACCCCCCTCCAGAACTTCACGTCCGACTTGCCCGAGCCGCGCACTCGTCGATTCTCGCGAGGAGTCCGATGGGGATGGCGACGACTTCCCTAGCCGGAATGACGAGCCGGCCATCGATCCTCATGCGGAGGTCGACGAGGAGGACGAGGCCACGCCGGCTCCCGAGCTGTCTCGTCGCTGCACGATGGATGGCGACTCTAGCCGGTCCGGCGCCGACGGGGGCGGCTCCAGTCGTCTGCTGCCGGTGGGGGAGGCTCCAGCCGATCCGGCGCAGGAGGGGGTGGGGCAAGCCTCGCTGCCGTGGAGGAGCCGGCGCCCAAGAGGAGCCATACCAGCGCTTCTTCCGACCGAGCCGCCTCGGTCGGAAGAAGGGGCCGCCCCCTGTGTTGCAGGGGTAAGTCTTGCTTCTTCTTCTGAGCGTTTTGCTTTTTCCTTCTCTCCGTGCGCTTCTTATCTGTCTTTGGCTTATTTGCTTTTTGCCTTTCTGTTTGCTCAGCATGTTGGTGTCTTCTGGTGCTGCAAGACGGGCGCGTGAGCCGACTGGCTCGCCTCCGCGCGTGCCGGACACCGCGTCGCCGGCCTCTGCCTCTGCTCATCCCCCTTCCTCTAGGGCACCTCCTCTGCCACCGCCCCGAGATGATCCGGCTGCCATAGTCAGAGCGGGGGATGCTCTGCCGACTATGGTGGTGCAGCTGGAAACGGTTGTGAACACCTCACATAGTGGAGTTAGTTCCCTTGCGGGAGCACAGAAGGGCCGCCGCCGGTAAGGAGGTCGTGGTCGTAGCCGACGACAACTCCAATGGCGAGCTGGGGGTGGAGTGGAAGATGGCGGTGGTCGCGGCAAAGGAATCGTTGGCTGCCAACGCCATTGACGACGACACCACCTCCACCACCTCGCTGATGGATCTTGCCGCCACCCTCGAGGTGGCGGTGAAAGAGATCCGGCTACTCGAGGCTGCAGCCGGTGGGAACCGGACCCTGGAGCAGAAGCTTGCCGCTGCCAACGGGACTTCGCAGAGTAAGTTTTCTCAGCCGGATACCTTGGTCTTTCCCTCTTCATCATTTTTTTGCTGATAGTCGGTTTTTCGTAGCTATCCTTGTGTGCGCTCAGCGGGAGATCGATCGCCTGAAGAAGGCGAACAACCGGTTGAGCAAGTCCAATTCTACACTCCGGCTACAGAATAAGGACTAGCACGCCAAGGTGGACGCTCTGGAGGCCACCTTCAAGGAGCGCGACGCCACCCTCCCCAGCCGGACTAACGCCTTCAACCTTCTTGAGGCCCAGAACAAGGACCAAGAGAAGGAGGTTAAGCGGCTGACGACCCAGGAGAAGGCCCTGGTGGAGCAGCCGATGCAAGTTGGGCACATGGCCAAGGGTAAGTTTCCCTTCCGACTCCCCTCGTCCTTCCGGATTCGGTATCTGGATCTGACGTTCCTTTTTTCTGATAGCTTTTTATCCCGGCGTAGACCTGCTGGCCTACAACCGGCTGCAGGAGAACTAGCCAGGAGAATAGCCGACATCCCAGTAGTTGGTCCTCCTTCTTGGCGAGGAGGTCGCCAAGCTTCATCAGGCGGCGCATGCCATCTTCTCCTTCTTGTGCCCGGACGCTCCGATTCTAGAGACGATGGCATAGCTAGCCGCCAAGGTGGGGGAGGTGCCGGCTACGGTTGACCGGCCCCCGGACTTGGCAGCACGGGCCGGGGCAGAGATGGCCTTGGCCCTCATGCTCTTCTGGTACAAGGATGCCTGCGTCGAGAAGATCGACGGGGGCTTCCGTGTTGGCGCCGACCTTGCCGCCATCCACCAGGCCCATCCGGAGCTTCGAGCCTCCGCCATCAAGATCGTCGACTACACGGATGTCGACGAGGTGCTCACCGACTCGGAGTCCGTCGGCACTCCGAATGCGGAAGCCTCGACGGAACCGGCTGGAGGCGACGCCGGAACCGGATCGACCGCCGCGCCTCCTCCGCCTCCCGAGACTGCCGCCAGCCAGGGTGCTCCGCACGGCAAGGGCCCCACCGTTTAGCTATGACCCCAGGATGCCGGGTGTATTTGTTTGTCTTATCTAGTTCGAAACTTTGCTTGTTTGTACCGGTCATTTCTGGCACCGGGTAAACTCGTGGGAGCTTCGTCTCCCTTTTCCTTTTAATGTCAGTCTGGCTTATTTTGGCTTGCTTCCAACTTGTGTTTTTTTTGTGTGCTCTTTGAACATTTCGCCGATTGCATTTATCCGGCTGACTTTGCTCGGCTGAACGCCTTTAGCCGGGGGAACTGCAATTCCAGTGGGGGCGCGTCAGCGCACCCACTGGGTGTAGCCCCCGAGATTCAGAGTAGCTAGCGTAGTCAGGTACTTCGAATCTTCTTTCTTTCCTTAAGTCTTTTAGCTTCGTCCGACTAGACACCTCTTAGCCGGTTACTTTCGCTGCCTGAACGCCAACAGCCGGAGGACCTTCCATTCTAGTGGAGGCGCGTTAGCGCACCCATTGGGTGTAGCCCCCGAGATTCGGAGTAGCTGGCGTAGCCAGGTACTTCGAATCTTCTTTTTTCTTCTCATCCTGCCCTTTCCCTCACCTGGGCTCCAAATATCTGGCTAAATGCCCTTAGCCGGTCGGGAAACTACAAGATTCCACTAGGGGCACGCGGGCGCACCTAGTGGGTGTAGCCCCCGAGATTCGGAGTGCTTGATGAAGGCAAGGACTTCGAATCTTCTTCTCTTCTTCCTGGATTCCGACTCGAATTCGTTGTACAGTAGGTTAGTCTGCTAAACTTTTAGCCGGAAGGCGGATTTGTTTTTTGAAAACTATCTCGCGCTTCTCTGGATACTTAGTCACTTTCCCGTGTGTTCTGTTGTTTCCGATGCGTCCTTGCCGGGCAACCGTTTTGCGGTCTGCAGCATGAATCGAAGGGAGGTTACAGTACATTGCGCATGGTACTAACGGCTTTGCTTCTGGATTGTCTTAAGATAGTTGCGAGGCCGGGAAGCCCGATCTGTCGCATCTCCTCCCTGTTTTTCATGTGGGATGCCTCGGGCTTTTGCTCATGCTAGCCGGACAATCGGGTTGCGGTCTGTAGCTGAGACGAAGAGTGGGCCTCTAACATCGTCGCACACTACTCAGTCGGCTTGTTGATTTAGCAGGTCGGGCCAGGCGGCAAGCCCCCAGGTAGGGGTTGCCGGAGCCAGAAAAACTAAACCAGAAAGCAAATACATGCAAATTCTAGCAAGGAGCCCCCGAGCATCTCGTAGGGGTCCGCATTTTCATTCATAAGGTTTGTAGGATACATACACTGTCTGGTGACTAGGTGTAAAACGGGCGGAGCAGGGCCGCGTTCCAGGGGCGCTCTATCTCCTCATCTGATTTATCCATCTTGTTCTTGCGTGGCAGCTTTGTTTCGATGAGGTAGTAGGATTCATTGGCTAGCGCAGGGCCGATGACGAAGGGACCCTTCCAGGGTGGCGATAGCTTGTGCATGCCCTTCGTGTCTTGTACCAGCCGGAGGACCATGTCGCCCTCGCGGAATGCGATAGGGCGGATCCGGCTAGAGTGGTAGTTCCATAGACGTTGCTGGTACAGGGCCGATCTAGACAGTGCTAGCTCACGGGCCTCCTCGAGGAGGTCCACACCATCCTCCTGTGCCTCCTGATTGGCCTTTTCATCGTAAAGGAGTTTGCGCGGAGAGTCGAACTCGATGTCCGCGGAGAGGACGGCTTCCGAGCCGTTGATGAGGAAGAATGGGGTGTAGCTGGTTGACCTATTCGGCGTGGTGCGGAGGATCCACAGCATAGCTGGAAGCTCCTCGGTCCAGCATCCGGGTGACCGCTCCAAAGGCTCGATGAGGCGTGGCTTGATGTCGGCTAGCACTAAGCCGTTTGCCCTTTCGACTTGCCCATTGGACTGCCTGTGCGCGACGGAAGCAAGGTCCAGCCGGATACCCATGTTGCTGCAAAACCGGGCGAAGGCCCCCTTGGCGAAGTTTGTTCCATTATCAGTGATGATGCTGTTGGGGTAGCCAACCCGGTTGATGATGTTGGTGAAGAAGGTCACGAATGTCGCCCCATCCAGCGTCCGGATGGGCTTGGCCTCGATCCACTTTGTAAATTTGTCCACCGCCACCAGAAGATGGGTCATGCCCGTGCGCGGTCGCTTGAAGGGACCGACCATGTCGAGGCCCCAAACAGCGAAGGGCCAGGTGATCGGTATGGTCTTGAGCACCAAAGTCGACATATGCCTGAGCTGCCCGAAGCGTTGGCACCCGTTGCACGCACGGACTAGCTGTTCGACATCCTCGAGATTGGCAGGCCAATATAAACCATGGAAAAACGCCTTGGCGACTATCAACCTTGACGAAGCATGGTGCCCACACTCGCCTTGGTGGATGTCCTGGAGCAGCCGGTAGCCTGTGTCCACGTCGACATACCTTTGGAAGATGCCGGATACGCTGCGCTTGTACAATTCTTTGTTGATGATGGTGTGCGTGTGTGCGTGGCGCCGGATTTTCCTGGCCTCCACCTCGTCAACCGGAAGTTCCCCGTTGGCGATGTAGTCCATGAAGGGCCATGCCTAGGATGGTATCTCCCGGATGGTGAGGATGCTTCCGCTCTCCGGTTGATGGTCGTCGGGGGGGTCGTCCGGATGGGGTACCCGAGACGGCAGCCCCTGAGCCGCTTGACGAGTCGGCAACCCCCGGGTCTTGCGAGCCGGAGGGTACTGACTTGCCAGAGCTGGTGCGGGCCTTCTTCTTTGCGGGTTCTGCCGGCTCCGCGTTTGCCAGACCGTCAATCGGAGCACTCCCTGCCCAGATGATGGAGTCTGACTCGGGAGACGGGGTGATGGAGGGCTTGTGCAGGTGCTCCAAGGAGACCCCCAGGTGGGATCGCCTTCCTGGTGGATCCGATTCGTGCGAGCGAATCGGCTGCGTCGTTGTTGATGCGAGGGACGAGATGGAATTCACATCCGTCGAAGGAGGCACTGAGCTTCTGTATGTGGAACCGGTAGAGACATGTTTGCATCACGAGCGTCCCACTCTCCGGATACCTGCTGCGCCACCAGATCCGAATCACCGAAGCAAAGGATCCGGTTGACACCAATCTCTCTGGCTACCCGGAGACCGTGCGTCAGTGCCTCGTATCCGGCTACGTTGTTGGAGGCCTTTAAGTGGATCTGCGGGACGGACTCTAGCCGTACTCCTTTGGGCGAGGTGAGCACGATGCCGGCTCCCAAGCCCCCGAGCATCTTCGACCCGTCGAAGTGCATCCTCCAATGGTCCGAATCTGGAACCGGTGGGAGTTATTGGGTCTCAGCCCAGTCGATGAGGAATTCCGCCAGCGCCTGTGACTTGGTCGTGAGCCGGGGCTCGTACTGGATTGAGTAGGCGGCGAGCTCGATGGCCCACTTGGCGACTCAGCCGGTGGCGTCCTTGATGCCGATGATTTCTGAAAGGGGTGCAGTGCACACGACCTTAATCGGATGCTCCTAGAAGTAGTGCTTGAGCTTCTTGCATGCCAGGTACACGCCATAACACATCTTCTGGTAGTAGGGGTAGTTCTGCTTGGAGAGGGAGAGGATCTCGCTGAGGTAGTAGACGGGTCGCTGAACCGGCTGAGCCGTGCCTTCCTCGGGGTGCTCCACCACCAGGACGATGCTGACGACCCGGCTGATGGCTGCTATATAGAGAAACATCGGCTCATTGCTAGCCTGCGTGGCTAGAACCGGCGCTGTGGATAGCATGCGCTTGAGGTCATGAAAGGCGGCGTCGGCCTGCGAGGTCCAGGAGAACTTGTCCGTCTTCTTCATCAGCTGGTACAACAGAAGTGCCTTCTCCCCCAGCCGGCTGACGAAACGGCTGAGGGAGGCCAGGCATCCGGTGAACCTGTGGACTCCGAGCAGGCTCCTAGGCGGCTGCATCTTCTTGATGGCCGCGATCTTTTCCGGATTCGCCTCGATCCCTCGTTGCAAAATAAGGAAACCGAGCAGCTGGCCAGATGGGACTCCGAAGACGCATTTCTCTGGGTTCAGCTTCATCTGGTACTACCGGAGGTTGCCAAATGTCTCTCCTAGGTCTTCGAGGAGGGTGCATTTCTCCTTGGTCTTGATGACCACATCGTCCACATAAGCATGCATGTTTCGGCCGATCTGTGAGTGCAAGCACTTCTGCATGCAGTGCTGATAGGTAGCGCATGGATTCTTCAGACCGAAAGGCATGGTTACATAGCAAAAAGCCTCGTACGGGGTGATAAACGATGTTTTTTATCTGGTCAGCCGGGTTTCGCCGGATCTGATTGTAACTGGAATAACAATCTAAAAAAGACAACAATTCGCAGTCGACCCTGGAATGGATGACTTGATCGATACGGGGCAATGCGAACGGGTCTTTTGGGCACGCCTTGTTCAGGCTGGTGTAGTCGATACACATGCGCCAGGTCTTGTTCTTCTTCAACACCAGGACTGGGTTCTTACTCGGAGGGGTTTCTTCATGGCGGCATCCGCCGTGGCGTACTGGTCTGCAACCGTCATGAGCTCTGCCATGGTTTTTGGCTCGTCACACAGTAGCCGGTGGCGAAGCATGGTGCCTTCTCGGCAACCCTCGACGAAGAAGCCTATGGCCTGGCTCTCCAGGATTCCTTCGCAAGTGTTGCGCGGCTCTGTCCACCTGGCGTGGTACTCGCGGTCCGTCTCGCGGTCGCCCTAAACACACAAGGCCAGGTCGCGCGGGCGGCCCAGACGCTTGTACGTGTCATTGAAGTTGCGGACGAACACCTTCTCAAAGTCTGGCCAGGCGTTGATGCTGTTGGGTGCAAGGCTGTTGAGCCATGTCCTCGCGGACCCGGTTATTATGAGGGGGACGTAGCGCACGGCTGTGGGCTTGTTCCCATGGGCGATGCCGACTACTGTGGCGTAGTCGGTCAGCCAATCTTCCGGCTTCATGCTGCTGTCGTACTTGGGGGTGTCCCTGGGCAAGGTAAACTTATCCGGAAACGGCTCGTTTCGGATGCAGGGTCCAAAACAAACAGGTCTAGTGGAGTCTTCCTCTTCCGTAACACGCGCTTGAGCGAGGAGCTCGATGCGGTCACGGGCACCCGGACGATCCGGGTTGGGCGCTCCAACCCGGCCCGAGAGACGGGAGCCGGCAGGTTTTGGCGCACCGGTTGGCGGAGGGGGAGGCGGTGTGTTGCTGTTCACCGTTTGCTCCTGGCACGGCTGGCCCTTGTTGCCAGAGCTGCGGCGCTTGCTGCGAGCTTTAGCCGGAGGAGAGGACGCCTGCTGGGTCTCGCGGGGTGCGCCCTTGCTGTTGGCAGGCGGCTTACTCCCTTTGGAGAAGCTGGGGTCCTCCTGCATCTACCGGTTGGCGTCTGCCTGCTCGTCCGCGATCCGGAGGAGCTCCTGCACCTGCGCATGCTGCTGGTTGCGCTCCTCTCCCTCCAGGTTGGGCACTTCGTCCGCCGCGGCCCGTGCTGTGCGCAGATTCTTGATGGGTGTGTTGTAGGTGGGCTGGATGAGCACGGGTGGCAGATCCGGCTCGCCATCCCTTTCCATCCTATCGCCCAGCTCGCCGCCCGGCACCGTATCTGTCCACGCTGGCTTGGCTCCGTGGTACCCGGTGTGTGGCCGTGCGCGCGGTCATACTCGTGCCGGGTGATCTCGATCTTCTTCTGGGTCGCAGCCAGCTCCATGGCCTCCTGCAGGACAAACTGCCTCTCCATGGCGAAGTTGGCCTCCACTTCCTCAGGGTTATCCTCGAGGTTAACCGGCGCGAGGTGCCGGTCGATGGCCTCCTCCACCGGGTTCCTGGACAGCGGAGGGGCGGAAGTCCCAACCTCGTCTGCGCCCTTCTCCCGAGGCTGGCGGGGATGCGAACTGGAGCCTGCCATCATCACCTCGACACTGCGAGGCGCGACGGGGGCGCCGCTGCCGAGGTGCATCGGCTCCGTGACGGAAACGATTTCCGTGGGGAAATGCTCCGGCACGGTGGCGACATAGACGGGGAGGTCACCAAAAAGCATAATCGAACCGTTTGTCAGAAACGTGGTTCCGGCGAAGCAGGAAGCGTTGTCGATGACGCAATCGAACGGGTTGAGCGTGAGCACCAGGCCGGAGACCACGCGCTCACCGGCTGAAGTGCGGGGTCCCGTGTAGAACACGACTCCAGTCGAAGCCATCTCGCCCCATGGTGGGAGTCAACTATCATTGTATTGGGAACGTTAGTACCTAAACAGGTTAGATAGAGGTGTGGGGACTAGCAGGGAAGCTATCGACGGCGTCCACAGGCGGGATTGGATACAAGCGAGCGTAGCAGGACGCAGGAAGTACCCAGGTTCGGAGCCCTCGTGAGGAGGTAAAACTCCTACTCCTGCCGATCTGACTATTTGTGGTATACGAGCTACAAAGGTGCTCCTCGAGCTGTATTTGCTAGCTACTATCTTAAATGCACTGAGACCAACCCTTTCTACTAAGGCCTTGACTCTCCTTATATAGGTAGAGAGGTAACGGTCTCACTAGCTAGTCCGGCTGGCGGGCCCCACAGGCGGGTCCCAGCCGGCTGGTCATCTACAGTATCCGGTACAACTATGTCCCATCAGAGTACGAGCGGTATGGTCATTGTGGGCACAGTGAACGCTGTGCGAGCCTGTCGTCAGCATCGGGCCACTGTTCCCGCGTCACCCCGCAAAGTCTCCGGTATGGCCGAATAGTTGTCAGTCTTGTCGTTGTGCCAAGGCGTACCGTGCACTGTGCTGCACGTCGCCATGTCCTCCTGATTGGTTCCGGCTACGCCGTTGTACCCGGCTGCTTCTCGTCGTTCTGCCTACCGTGAGGTAGCCGGCTTGACTTGCCTTGTCCGACTGCGCTCAGCCAGCCAGGCGTGATCCGACTGCCATAGTTCTTGTCTGGTTGGGGTATCCGGAGGTCATCCCCCGACAGTATAGTTGTTAGCGCGCGTCATCTGCAGGATGAGAAGGACAGGATCTCCATTCGCATGAATGACCTGACCCAAGAGCAGCTTCAGGCGAGTGGGTACTTCTGGGTGGATCACGATCGTGCAACCGCACTAGCGACCTTGCAGGATCGTGTCTCGCGAGTGCTTCATTTTCTGAAGAAATCTCAATCGTGCTTAAGGAACATCTATCAGATGATGTTTTAGCTGGACGTTGTTCCCTCGAGCCTGTTGGCTCTTCTTGCGAAATTTCAAGACTTGAGTGGAGTCCGCGAGTGTGTACGGAAATAGTTAGTGGTTGTGCCAAGGCTACTCTGTCGCTGGTGCGACTGCACAGGCCTGATGTGGATGTTGCAGCAATTGCTGCTGGACCACCGGTGCCGCCAGCGGGCTCCACCTGGAATATGGTTCCTCATTACCAGGCGGTGAATCGCCTAGCGGAGGATATAGTCGACTTCTTCGAGGAGCAGACAAATGTTCTTCTGTTGCAGTAGTTCTTTAGTTTGCATCCTGCACATAAGTATACAAGTGTTGTAAAGTTCGTATGTATGATGTATATAATTGATTAATATTGATCTGTAAGGAGCTTGCTAGCTCGCATGCTTTTGCGAGTGCGTTGCATTATGCGATTCCTTTTTGTTAGCCTGACTTGTGTTTATCTCAGCACCTTGCCAACCTGTCAGGTGCGTTGCAGCTGGGTTGGTGTTTGTCAAGGGTTTTATTAGTGCGTCAGCTACTCAGGATATCGTGATTGGTTCGTAGAATAGATGTGTAAAGGATGGCGCAGCCCCCCGAGTGGATAAATTGCGAAAAAATAAAAAAAAGAACGCAGAGTTTGGGTCACTTAGCTTTATTTATTCGTAGGATAGTACGAGGTACAATGTGTGGCTAAGTAGCCTTGGCTGAATAGCCTTATTTCCAATGTAAGAAATAAAAGACAACTAAGGGTAGCAGTTGCGCGACGTTCCAGGGGTTAGAGTATGCGACTCATGTCTCCAAATCTTTGAGGCGATAGGCGCCACCTGGGATTACTTATGCGATCACATATGGTCCTTCCCAAGGGGACTCGAGCTTGAGATGCCCTTGCTGTTTCAATCGCAGGACCAGGTCTCCTTCGACGAAGGACCTGGGGCATAGCCTTCTGCTGTGGTAGTTGTGCAGGTTCTGCTGGTAGATCATTGATCTTTCTACTGCGATTTCCGGTGCCTCATCAAGGAGTTCGACGGAGTCTTCGAGTACAAGAGTTGACTCCTGCTCGCTGTAAGCGACCACTCGTGGTGTTTTGTATCGTACCTCTACGGGTAGCACCGCTTCAGCACCATGCACCATGAAGAACAGGGTGTACCCTGTGGCACTTTTTGGGGTTGTGCATAGGCTCCAGAGTACCGATTGCAGCTCGTCTGGCCAGCATCATGCGGCTTGTTCGAGTGGCCTAAGGAGTCGCTTCTTGATTCTGCCACGGACGAGCCCGTTGGCCTTTTCGACCTGACCGTTGGTCTGTGGATGAGCTATGGAGGCATAGCTTACATTGATTCCCAGGTTCTCGCAGAATTCTTGGAACTCCTTGGAGGTGAAGTTCGTCCCGTTGTCCGTGATGATGTTGTGTGGCACTCCGAAGCGATAGACGATGGACTCGAAGAACTTGACTACGCTGGTTCCTGACTGGTTAGTCACCGGCATGGCCTCTATCCACTTGGTAAATTTTTCGACTGCGACCAAGAGGTAGACGTAGCCTCCTCGCGAGGACTTTGGGAGCTTGCCGACCATGTCGAGTCCCCATTGTGCGAAGGGCCAGGCCAATGGAATTGGCCGGAGCTCCGCGCCAGGTGCGTGTGGTTTGTCCGTGAATCGCTGGCAAGCGTTGCATTTTTGGAGGATGTCCTTGGCGTCACGCATGGCCGTAGGCCAGTATAATCCAGCTCGCAGAGCTTTGGCGACAAGGGCGCAACTATCACTGTGGTGCCCGCAAGTCCCCTCATGGATGTCGAGGAGAACAGCTCTTCCATCAGTGTTGGAGACGCATCGTTGGAGTACTCATGTGATGTTGCGCTTGTATAGTTCGTCGTTGATAACGGTGAATGCTTTGGATCGCCGCGCAATGTGTTGTGCGTCAGTCGGATCATCCAGTAGCCTCTTGCTGAGAAGGTATGTGATATACGGTTGAGTCCAAGATGGCTCGATCATCATGACACTCATCGGTCCTTCGAGTCCTGTGTCAAGCTCCAGGTCATCGAGTGCCATTGGCTCATTGGGCGGTGCAGCGCCCGAGTCTATTGTTCCGCTTGTTTCCTTCTCTATGGCCTTCAGCTTGATGGAGCGTTTTTGGATATGCTCGAGAAATACCCCAGGTGGTATGGGGGCGCAGGTGGAGCCAATGTTGGCGAGTGCGCCTGCCTCTTTGTTTCTCTCGCGTCCTACGTGCCGCAGCTCACAGCCGTCGAAGTCCCCTTCGAGTGTGTCGTAGAGGTTGCGATAGGCGATCATATTGTCGTTCAGTGCGTCGCACTCGTGCATTTTCTGGTTGACGACTAGTTTGGAGTCGCCATAGATTATTAGCCTCTTGGAGCCGCAAGCTTTTGCCATCCGCATCCCGTGCAACAGGGCCTCGTATTCAGATTTGTTGTTGGAGGCGGTGAACTGCATTCGTAGGATGTATTTCAGCTTGTCCCCCTGAGGCGATGTCAGTATGACACCTGCGCCAGCTCCGTCCTTTCGCTTGGATCCGTCGAAGTGCATTGTCCAGAGATAGGACATGTCTGGCTTTTCGGGGAGCTGGTTCTCCATCCAGTGCACAAGGAAATCAGGGAGTACTTGCGACTTGATCGCGTCGCGCTTCTCGTATGTAATATCTCGTGGAGACAGCTCGATTCCCCAAAGCGCGACTCGTCCCGTGGCATCAGGTTGTTGAGAATATGACCAAGCGGGGCGTCGTTGACCACCACGATTGGGTGCTCCTGGAAGTAGTGGTGCAGTCGCCTGGCTATCATAAAGACGCCATATGCCAACTTGTGGTAGTGCGGGTACTGCTGCTTTGTTGGCGTGAGCACCTCGCTGAGGTAGTAGACTGGGCGTTGTACCCCGTGGACTTTGTTTTCCTCGGCTCGCTCTACCATGAGCACCGTGCTGACTACCTGGTTGGTGGCGGAGATGTATAGCAACAGTGGTTCCCTTTCGCATGGGGTCACCAGTACTGGTGAGGTAGACAGTTGACGCTTGAGGTCTTCGAATGCTTCCTGTACCTCATTGGTCCACTCGAACTTGTTGGCTTTGCGGAGGAGTTGGTAGAAGGGCAATGCTTTTTCACCCATTCGACTGATGAATCGACTGAGCGCTGCAATTCGCCCAGCTAGCTGTTGGACGCCTCTTACGTTCTTCGGCTTCTGCATGGCCAGTATGGCTTTTATTTTCTTTGGGTTCGCCTCGATCCCTCTCGCGGAGATGAGATACCCGAGTAGTTGCCCAGAAGGTACGCCGAAGGCGCATTTTCCCGGATTGAGCTTAATCCGGTAGCGGTCGAGGTTGGCGAAGGTTTCACGTAAATCGTCGATTAGCGAGGCTTCCTCTTTGGTCTTGATTACGATGTCATCAACATAAACTTGGATGTTGCGACTAAGTTGGTTTTTGAGGCAAGCCTGCATGCACCTCTGATAGGTTGCTCCTGCGTTCTTTAGCCCGAAAGGCATTGTGTTGTAGCAGAACATACCAAAAGGCGTTGTAAACACCGTTTTCTCTTGATCTTCCTCCTTCATTCGAATCTGATTATATCTCGCGGTAGTGGGAAGTGGTCCTTTGGGAATTGCTTATTCAGGGAGGTGAAGTCCACGCACATCCGCAAGATATCCGTGTCTTTTTTAGGCACCAGCACCATGTTAGCGAGCTAAGTGCTTTCCTTGATCTCGCATATGAAGTTGGCGTCGAGGAGTCTATTGATCTCCATTCCGACCGCCTTTGCTCTTGGTTCAGACAGTCGCCAAATTGTTTGTTTGACTGGCCTTGCGTCTGGATTGACATTGAGTGTGTGCTCGGCGAATTCCCTGGGAACTCCTGGCATGTCCGCTGGACACCAGGCGAAGATTTCCTAGTGCTCACGGAGGAATTCGACGAGCGCGAGTTCCTATGCGGGACTCAAGTTGTTAGCGATGAGGGCCATCTTGGCTGGGTCCGATGGGTGGACCTAAACTTTCTTCGTGTGCACCGACGAGTTGAAGGACAGGTCGGGTGAACTTGGCCGGCTCGGGGAGGCAGACTATTGTTTGTCGTCTCCTTCAGTCTTGTGAGTTCTTCCTGCATGCCAAAGGAGTAGGAAAATCTATTGAATTCCCTGTCGCAACTGTCGGATCTCTTGAAGCTCCCGCTGATTGTGATGACGCCGTTGGGGCCTGGCATTTTCATTTGCAGGTAGGCATAGTGCGGCACTGCCATGAACCTGGCGAACGCGACACGTCCAAGCATGCAGTGATACTGTGAGGGCTAGTTGACGACTTCGAAGTCGATGCGTTCGCGTCGAAAGTTTTTCAGCGTGCCGAAGATGACGTCGAGGTTGATTTTGCCAAGGGGATATATGCCCTTGCTTGGGACGATTGCATGGAATGTTCTGTCCGAGACCTCTAGGCAGGTTAGAGGGATCCTCATTGCTCGCAAGGTACTTGCGAACATGAGGTTAATGCCGCTTCCACCGTCCATGAAGACGCGACTTATGTCGAAGCCTCCAATTTGTGCCTCGAGTATGAGGGGACAATGGCCTGGACGAGGTACTTGGCGCGGGTGGTCGTGCTTGTCAAAGGTGATGCAGGAGTCGCTTCCACTGAGGTACTCAGTGGTGGATGGTGCTGAGTTTGTCACCAAATTGACTTGGCGAGTGATGGCCTTTTGCACCCGGTTGGAGGTGCGGCCCTTTTGGATCATCATGGTGCCCATGGCCCGTGGGTACGGCTCGCCTCCATGATGCTGGTCAGCCGCGGTTGACGGTGGTCCAGGTGGTGGTGGAGGAGCTCCATGTGCCACAGTGCCTAGGGCGGCTCCATAGCCCCTGTTGACCGCGTCACGATTCATCCGAGCCAGGCCCTCATGAAGTTTGAGGAACTCGCGGCAGTCCTTGAGGAGGTGGCTGGATTTCTTTTTGCTGTCATGCTTGTCGATGTAGAAGTGTATCGTGCATGGCCCAGACAACTTGTCCTCGATGGATGTTGCGGGTGCCTCGTTACGAGTGTGGCGTTGCCATACTTGCGTGGTTTTCCCGGAGTCACGATATCCACCACTGCGATAGCCGTTGTTGCGCCTGTCGTCGCGCTTATCGGTGTAGCCGGCTGCGACCATGTTGACATCGTCGCGGTCATCATATGCGCGCATTCACCGCTTGCTTCGACGGCCACGTCGGCACCCGAGGTCTTCATCGTCGTCGGAGTAGGTGCGGTTCCTCACAGAATCTTCTCCATCGGCCCACTGATTCGCGATCTCCATCAGGTGGTCGATTGTTTTGGGCTTAGAGCGACCCAGCGCCTCTCTCAGTTCGATGCGGCGAACATCGCCGTTGAATGCGTCGATTGTGCGATCCTCCGAGATATTTTATGTGGAGTTCTTGATGATATACCACCTCTAGATGTACGAGCGTAGCGATTCGCCCGACCTTTGCTGGCACCTCCTCAACTCTTTGATTGATGCGGGCCTTTTGTAAGTGCCCTTGAAGTTGCGCACAAAGCTGTAGGCCAGCTCTTCCCAGCTGCGAATGGATCCGCACGGGAGATTGTTGAGCCATGCACGGGCGGCGCCTTGCAGCTGTAGCTGTAAGCATTGCATGGCCGTGCTTCGACTCCCTCTGTGCAGCTTGACGGAGGAAAAGTGGTCTTCCAACCAGATCTTCGGGTCCTGTAGGCCGTCAAATTTTGGATTTTCCGATGGGAGTTTGAATCCCTTAGGCATTCGCCTCTGCCTGATGGCTCTACTGAAGCATCTGGCGCCACAAAGTTCAGTCCCGTCCTCTTATGAATCAGTCGAGCGAGCATGTCGTGCCCTTGACTTGTCGATTTTGCGTTGCGTGAGATCATCGCGCGTATCATAGTCATGGTCGTGCCGTTGTGAGCGGCGACGTCGAGACAGATCGTGACTATCGTCGCTGGACGAGGGTGAGGAATAGCGTTTCGCCAGGGCCTTTCCCTTCTTGGGTTCTGGTGTTGGCTCTTTATCGAGAGCGGCCTCGATTAGCCCCAAACCCACGATCGTAGATTGGTGCATGGCGGCTCGCGGATCTCCAGCTGGCGGGTGGTTGTTGAGGAGGTACATGGTCGCCGCCGTTACCGCAACTTGCAGCGTTTTCGGGAGCACGTTGCCACGCGTATCCACCGTCATGGAACCGAAGTGGAGGACCTTTGCGGCTTCTACACGCTCTTGTTTGGTGAGGTGGGCCAGTCGAGATTGCCTTTTGTTAGCGACGTACTCGTTGCACTTGGAGGAGGATCCTCCATGGGAGGAGAGCCCATCTCGCCAGAGGCTCGACTCGTCTGTCTCCTTTTTACGCGCTTCGAATTGCGCGAGTTTATGCACTTAGCATTTGTATTCCTCCTTCAGGAGCCAATGGTATCCCATCAGCAGTTGTTGTGGGGAGCCGAAGGGTAGAGGGCTGCCTCGTAGGGCTTCTCGGCAACGGGCCCACTCGTTGTCATTGAGCTTGATTACTACGCATTCCCCCGTGTTTTCATTCACCATGGTTGGTCGTTCGACTACTCCTCCGTTGTTGACGGGGGCGCCGTTAGTGGGGCCGCCATTGGGTGGTCTGCCATTAGGTATACCACCGTTTGGTGGATCGGTTCCATTGCCACCATTGCCCGTGTTGTCGCGATTGGCGAAGGAATCGTCAGTGTTGATGACGGCGCACATGAAGTGGTTGGGGAAGCTGTTGCTCCCACAACTTTCAGATCCGGAACCGTAGGCTCCATCTTCAGTTGCTAGGTCGCCCATATCGGATTTGCGACTATTGTCGCTGTCCGTATTCTCGACTATTGTCGAGGCATTGAGCTCACTGAGGGTGCCGATCGGTGGAGGGAACCACGATGCTGGAGAAATCGATGGTGTTGTCGGATGGTCAGGCAGGCGAAGCGTGCCCATCTGACCAACTTGGAAGCGGAAGCTCCCGATCGCCAGGCTAATTCCATCGCACAAGGACTCGAAAGTCAGGCGAGTGGCCGGCGTGTGGACGATGAAGTCGAATGCGCCGAAGAGCTGGCGAATCTCCGTTGTTGCGGAGTTGTAGATCGCAATTGATGGGGCCGAAGAAGCCACAACATCAGCACTCCCACTTCCCACAGACGGCCCCAATTGACGAGGGTTTAACTCATCAATGCCCATTTTTATGGACTTGGGTTTTGGAGAAGGAGGGAGCGCTGGAAGCATCAATCGGCTAGCAAACAAGCACGCAGGGACGCAAGGTTTACCCAGGTTCAGGCCTCGTAGAGGTCCCTACTCCTGCTTATCTGCTCGTGGAATTAACGAAGGAATCGAAGATTACAATGGTGCACAGATGCAATCTGGCGAGGGTTGTGGAAACTAGGGTTGCGTGTGTCCTCCTCGCCGCCCCCTCCTAGCCTTTATATAGATAGGCTAGGTCTCGGATAGCAGGTCGAGTCGGTTACAGGTTAGGGTTTTCCCTTTAAACTTTCTATCTTTAGCTTCTCCTTGTTCCACAAGCAATCGAGAGTCTGTAGGTTACTCGACTTCTCCATTTGGGCCTTGGCAACGCCGTGGGCTTCCGCTGTATTCAGGCTGTATATACCAAGCTCGAGTACCTGTAGGATATACCCATGTCAAGTATTCTCGTTAATATCTAGATCTTGTGTTTTGTTATTGATAACTATTGTTCTTGTGGCAGCTTGTTATCATTACAGGAGCCTCCAATTGGTTGTGGAGTTGTGCCCGCTAGTTGTGTAAAGGCGACGGTTCCCGCCTCGAAGGGTTCCTATAGTGGAAAGGTGGATCAGGCCTTTGGTGGAGGGATCCATCGGAGAACAGGATGAGGCATATTGTGGCGTGGTGGTCTTAGTACCGCCCACCTCTCCAACGCAGATGTACTTCCCTTAACAAGGAAGGAACTGCGATAAAACAAATCATGTGTCTCTGCATGCTCCACTACGGTTTACTCGTTCCTCTATCTCACTCGCCTTTACTCGCTAGTAGTTAGGTTTGCATATAGGGAAATTCTCCATAGTAGTATACCTAGAGAATTTACCTTTCGTGTCAAGCCTAAAATTGAAAAAGCATTGAAATTTGAAGTATAACCTATTCACCCCCCTCCCCTCTAGGTGCCCATATGATCCATTTCAGACGGTACATAGGAGATAAGAGCATCTGCTGCAAGACAACTCTAGCCCTATAGTTATTCATTTCACTCCATAGCCAAGGAACCACATTACCCAACACCACATCTCCACATTTCCACTAGGAGACCATGCACTTACTTTTGCAAGCACACCATCAAGTACAACCAACCATAGCAAAAAGAGAGAGACCAGCCAGGAGAAGATCTAGGAGAAGAAGGCAAAAGAGTAGATTTAGTACAAGGATAAGAGTAGCCAACAGATCAATCACATACTTGTAGGGTTCCTAGTAACTAGCACAATATCAGGTGATTATCCATCTTTAAATTGAATCGTAGCATCAACCTATTGCAAAAACATTTCTAAATACGAGAGCTCTCAGAGTTGCATGGAAATGCTATGCAAGGCTCATCCTTGAGCTATAGTATCCACAAGAATATTTGTTCTTATATGCAAATAAAGCCTCAGACCATGCATCCTTGGCAAAGACAAACAACAGCAAATCATACCACTTTGAGCTACTGTTGTGCACACTCCACATGGGAGGCACCACAACAGCAGATCTTGAGTAGCAGAAGCCACTGAATTGTTTAAACACAAACCCTTCAGAATCAAATCTGTTGTACTTAAAAATTGGTCTCAGCCTTACCATCATGGGTAGCCCAATTAGAAGTTTCCTAGGAAGTTAATCCCAACAACCAGCTACTTGTGGATAGATACCTCTATGTACTCTCTAGAGGGAGGCATCATAGTGGTAAATATGCAAACATCAGCCACAGAGCTTAGCCAAACCAGAAAACCACCCAAACTGGGCATAACACATTTCTGGACACCTCATGTTAACTGAAATCATTTCTCTAGCTAAACTAGCTAGATATCATTAAATCATGGGTACCTATCATACAAACCATCTTTAGTAAATGAATCCATTTCCATCAAATAAATACTTGGGTACAACAGAACATGCTGTCAACGATTCATTGTTGTGCGCACTCTCATGGAAAGGTACCACAATAGCAAATATCTAAATAATAAAAGCTATTGAGCTATTTCATTAGCCTCAGCTCCATTAGGAAAATTATTCTCCTAGTCAACACATCTAGGAGTCATATATAATTCCACCGTCACAAGGACAGTATTGGACACAAGCAACTCTTGATATTACATATACCACTATGCAAATTCCAATTGGATGCACCACAGTGACACATAGTTAGATAGCAGAACTTGCTACTTAACTAGGCATAACCAGAACATATTATATCGACAAATCAAATAAGCCAGGGATGGATTAACCATCCCAAATAAAGGCATAATGCAATATGATTAAATCACATGCCAATCAAATTGAAGTCATACATGCGTCACCACCTCGTGCAAGTCCATGGCATCATTATAACCCTAATACTAACCTGGGGCAGTTCATCGACTCGAAGGCCAGTCCCACAAAGATTACCTAAATTCGATCAAAAGGGAGAATTGTAAAAATAAGAGCAAACCTAGATGGGGTTCACAACCTCAGCCATAGGAATAGTAGATAGTAGGGGCAGAGAGTACGGGGGAGCTGAGATTGACCTACCCGAGGTCCTCGCTGAGTGGTAGTAGAGGAAGCAGAGGCGGTCGACGGCGGTACACACGGTGACACATGGAGCACCCGAAGGCGTTGCGACCTGCATCAAGCCACAAACACGGTGGCCAAAGATGAAAGAGCAACATGTACAACGCCACCGCAAATCCACAACACTAGGGTAGCACCGTCTAGTCGCCAGAGGACCACACCGTTGTCAGGGAGTGAAACCCTAGACCTGGAAAGGGGGAGCACGGTCAATAGAGGGCGCAGATGACGAATCTCATAGGGTAGGGCGATGCAACTTGGTCATCTTTACAATCCAGCACAACGGCGGTAGCCACAACGGTCGGTACTCGCCGGAATTGCAGCGGCAACCGCTTCACTATAGAATCGCCAGAGAGAGGTGAGAGAGTGAAGCGAGGAGAGCTCAGGGGAGGCGAATGGGGCTTGGCTAGGCCGACCCAACCCTAAGGTTGGGGTTGGACACAACCCAGTGGGCCAAAAGGGTTAGATAGGCCAAAGCCAGGTTGGGCTGTCCGCTGATCAGGCCCAGTTTAATTAGAGAATTAAGTTAAAGATTTATTGAAAATGAATAAATTACCAATATGCTACTAGGACTATTTTAACTTAAGGAACAAAATAGAATATTCTAAAAATATACTTACAATATATAAAAATGATCACAAAAATAATCTCTACTCCATAAAAATACAAATCTACTAGTTTAAGCTAGATATAATGAAAATAAATATTAACCCTATTAAATCCTAAATGAAATTCATAAAATAAGTAAAAGCTCTAAAAATCAACAAAAATAATTTATGTGTATAAAAGATCAATCCACGATTTTATAAAAATACTAACTCAATTTTTTACAAATAAATCTTGAAGCAATTATTCAATGAAATTTAATCCTTTGTGGAATTTTACAAAAAATAAGAATAGTACTTAAAAATAAATAAAAATCATTTTAAGATCTCGAGTAAATATATATTACTAGAAAAATACTAAAAGTACTTTCCTAAAGGTTTTTAAGATTTTAAAATAATAAATCCTTGTCTATTTTATAAAATACCCATTTGGTAAATTCTTTAAAAAACATTACTTGAGTAAGAAATAATCACAATTCCATATGAAACCTTAAGTCCCTTATATTTGAATACTAGTTCCAAAGCCATAACTTGGATCTATAATAAAACTTAAGTGTAACTTATTAACTTTATAAAACTCTTTTAAAATCAATACAAACTAAACCAACAATTTTAAGTAAATTTTAAACATCATTCAATTATAATAAAAGTGAATGCTATTTATCTCTTAACCATTCTTAAACATGATTTCAAACCCTAACAGTTTTATAAGATCATCTGGAATTGCTTTCTTTAATAAGTCACATCAATTTCCTAATAGCAAATTGCATTTAAGCTCATCATTCACTTAAATTGAAAGTGAATGATCTCACACTCTTAAATAAGCTTGTTACAGAATTTAAAACTTATTAACACTCTTATTCCACCTTTATGGAACATTATGAAGTGAACCACATACAATATGATGGCATATTCAAAGCATATAAGTATTCACTACATATGTTATGATTGTTCAAATATAGTAATGATTTCCTCTTTGATAATCATAGTTAATAAGAAACCCTAAAAAGGTAACTTCAAATTGAAATGCTTTTACTTTGTAAAGTACACTTTTCCTCAAAAGTGATTCTTTTAAAGTAAATACAAATGAACTCCACATTTGTCTTTAACTCTCTAAGTTATAATAGAAAACTTGAATATAATAAAGTCTGAATCATTTATCAACACTTTGGATGTTATACATTGTGTGTTACTTATTGTATCTACATACCGTTACACACACTCACAAGACTTAATAAGAAGCACAAGTGTGAAGGTGTTATAAAAGTGAAACACGTTCTAAATGAAACCATCTCCAATTTCCAAGCCCTAGATCATAAACGATTATTCCAGGGATTTACGTTTACCAAATTGCATTACAATAATTATAAATAATTGCATCTTGCTTCTTTAAACATTCATCCTTATTGGACCAATGATGCTATTTTCAGATTTTGGATCTTCTAGTGGCTTGAAGACCGTGAGTGCATTATCTTGCGATCACAAAAGGCAAGTTAACACTTGCTCATGTACTTCGATTATTTTCTATCAAATGCTTGCAACTCAAATATTTTCATCACCTGCATTTCAAAACGGTCTGAAAATACTATTTTCATAATAATATGATTATGGATTATTTACCAAATGGTAATAATCTACTGATACAGTTCTAGTGGTAAAGGAACATAATATCTAGGACTTAACAACCAATGTCACCAGTGATTCTAGTGTCGTATAATATGCGTTAACTATGAGATTTGGAATGGGACGGAGAAGTCAGATGGATCTTCTTCCTTTCGCATGGACGGATGACCTTATCGTGAAGCTACATATTTCTCATGGAAAATCCAGCACATGGGTGGGACCCCTCAGTGCCCCGTGATATTGGTGCCTAGATTATCTGTGCATAGTTTTTATTGGTGGAGGTTCACCATAGTTGATGGTGGCTGCCAGGCAGAGCTGCTTACAGAGTCTTCGAGAGGCTACCAGGACTGTACTCGTGGTAAACCTTCTTGGGGGATCATGTCTTCATGCGGGGTCATGGAGAAGGGCAGTGATTGGCTTGGATCATCTACTGGGCCCCACATCACGAAATTGTGGACAGGAATAAGCTGCCTGGTTGTGCAACAAGGATTTGATCTCTCATGGGTAAAGCAACGCACCTCTGTAGGCTATAAGAACTGTGACATGTTACTCCCTATTCCGGGAAGGAGCTACGAACGCGGTAGGAAAGGAACTCCACGAAAGTTCTGGTAAAACTGTGAAGGCTGGCGGACATAGTTTTCAGAATAAAAGCAACCTTTTTGAAGAAATGTTTACGAAAACCTACATTGCCTATGACCTTTGGTCTGTGGCTCTAGCGATAGTGCATCATACACTCCTATTTAGTGAACTTGCTGAGTACACTCGTACTCAACCATACCTTCTTAACCCTTGCTAGGATCTAAGCCGTTGAAGATGACGTCAACATCAATTTCTGCTCAAGAAACCCTCATCGAAAGCTCAAGCTCTTCAAGAAAGTCAATGGAGTCAACATATGCATCCACTGAAGTGAAGACGAAGTTCCTGATTAGATAGGTGTATATTCTCTAGCCATAAAACCTACTTCTGTAGAGCATTGCAATAGCAGCAATGGCAAGCCAATTAGTTAGATACTAGTCTTAGTCACAAGTTAGTTCTGAGTTGTTCTTTCTGGTTCTTCTTTGTAATAAGATGTTTTCTTCCTATTTAACCTAGTTTTTTTTCTGGATCATTTGTAAATAGTCGAGTTCTAACCTTTAGTCCTATCTTGGACCCACTGCGTTTCTGTTGTACCACTCTGAGGGATGTAATACTAGTGAACGGTGTTTCATTGGTGTTATGTCAACGACTATAGTATACTACAACATGCAGTGGTATGCTAGGTCACCGCAGTCTCGGTATATTGCATGAGCGTTTCCAAAAGGGGATCATAGTTTAACATACCACCATGGTGTTAACCTACCAGCACATCAAAAGCGGGTTTAATCCTATCACCACCGTCAGCAGTACCACAAGCTGCAACAAAAGAGTCAACCATCACATATATCCTTGAACTTCTTCAGCTTATCCTTGTTAGCATCATTGTCTTTGAACATATCATAGAGCACGTGAAAGGGCATTTATTGTCTTAATCAGTTTTGGTGCTCGTTAACAACTCGAGGATATTTTTTACTGTGTGCTAATTATTTCAGGTTGATCTACTAAAAAGAGAAAAGTCCACAACAGCAGGAAGTTTCCCTAGGTAAAACAAAAGCCTGATGAAAAGTTTAGACCGGAATGTCCGGTGTGCAAGGACCGAAGTTTCCGGTGTGCACCACAGTTTCAGCCCAAACCTCCGGAGTGGATCGATGCTAATGCCCAGGGTCATTCTAACTAGGGGTCTAGAGACAGACCGGAGATTGGCCGGAATCTCCGGTGTGGAGTCACAGGCCGGAGTCTCCGGTGTGCAAACTTCGGAGTCTCTGGTGTTCCCCGGTCTAGAGTTTAGGCCAAGTCACCGAAGGGACGTTCAAGACCAGGTCTATGACACTCTGATTGGGGGTCCGGAGATGGGCCAGAGAATGGCCAGAGTCTTTGATGTGAGCTGCTGGCAGACCGGAGTCTCTGGTCTCTAGACTAGAGTCTCCGGTGTGGAAACTCCCCAACGGGTAGAAAATGGTCTGGAGAAGTGGGCCTATAAATAGGGGACCTCATCCCCTACCTCAAGATGCTCATTTTCAGAAAAGTAATAACACCATTTGAGAGCCACCAAATATCCAAGATCTCCCTCTCCAACCACCCAAAGTCCCTGATCTTTGGGGAATCGAAGGAGGAGGCCTTGATCTATAGCTTCACCAAGAGAGATCTTCATTTCCCCCTCATTCACTTGAGGGCCCCTTGCTCTAGGGTTTCATTGGAAACCCTAGGCCTTGATTTTGTGCTTACAAGCTTGTCTTTGATTGTTGTGACAGCTTTCTTGGATTCGGGAGCCTCCAATTCAGTTGTGGATGTGTGCCTCGAACTTGTTGTAAAGGTGTAGATTTCCACCTCGAAGGTTACCGATATAGTGGAAGAGTGAATCGATGCCCTTGGGGTGAGGTTCATCGGAGAACAAGGGTGGCCTTTTGTGGTGTTAGTGGTTTGAAACCACCCCCTCTCCAACTACAGACATGCTTCCCTCAAAAGGAAGGAACTACGAGAAATAATCCTTGTGTCTCCGCGTGCTTCATTTTGGTTACCTCTATCCTTTACCGCACCTTACTTATATCTTTCTCTTGCTTAGTTAGTTGTGCTAGTGTGACATATAGTTAAATTCACCTTAGTTGCATATCTAGAGAATTTACCTTTGTGTCAAACCCTAGATTGAAAAAGAGTAAAATTTAAAGTAGCACCTATTCACCCTCCCCTCTAGGTGCACATACGATCCTTTCAACGTGTACTGTAGTTTCTTATTTTCCTCCTTCAATATCTTCCGATCCTCATCTCATTGCTTCTGCTTCACTTTCATTATCTCTGCCTAGGATTTCTGCACGTTCTTCAGCAAATCAACCTCATTCCTCAACGCTTTAGTCTACGTGGAATTCATCTCCTCAGATCGCGCATTATTGTCATTCATCCTAGACAAGTTCTCCCCAAGACCTTCTTCTCTGTTTCTTTTATGAATTTCTTCACACCAACCATCACACTTGAGTGCTTTTTGTCAAGCTTGTTCTTCCCATTAGACAGTTGCTTCACCAACTTCGCATTCTCAATCCTCTCATCGATTCTTGCGCTACTTCTCTCATCATACACCCCCTATAACTTCACAATTGCATTCTTCGTAGTATCTGGCCATTCATTGTCCATCCAAGCCACAAACCCACAGTTTTCAACCTCCTACAGGTCAGAAGTTCATTAGCACAGATCTACTACTTTGCAGACAACTTGTCTGGCGATACAAGGAGCTAAGCACATACGTTCTGAACTTGGCAGAGGTAGAATTTGTGGCATGTGTTGGTTCCTTCAAATGTAATATGCCTGACAAGCTCAAGTTTGTGGACGCGATAGACCTCAGGACAATCTTTTGCTATGCCGCAGAAGCTGGGATCTTCGTAGGAGTCAGGAGCATAGTACATGTCCGTGATGTCCTAACACATCAAATCGAGTTCATTTGATTGTAAATCGTTAATTCCCAACTCGCTACCAAACCCTAACCCTATGAAAGAATTGGGGGAGGTGGACTTACCCTTAGATACGATTGACTGGAGCTCGCCGTCATTCCAACTCGGCATGGCGCCCGGCCAGCCGGTTCGATGACAAGAGGAAGTTGTCTTGCCGAGGCGTCGTCGCTGCCGCCGCCGTTGGTCGGACTTGGCCGGGGGAAGGTGAAGGGGGAACAGGTGGATCTGGTTTTGGCGGTGAGCAATAAAAGGACTCTGAAGAAGGAAACTATATTCCCGTCTTGCGTAACTGACCACTGGAAATCGAAAGTGCTTATATGCTTAACACATTTTTGTCTCAATGATAGGCCGCTTGAACTTGTATGATTTTTTTTAAGAGACTCAGATCTTATGAATCGAGTTATTGTCTTTTTGCCTTTGCTCGGTAGTTCCGCGTGTCTCGGCGGGAGGTGAGGGAAAGAATCCTGTCCCATTTTACAGACCAGTTGTAAATCTCTCGCCTATATCATCGTCGGTCGAGCTCATGCAAGGGAGTGCCGCTTTTGCATCGACAGGGCACCCAACGAGGGTGGTTCGCTTGAAACGGACGATTTGAGCGTAGTAGTTGGGCCTGACCCGGGCTGCTTTACGATTCGCACTAGCGCAGCCCAACATCTCGTGCAAGGGAGGGTATGTAGGCTACGCCCCAAGAATCTCCACGTTGTGTCTAGCAAGCAGCTCATTGGAAACTGCTGATTGGGCCATTTCTAGCGCGCCATCCCCCTGGTGGCCAAAATCGAGAATGCAGCTGCCTCGGAGATGGGGCGAGAGGCTTTCGGTCACAACCCGCAAAAAATCCCCCGCCCCCCCACCTTCTGGATCCATGCACCACCAGGTCACCTTGCAATTCTCCAACAGAAAAAGGAGATCACCTTGCAATAATATGTTCCTTCGAAATAAAAGGACACTGAACATGTTCTTAGCACCACCAGGTACCTAATACTCCCTCCGTTTCAAAATATAAGATGTTTTAGCTTTATGAAGAAAGTGTATCTAGACCGCTTCTAGTGTCTAGGTTTATTTAGATTTAGAAGGAATCTAGACACTAAAAAGGATCTAGATACACTCCATTCCCAAAGCTAAAACATCTTATATTTTGGAACGGAGGGAGTACTTGTTAAGAGCAAGTGAAAATCCATGAGCCTCTGGAAAATGACAATTTTACATACTTGACTAATGTTACTTGATATTCCCCTAAGCTTCCTTGCCATGCCTGAGCTGTACAGCCATCATATATTCTGATATCATCCCCTTTTGTGATAGTGATTTTCTAGCTTGAATCGTTAAGGCGCTCCAAGGTTTCTGCAACATGCCTCATCGACGGCCTCCGCTCAGGATTAGCCTCAACACAACAGAGAGCGACTTTGAGTACTGCAATAATCTCATCTTCCCGTTCAGAGTCCCTCGTGAGAAAAGCGTCAAGAACATTAGAGGATGGTTTCTTCTCTTCTATACAGAATTGGACCCATTGAACAAGGTCCATCTGCATAGTTTCCAAGAGAATGATGGGTGATCTTCCGGTAATCATTTCGAGCAAGATCACACCATAGGAGTAGATATCCCATTTCTGTGATGGTTTCAGTGTTTTCAGTGCTTCTGGTGCTTGGTAGCATGAACCTCTGCTCACAAGAGGGCTCACTGAGGCATCTGGTTGCTGACTCTTAGCCTTCTCTACACCAACCCGATCTGATTGTGAGAAAGGTGACGCTACTCCAGCAATGTTTGCAAGTCGTCCTAGGCCAAAATCTGAAATGAACGGTTCAATGTCCATTCCAAGAAGGACATTTTTTGGCCTCAAATCCCCATGCACATACTTTTTGGGGCTAAATTCATGTAAAAATGATATCCCATTGGCGACACCTTTCATAATCTTTACACGTGCATCCCATGGCAATGGTGTGAACGTCATTGTCCCAGGTTTACCTGAAAGCAATCAGGAGTTACCAAAGCTCATCAGCCAACGCATCAGTAGCCTGAAATGACTACACGGTTCTACTATGCAGTAAGGATGTACTCTAGTAGTAACACTTGCTAGCAAAGATCAACATTTGGAACACATAAATGAAGTCAAACTTTACCAACTATAAGAGTAAAAATGACAACAGTAATGTATCGAATTACATGGACTAAACAAACATGCTCAGCGGAATTCCTGGGACTAATTTTGTTAGTAAGTAAAAGTTAAATGTCAAAGGCAAATATAATTAGAGTTGAAGTGCAGTATATTAGTGTATCAGAGCACCCTGACCTACAAAATATTATTACCTGTCAGAGGAAAATTTCATTTGACAATTCTATGAAACAGCAAAGATAATAGGAACATCATGTAACCTAGGCATTTGAGAGATCTATTCAAGTTGATAAACCAAGCAAATCATACCATGAATTGCTGAAGAGAGGCTGCCATTTGGGATATAATCATATATCAACAACTTCTCGTCAAAAGACCAGTAGTAGGCCCGCAAGGTAACAATGTTGGGATGCCGGACTTTGCCAATAGCCTCAACCTCAGACTGGAACTCCTTAAACCTCTGCAACCCACCCTCGCCAAGCCGCCTCACAGCCGTTATGAGGCCATCCTCAAGAACCACCTTATACACAATTCCGATCCCACTCTTCCCGACCACAAATGCTGATGCCTTGAGCAGCTCATCGAGATCAAACTTCACTTGCTGGTCCAACACGACGAGGCTGTACTGCTCTGCCTGCTCCGAAGCTGTCTCAGGCTGATCCCTGCTAAAACATCCACAATCCTTGCCGGACCTTGACGCTTTAGAGGCACCCCGTCTGGGTGAAGCTGCCCTCCAATAGCAGTAGAAGAACACCAGGGCAATGATCAAGAACCCCACCACATCTGTAAGAATAATGGCCACAATGGCATCCTTTCCCAACCCCTTGCTCCTCCCACTCCCGTTGCCCCTGGCACCGGCTGATGCCGACTCCCCATCCTTTGGAACAAACGGGTTGGACGATGGCAAGCATGCGTTCTTGAGCGGTGGCCCACAGAGTCCTGGGTTGCCCATGAACGCCGTCGGGCCACGGTTCTCCAGCGCCCCATTCTGCGGAATCGGCCCTGACAAATTGTTATAAGTGAGATCAATGTATACCTTCTCCGGCAAGTTGCCAAGAGTCGCCGGAATCGGTCCAGAGAACTCATTGTGTGACAGGTCCACCGTCCCCTCGAGCCTGGACAGGTTCCCGATGTCATCCGGGATGGCGCCTGACAACCGGTTGTAAGACAAATTAAGCCGCTCCAGCGCTGAGAGCTCCTGGCTGAACCCCGGCGGGAGCTGGCCGGTGAGGTTGTTCCGGCCGAGGGCCAGCGTGCGGAGGCGCCTGCATTTCAGGATCGACCCGGGAAGAGAGCCGTTGAAGGAGTTGGCGGAAAGGTCCAAGATTTGGAGGTAGGGGAGGTCCCCGAGCTCCGTGGGGACGGGTCCGAAGAGCTCGTTGTCGTAGAGGACGAGGCTCTGCAGCCCCGTAGCGCCGGCGATGAGCGCAGGCGGGAGGCCGCCGAAGAGGCGGTTGCCCCGGAGATTGAGGTGGCGGAGGGAGGCCGGGAGAGCGGACGCCGGTAGGGGGGCGACAAGACCCTTCCTGGGAAGAGAGAGCGCGACGACGCGGCGGATGACGGTGCTGGCGCCGGCGCCGTCGCACGCGACGCCGTTCCAGGAGCAGGGGTCTGCTGCGGAGGCGTTCCAGTCGTCGAGGGCCCCCGTAGGGTCCCGCACGACGGCAGCCTTGAAGGCGAGCAGCGCCTGGCCGTCGGCGGGGAGCGCGTTGGTGGCGGCGGGGAGCGCGAGTACTAGCAGGAGGAGGAGAAGCGAGAGCGCGGCGGCCATGGGATGGGAGGAGGAATGCGCCGCTGCGCCAGTGGGGACTGGTCGACTCGGTGATTTTCTTAAGACTAGCAATGTGCCCTGCGATTGCAACTGAAAAACAAAATCTATATAACTAATAATAAATTACTAGTAAACGTGCCCGTGCGTTTGCAACGGGAGAGATCCACAAACAAAAAAAACAGAAAATTATCTTCCTACAGTTTTGCTCCCTAATAAAAACATATAAAGTTGCAAAAGAAAATTCAGATGTATGCATGGAATCCATGCATGACCTATGTGCGCTCTTAAAGAAAAAAGAAATAGAAAAACTAAAAAATATTATCAATCTATTGTATGGAACGTGGATTTATGCCCATCGTCACCAACCTCTTCTACTGCATTATAGGTCTTGAAGAAATCAGGATCTTAAAAGAGTATCTTGATTATAAATGATTTTGTAGAAAAAATAAAAAGCATTTGTAAAATAAAAAGAAGAAAAAGCCCTCCACCGGCCAGGCTCAGTCGGCTCCTTCCTCTGTCTTCGTCGGCCCACCTAACCCACGCATGCAAGACGCACACGGGGCAACCATACACTTATCGATCTCGCTCCTCACGTGTTCCTTTCTTTCGGCATTGAGCACCTGCACACTTGCTTCTCCCTACTCTCTCGCCTGCCAAAGCTTCCGCCCGTCGATCCCCTTGCCGAGGTGCACCTCCGGTCACCCGTCGCCTTAGCACGGCTCTACTCGATCTCCCATTCTCTTTCGCTAAGAATCCCTCCTCCAGTCCCCCGTGTCCCTCGTTTTCCCTCGACATCATTCTCTGTTTCCTCTCTAGCTAGCCACTTAAGTTTCATTCTATCTCATCGAGCTCCTGTTGCTTGGCTTGTGGACAACCAATCTATGATAGTATATGAATCGGTTGGACTCGAGATGATGGGTCGATGTGGGAGTATTCAACACCAATCTATTATACATGTAGTCAAAATCCATGAGAAAGAGGAATCTAGAGAAAATGACCATATGTGTGTTGTCATCGATTAGAAGGGCACAGAGCCCGGGCAATTATCTCTGACCGGCCCAGTTTGTGGGATAGGGGCCAATTTCATAGAGCCCGGGTAATTCTCTTCGATCGGTCCAGTTTGTTGGACGGGTGCCAATTTCTTTTATTTTGTCCATCTAAGTACATGCAACGATAATTTTGTCTCTTCTTATTCTCCTACGATAGGACTATGACTTTGACCTGGCTCGAGTCAAGGTTTACACCGGACATGGCCAAGTTCTGGCACTACACTGGATTGGTGTTCTTCACCAGGGGCCATGTCAACCTTCTTGCGTCACATCCTTGAAGTTCTAGAGTTCTACCTCCACTTGCGGGTCCAACAAGCCGGTGATGTCTATGGTTGGTAGGTTCCGCGCCTTGATGACGAACACATATAGGTGCAAGACAGGCTTTTCTGGGATTCAACCGCAGGTGGGATTGAAATTGTTGAAACAAACCAAAATTATTTCAAATTTAAAAAGCTACCAACAAATAGAATATATTGTATTTACTAAATTTAGGATATAAACATTTGTTTGGATAGAGAAAATTTTAGCTTGAATGCAAGTTAGATCGCGAAGCACAAAAGCAACATGCGACATTTCATCAAACAAATATGATGCAATAAAGTTCAACAATTTAACATTCCTTTTGGAGTATCGGTAACAATGGTGTTGGAGACTAATTATAAGCAGTATCACTGAACTTATGCCCAACTAGCTGTAGGAATGGATGCAACACACGGCAGGTGAAGTTATTTTTTTTTACTTTTCTGATTGTTGATCCCAAAGCATGAAACCAAATTGATGAGGGAATTCCTAAACTGACTTGAGGATGTGAGAGGCCGTGTGAATCAAAGGTAGGCTAAGCATCGTAGATATATAGATCCCTTGTACAGGAACTCCAAGAATAGCTGCATCAGACGGGATCGAAGTCCCTTTTCCCCGCCGGATACATGACGATCCTTCAACACTAATCATAGGGCAATCTCCAAAGTGTCATGCAAATGGGAATCAACAGTTGCAGAACATATAAATACATACACGAATCTCAGAATAATCGATTCAGCAAACGCCAAGCGAGAAAGGACATGTTAAAAAATAATGGGATGGACATTACATGAGTATCACTTTCTGCTTTCTTCATGTTTTTTGCAAGAGGACTTGTTAGAACAATCAGTAAGAAATCACTTTGAAAGGGAAAAATCAGGATTAATCATGTACTTCGTCCTGCAGCAAGGCTAATCAGGATTATTCATGTGCGGATTTGTCCTACAGCAAGGCGCGACCTGGATACACGGCGTCCTAGCTGTGCGTGGGCAGTGCAGCGTGCATCTTGGGGTTGGCCGCCTTGAATCAGCGGTGATGAGGACCTAAGCAGAGGTGGAGCTTCGGTTGGTAGGGGACGCAACATCCTGTTGGATAGCGGCAATGGGAAGCCAGACGTGACACATCCGACAACGAATTGGGCGTGAACGATGGCAAGCTCAACATTGTTGACGGAAGCCAGGAGAAGGGAGCACATGTCCTTGTCGGGCTTGATGTGGAGCGCATAAATCAGGCGGAGCACATCCTAGGCGCCCAAGGACACTGTGCCCTTCACCTTCTGCTGCGATAGAGCCGGCCGCTCCGGCCTCTGACCTCTCCCCTCACAGGGCGTTCTCGACATGGACCGCATCCATCCTCCTCCTCCCTCTGCCCCGCGTGCTCCTCCATGCCTCCCTCGCCAAAGCTCGGTGCCCGTCGAGCTATGGTCGCAAGTGGGATGGTCGCGCTTGCGATGAAGTGGCCGGAGACATCACCACCGGTTTCCATGGAGGATCGAGGCATCGGCGGTTTTTTCGCCCCGATCTGGATCCAAAATCGGCCTCATTAAACCAATACTCGAGCCTCACACATCGTACCTGCAGAACAGAAATCCTCCCGCCGACCAGCTTAGCCGCCAGCGCTGGGGCAGAGATAGGCCGGAGCTGCGGCCGTGGGCCACGAGCTGGAATCTAGAGATGGTTACGCCATGGAGGAAACATACCTCGCGTGTCCCCGATCTCTGCCTCGCACTGGGCGTGGATTCTAGGAGACAGAGAGGTATCGATTAGCGAACCGTTATTTGACTTGAGGATGGCATTGGTAGGTAATATATCTAAAATGTTAGGGGTAAAATCGGAAGAAAAATAACTAGTTGACAGAAGCGTTGCGTTTTTTATTATTAGATATAGATATAAGGTTTTTCTTTTCGTTCGTCGTCTTACATTTTCGTCCATCGTCGCTTGACGTCTTTAATTGTTGCCTAGCTCGCTCCTTTCCGTCTGTATCATGACCAGAAGCCATGCTCGTTCCGTTCCGTATCGTACTAGGTGCAGTCTCCAGGTCGACATGCACATACGCGTCTGGTGTCCGTCTCCTATGCTTGTCTATCTCCTTTCCTTCTCGTGCACTGCATTTTGAACATCATAACCGTGTTGTATGAGAAACGTATCCAAAGTTGAATATCGATCCCGACCAGACCTCCGCTGAGCATTGAGATATCTTTTTTAAGGAGGAAGTACATCAAATCGATCCAAGGTTACAATGAAATCGAGCGTTCCAAGTTATCACAAGCTCCGACGGCGAGCACTTCATTGACGTGCAAGTTCGGCGATCACCATCACCAGAGGATGGAGGAGAGCTTGCAGGGCACAAGCCCATGCACCGGCGCTCTCGAGCCGGAGGACATTTGCAACGTGGTTTAGCAACGAGCGGCCAGTGCTTCTCCAAGCAAACCAGCACGGTGCCGTCTCAGCCGTGGCTGCCGGTGCTTCTCCGGATTGCGACAGATCTGGATCCCTCTGACGCACGTGTGGGTGACACTGCCGCATGCTGCCCAACAATCTAATACGGTGGTCCGAGCCTCGCTGCTTCCAGATCAGCACGTTGAAACCTACAGATTGCGGGGACAGAGGATACTTTGGAGGAGATAAGCTTTTTCAGACGGATTCGGTTGAGGATTAGAGACAAAGCAAAATAGCTCAGGGCGGTGATTAGATGTAGAGAGGACAGAACTAGAGAAGATCCAAGATGGCTCGGTGCACCGAATCCCCAATACTTAGCCAGTTTTGTTAATTTTGTTTGGTTGTCCCAGATTATTTACAGCTAAAAGGATGTGCTGATAGGAGGAAAGAAACAAGAGGCTCAAGATGGGATCATGTTCTCGGCGTGGAAGCATCCTGTTTGTTTTCTCCTTGTTCGGATTTCGCCATCATAAGCTTTCTAATTATTTGTCCATAGAGAGTATATTTGTTCTTGAACACCAAGTAGTTCATACTCTTCCCTGTGATTGGTTCACAAATTCACGGTCTGCAAAGAGTATTTGGAGGCTGTTTCACATATGATTCAATTGGCCTTTTGAAGTTGTTTTTACCGGTGCCAATAGTTAGATCCTTCTTCCTGTACGTATATATTAGGGTGGGCGTTTCTGCATCATCATTGCTTGGGTTCGTTAAATCTATTATTGGTTCTTATTCCTAAGAAATTTGACAGATATCTTAGTCTATCTCAGGATTTGCTTGTTCTCAACTCCAATTCATCTTAATGCGAAAATAAAACATATCTAAGAGCTGATCCACAACAAAGGAGTTCGTGTCCAACAATAAGATAAAACTTACCAATTCCAAGATGATCCGGGCGTTCCATCCAATCTCATTATATCCTCTCTACAATCAAATACAGTGACATGTTTATCTGTATGCATTGAATAATCTTTTGCTTCTTGTGCTTTGATGTCCCCGGATTTGTGGAATTTGGAGAGTGAGAATTAGAGTCTATCATAATATAGGGTACGTGGGAAAATGACGGACTTGCTCTCACCACTTGCTCATAACATCAAACCACTCCCAAATACATAATCTGCACAGCAGGTTCACAACAAAGAATAAATATATATTTAAACAAAATTAACCGTAGCGACGCATAGGCTCCAGGATCCTTGAAAACATTTGACTCAGTTTGAAAAATTATTAGCTTTGACGAATTTCTAGATGTCCGTTGCCGTTGATATTGTTGGTGAGTCTTCTAGCAACTTCGATGTCGGTTTCATACTACCCTCTTCGCTTATGGAAGTCAAAACAGTAGATCAAATAAAAATAATAATTAAGATTCAAAAAAGCACGAATGAGGTTAGAAAAACGTGGCTTGATAAACATTGAGAAAATTTAGGTCGTATCCAAGTTTTTCATCCAAAATTTGAATTTTAATCCCGATGCAAAGCATGAGCACTTTTGCTAGTTATATTGAAATTTGATTAGAGTTATGAACATCATATTTCAAAGTTATCCTAACATTGTGACAAACTTTAGCATCTTATTGATTTGTCTCTTCTACCTCATATACCTAACAAGTAACACCCGCCCACCAGTTTTGTATATAGTTTCACCAAAATGTCATTTTCATAAACTTTACACCAGAAACTTGCATCTGCATCCATCTAATGTTGTATTGTGCATTATATAAACATGCTAACTTGCCCACCCACCAGTTTTGTATACAGTTTCACAACAAATATCATTTTCATAAACTTTTACACCAGCAACTTGCATCTGCATCCATCTAATATTGTATTGTACATCATATAAACATGCTAACTTGCAGCTATACAGTAACTGAAACAACATTGTACCTTAACCTGTAAGCCATATCTCGACGACAAGTAGTGACAATATCAGTCTATTTACCTCGGCAGACATGGTAGGTAGGTATGACAATTTTAGTCAACTTACCTCCACAGACATAGCAGCCGCATCGAACCAATGATCAAATTGCAAGGACTCTAAAGTTTCTAAACCCGGCTTTACTTATAGATCACATTACTTTCAAAGGTTCTGAACCTAACTTTTGTACTAAGCTACATAGAAAGTTTTCTGGCAAGCATAATATTGGTTCACTATGTATTTGTAAAGATGGAGTACATACTCCACTCCAAATATTGGGATACAGTTACATGCTCATAATTGTATTATCTTTATGAAAAAGTAACTTTTATCATCACAATAAAACCAATTGCAATAGCTATTGGAGGCAATAAGATCACATGGTAAAAGTAATAAAAAACAAAAGCTATATATAATTGGTACAATCTGCATGAACACACGCTAGATAATAGTTCATACAATTTGGATTAGAATAGGAGATAGCGAACAAACTTAGAGTCCAGCTCTAAAACTGCGGCATGTCATCCCACACAGTGAACAACTCCCTCGCCAACACGATGTAGAACCTGGCCAAGGTCTCCCTGTCCAGCCACATAAAAATCACCAGCTTTTTAAGGGCTGAAAAACCTCCACTACAAGAAAAGTTTCCTTCCGCAACGACTTGGCCCGACGGTCGTCGTAGAAGGCGCATCTTCCGCGAAGAAATTCTCGGCTCAACTGTGGCCGATGGAAAACTTTTTTTTCGGTTTGACGGTCCTCTACTACGACGGAACCGCTAAAAACATGGAGGAAGCTCAGCTGGCGCGTGGCAGAAGCAAGATTTTTGTTTCCTTGCGCGATGTTGACTCGCCGAACTCTTTTGAGGCATGTGGGTCCTACACGTCAATGTCTCTACCAGACCATATTTTTCGGTCGTGCCTCTCTGATTTGAACTCAATAACATTGCTCGAGGTGTCTGTCATTTAGTCAGGCTGCTGGGTCCCACATGTCAGCCACTCATTAGAAGAATCGTGTGTATGATGGATTTTTTTCCTTTGTTCGCGCTACCATTTTCCGAACTTGATAGCGTTACTCGATGCATCTACCATTTAATTAGGCTACTGGGACCCACATGGCATCTCTTATTAGAAGAAACGTGTGTATGATGGAATTTTTTCCTTCGCTCACACTGCCCTGTTCCGAAGTTGATAGCATTACTCTATGCATCTACCGTTTAATCAACCTCCTGGGCCCCATGTCATCCAGTCATTAGAATAAATGTGTGTATGATGGATTTTTTGCCCTCAGTCACGCCTTCAAGTTTAACTTGATAACATTGCTCGTTGCTTCATCCATTTATACAGGCTGGTGGGCCCCACATGTCAGCCTCCACTATGCAAGAAACGTGTGCATGCTAGACTTTTTTCTTCTCTCGCGCCTCCCCGTTTGGAACTTGGCAATGTTGCTCGATACAGAACTTGTATAATGTCTCCCTGCTGGGTTGTAACACCCTCGAATCGGCCCTATGCAAGTTTTAGCGATTTCTGCCAAACCCGCATAGAAACGATTCAAAGATGCCCAGCAGGCACTTGCGTGCGGTTGGAAAAATGAAGTAATACCATTACACAATAGTCCACGATGGAACCCACAGAACATATATATACAACAATGATTCCATGAGTCAAGAATACAGAGATACAATACAAAGATCCAAATCACCTTGAAAATGAAACAACATCCGAGTACGGATAAGAAGCAAATTGGACTGAGAGTCCTGGAGAATAACCAATGGCGTCCATAACCCTGGCCAGGCCAAGCCGGAAGGGTAACACTGCTAACGACATCGAACTCATACCTGTTTCAACAAAAGGGGTGCCGACAAAGGGCAAAGGAAAAAGCGAGCGGTCAGTACTGAGGCCAGTACACGACGAGTCTAGAATTCGGCGGCACTCGCCTACATAGGTATGGTGGACTGAAGCGGCAGCGCAGCATGCACTAAACATCCTATAGAGACTCGATACATCTATCAGCTATTAGAGAGGGGTAAGAAAGACCTATTCGAATCCAACCTAATACTAACACCAGTCATACCCATCCTGGTATTTCCCCCTCGAGACCACACGAGGAATTCAAACCGAGGAACTCACACAGTTGGCAGTTTTATTCATTCCATTATAGTTATGGCACTTACTAGTAAGATACAATTAGCATAATACATTCCAAATCTAACAGTTGTTGGCACTTTTATTTACTCATTCCATTGTAGTGAAACTGATTACTAGACATGTCAAAGTCAAATTTATATCACTACTTTAGTTATAGTTGTCTGTGATCGAGATAATGTGCTCCAAGTCGTCCATAACTGCGGACACGGCTTTCAGAAAGTTTTACCCTTCAGGGGTGCACAAATAGCAACATACACGATCAACCTCAGGAAGAACCAAATAAAACACAACGACGCCTCACAACAAAGTATTCACAGGATTCAGAAATCATTTCAGGGGGCCACCCCATTAAGCTACCCGCAACGAAGTTGGCCGGCTCCGAGACGGACCCAAGGTTTGTGCCAATGGTTGTAAATGACTAGGAATCCGAAAGTGTGATTGGACTTGTCGATACCGCCAAAACATTCCACGATTCCTAAACAGTACAGGTGCTCCACGCACAATCGTAAATAAAGAAGTAAATCATGACATAAGTACATAATAGTAATAAAGCCCCAAACTAGTTTGTGGCCCCAAGAAATAAAGTGTGAATCAAGCTCAGGCAAAGGGGGATTCATGGAGTCTCCCGTATGTGTATATTGCGAATAGTCAAGGAACAGGTATCAAGTACTCGGGGCCTACAGGACACAAGTGAGCGTGGAAGAACAAAATATTAGCTATTGCCCACCAGTGCCTCTACATTAATTATATCTATTCCCAGCATTTTATTATAAAGTTGTAATTAAATTCATGATCATCTCCACCATTAAGCATGTGCCAATCTTCCAACAACGGTGGAACAACTACGACGCGAAGAAGGACCTGAGCTAGCAACTACGACTCGCAAGGCCGACTATCTATCAAACAACATGCAATAGGATGTGTCCAAGGCAATATAGAGGCTGCAAGGAATATAAATGGTGCACGGAAACTAAAGCATCATACGGATAGCAATAGATCAACAGGAGGAAGTAAAGACTATAATACAAAATAGGTAGAAATGGGGAGATTGCTTGCCTAGGAAACACTATCGAAGATACATTATCCGAAGAACTTGTCGATACATGTTCAATTTAATATGCAACAAGTTTATAGAATTTAATAAAATAGGGGCTCGGATAGGGTCACACATTAGCGTCTGACGATCTTGGGTTCCGAGGGGTTCGGGTTCAACGGGATCGGTCTTCGGGGTCTCAACCGTGACAATAATCCGTTGATAGTTTGTCGAGTGCCACCGGATCTGGTACGGTCTTCGGATCTCCTGGGTTCTTGATGTGGTTCTTCGGGATCAGAGATATTGTTTCGGCTTTAATGTCAGCGTAGAACTTGATTAGGCAGCCTTCGGCTTCCATATTCCTACGGTGTACAAGGGAAACATCTGCGAATAGATTCTACTGGCCAGAACAAACACCGAGGCGGAGACAGGCGCGGCGTCTTCAGAATAAAGAGGAGGCCCCTCGGGTGCTACAGGGGTCACAAACATGGTCAAATAAAAGGTGGCGGAGGAGGTCTTGTTGCTGCCTGCTACAAAGGGGAAGGAGGTAACTTGTAGGGCTCGGCCGGTGTCGTGGCTCCAAGCGTGAGGTGGCAGCGGCACACACAGGGTTGGGGATGGTGAGGTCGCCGATAGGCGTGGCCAAGCGCAATGCTGGGAGGGGCGGATACGGGCTGTGTTGTTCGCGAGGAAATAGAGGCGGAGCTCAAGCGGAGAGGCGGCTAAAGCACGGCTGCGTCCGAGGTCGATGCTGGCCGGGCGAGGAGCTTGGAAGAAGAGAGCGGGAGCGAGGAGAGGGCCGCATCGATGACGCGAGATGCGAGGAGGGTCGGGCTCGAGCGGCGGGCTTGAGGAGATGGAGAGGTAAGCAGGCACCGGGCACGTGCTTCGATCGACGAGGAGGGAGCCCGCGGCGGTGCGGCTCTCAGAGCAGAGGCGACGCGGAAACAGCGGCTGGCGGTGCTCAGGGTTTGCGGACGGGGCGAGGAGCGTCAAGGTCAGTAGCCTGCGAACGTGGCAGTGGCGGCACCATGGGGATCGAGTGGGGGCTCTCCCTGGTGGCCGATGTGGCTTCTCTACGGGGGGAGACAAAGTCACAGGGAGAGTTAGATAGGGACGCGATGTGCTTGTTGGTGGTGGGGTCCATTGGGTGGGGTCAGGCGCGAGGTGGGATGGTGGACGTGCGCACTGTGTTGGTCGGGATCCTGGGTCCATGAGGCATGCTGGTGACCGGGCCAGGCTGGTTCTGTGTAAGTGCTTGCGTCGCGGTGCGGGCTACGCGGGCTGCGGTGATGGGTGGCGACTGGGTAGATAGGTGGGGATTAGGGTTTGGTCTAGGGTTGGATCTAGTCTAGGTTAGGGTTTGCAACACGGGGTGGTAAGCTGGCTGGCTGGGCCTGGCCGACTGCCTCCCCTGATAAAAAAATAGTTTTTATTCCTTTTAGTTTGTTTTAATTTCAAATATGGGTTTTTTGTAAACAACTTTTAGACAAAACAAAATATCCAGAAAAGGCCAGGGTTTTAATCTGAAATAGAGATGAGGGGCATTTTGAAAAAAAAGGTAGGTTTTTTATAAAATAGTTTTAGGTAAACCATGCATGATGTCATGATGATGCTCAAATGCAATATGGCATGATGACATGAGCATGCGGTCATGATGATGCACAAAGCAGAAACACCAAGCGATTTTCTAGTAGTGGTTTTATCGGGGTGCTACAATTCGACACCACTAACAATGGATCTCGACCTCGAGATCCGCATAATGGTACAGGGAAGAAGGCCGACGGTGTAAATATTTTCGCTTCGTGTAGATCCTCGCGGCACTAATAACAAGGGTCGTTTCTCGTGTGCGTCGAAAGAGCACTCCGGATAACAAAGGACGAAGGTTAAGGCATCAGGAAATAATGCCACCTCTAACTTTGATAAAAGGAGAGAAAAAGGTACCACATAATCCACTTAATGTACAAGAGCGAATAGAATGAGTAGTCGACATGGGGGCCAATCCATCACGCACCCAAACTATTACTCGGCACATGCAGTAGAAAAGCATGCAACCCATTCTCGAAATTTAGACTGAAGATCTTCACAAGTGATGTTCAGAAACAAAGGATTGATACAGATCTTCCTTGGATCTAGCATAGATGATGTCATCGCGTTGAAAAACACTGGAAGATACAAAGAATGATTTCAGTGGATTTTGATCCACCGAAAGGTACAATAGATGAAGGTACTCAGATAACACAAAGTCCGAATGTGGAAACACCATTGCAAAAGGAATCGAAACCCTGAAGGTACAACGGAAACCCAACCACGAGAATTCCTATACTCGAACAAAAGATGAGAGAGCAGATTTAAAACACGCAAAGGTAGGAGAAGAAGAGCATAGAGGTAAGGAGTAAAAGCAGACCTAATCAGATCTATCCAACCGATTTTGCAAAATAGCTTTGACACTCTACATCGGCCGTTAGCTAGGTTATCCTACAGGCTGGACCAGTGGGGTATCACAACTTCTGACCTCTGATACCACTTTGTAACACCCTCGAATCGGCCCTATGCAAGTTTTAGTGATTTCCGCCAAACCCGCATAGAAACGACTCAAAGATGCCCACCAGGCACTTGCTGTGGGTGAAAAACAAAGTAATACCATTACACAATAGTCCATGATGGAACCCACAGATCATATATATACAACAACAACTCCATGATTCAAGAATGCAGAGATACAATACAAAGATCCAAATCACCTTGAAAATGATACAACATCCGAGTACGGATAAGAAGCAAATTGGACTAGGAGTCCTAGAGAATAACCAATGGCATCCATAACCCTGCCCAGGTCAAGCCGGAAGGGTAACCCTGCTAACGACATCAAACTCATACCTGTGTAAACAAAAGGGGTGCCGCCAAAAGGCCAAGGAAAAAGGGAGCGGTCAGTACTGAGGCCAGTACACGTCGAGTCTAGAATTTGGTGGCTCTCGCCTACATAGGTATGGTGGACTGAAGCGGCAGTGCGGCATGCAATAAACATCCTATAGAGACTCGATGCCTCCGTTGGCTATTAGTGAGGGGTAAGAAAGACCTATTCGAATCCAACCTGATACTAACACCAATCATACCCATCCTGGTATTTCCCCCTCGAGACCACACGAGGAAGTCAAACCGAGGAACTCACACAGTTGACAGTTTTATTCTTTCCATTATAGTTGTGGCACTTACTAGTCAGATACAATTAGCATAATACATTCCAAATCTAGCAGTTGTTGGCACTTATATTTACTCATTCTGTTGTAGTGAAACTGATTACTAGACATGTCAAAGTCAAATTTATAGCACTACTTTTGTTATAGTTGTCTATGATCGAGATACTGTGCTCCAAGTCGTCCATAACTGTGGACACGACTTTCAGAAAGTTTTACCCTGCAGGGGTGCACAAATAGCAACACACACGCGATCAACCTCGGGAAGAACCAAATAAAATGCAACGAGGCCTCACGACAAAGCATTCACAGGATTCATAAATCATTTCAGGGGGGCATACCATTAAGCTACCCGCAACGAAGTTGGTCGGCTCTGAGACAGACCCAAGGTTTGTGCCAATGGCTGTAAACGACTGGGAACCCGAAAGTGTGACTGGGCTTGTCGATACCGCGAAAACATTCCATGATTCCTAAACAGTACAGGTGCTCCCCGCACAATCGTAAATAAAGCAGTAAAGCATGGCATAAGTACATGATAGTAATAAAGCCCCAAACTAGTTTGTGGCCCCAAGAAATAAAGTGTGAATCAAGCTCAGTTAAAGGGGGATTCATAGAGTCTCCCGTATGTGGATAGTGCGACTAGTCAAGGAACAAGTATCAAGTACTCGGGGCCTACGGGACACAAGTGAGCGTGGAAGAACCAAATATTAGCTATTGCCCACCGGTGCCTCTGCATTAGTTATATCTATTCCCTGCATTTTAATATCAAGTTATAATTAAATTCATGTTCATCTCCACCATTAAGCATGTGCCAATTTTCCAACAACGGTGGAACAACAACGACACGAAGCAGCACCTGAGCAAGCAACTACGACTCGCAAGGCCGACTATCTATCAAACAACAGGCAATAGGATGTGTCCAAGGCAATATAGAGGCTGCAAAGAATATAAATAGTGCACGGAAACTAAAGCATCACAATACGGATAGCAATAGATCAATTGAGGAAGTAAAGACTATAATTCAAAATAGGTAGAAAGAGGGAGATTACTCGCCTAGGAAACACTATCGACGATACATTATCCGAAGAACTTGTCGACACTCGCATCAACTCATCGGCCTAATCCGTGAAGATGCAAAGCACTAAAAGAAACACCAGATGCCATATTTAATACTACGGTAGAAGATCGGACATGATGCATGTATGATGTATGACATGGTAAAGGTGCAATGCAATTAGGCAATATTAAGTGGAATCGAGGTCCCGACAATTAATTAGAACGTTCAAGTTATGTAGATACACGCAATATAAATGTTGGCTTAACAAGGTAAAACATGGCATCGGTTCGCTACACAAACTTAAATGAAGCCATTATAAGACTAGAATAGCCCGCATATGGTCTCCATATTTAATTTAGGTGAATCATCGAAATACCCCCCAAACACCAACAATATGTATGCAAACATGTTCAATTTAATATGCAACAAGTTTATAGCATTTAATAAAATAGGGGCTCAGATAGGGTCACACATTGGCGTTTGACGATCTTGGGTTCCGAGGGGTTCGGGTTCAACGGGATCGATCTTCGGGGTCTCAACCGTGACAATAATCCGTTGATGCTTTGTCGAGTGCCATCGGATCTGGTACGGTCTTCGGATCTCACATGTTCAATGTGGTTCTTCGGGCTCATAGATATTGTTTCGGCTTTAATGCCGGCCTAGAACTTGATTATGCAGCATTCGGCTTCCATATTCCTACGGTGTTCACGGGGAACATCTGCGAACAGATTCTACTAGCCAGAACAAACACCGAGGCAGATACAGGCACGACGTCTTCAGAACAAAGAGGAGGCCCCTCGGGTGCTACAGGGGTCACAAACATGGTGAAATAACAGGCCACAGAGGAGGTCTTCTTCTGCCTACTACAAAGGGGAAGGAGGTAACCTACATGGCTCGGTCGGTGGCGTGGCTCCATGCGTGAGGCGGTGGCACACGTGGGATTGGGGACAGTGAGGTCGCCGACGGGCGCGGCCAAGCGCGGTGCTGGGAGGAGCGGATACGAGCGCTGCTGTTCGCGAGGAAACAAAGGCGGAGCTCAAGCGGAGAGGAGGCTACAGCGCTGCTGCGGCCGAGGTCGATGCTGGCTAGGCAAGGAGCTTGGAAGAGGAGGGCGGGAGCAAGGAGAGGGCTGCAGCGGTGACGCGAGAGGCGAGGAGTGTCGGGCTCGAGCGGCGGGCTTGAGGAGATGGAGAGGTCGTCCGGCACTGGGCATGTTCTTCAGTCGACGAGGAAGGGGCCCTCGGTGATGCGACTCTCGGAGCAGAGGCGACACGGAAACAACGGTTGGCGGTGCTCGGGGTTTGCGGACGAGGCGAGGAGCGTCGGGGTCAGCAGCCCGCGAACGTGGCGGTGGCGATACAATGGGGATCGAGTGGGGGCTCTCCCTGGCGGCCGCTGTGGCCTCTCTGCGGGAGGAGACAGAGTCACGAGGAGAGTGAGATTGGGATGCGACGTGCTTGTTCGTGGTGGGGTCCGCTGGGTGGGGTCAGGCGCGAGGTGGGATGGAGGACGTGTGCACCGTGTCGGTCGGGATCCTGGGTGCGTGAGGCATGGTGCTGACCAGGTTGGGCGCATTCTGTGTAAGTGCTTGCGTCGTGGTGCGGGCTATGCAGGCGTTGTGGCGCTGGGTGGCGGTGATACATTGCAAATGTATCTATAATTTTTGATGTTCCATGCTTAGTTTTATCCACTTTCTTGTGTTTTGTTCCAACTTTGGAGTACTTTTCATATGATTTCTTGGACTGACCTATTAACAAGAGCCACAGTGCCAGCTGCCTATTTTCTGCTGTTTTTGGTTCCAGGAAAGTCAGAAAATGAATATTCTCGGAATTGTACGGGACAAAAGCCAAAGTGCCTAATTTTTCGGAAGTCATCAGATGCCAGAATACGAGACGGAGAGGGGCCAGAGGCCGGCCACACCACCTGGCCGCGCGGCCAGGCTTGGCCCGCGCCTGGGGGTGGTGTGGTGGCCCCTAGCACCCCCTCGTCCTCCCCTTCCGACTATAAGATGCCCCCAGGACGAAAACCCTAAGGGCTCAATCAAAAATCCACGAAAGAGTCTATAGCCGCCGTCATCTCCATCCCTAGATCGGGAGGGATCTGAAGCTCTTCCCGGCACCCTGCCGGAGAGGGGAATTCACCCTGGAGGCCTTCTTCATCACCATGCAAGCCTCCGATGTGATGCGTGAGTAGTTCATCCTTGGACTACGGATCCATGTAGTAGCTAGATGGCTGGTTCTCCTCCTTTGTGCTTTCATGTTTAGATCTTGTGAGCTCCGTTCATGATCAAGATCATCTATTTGTAATTCTGCATGTTGTGTTTGTGGGGATCCGATGGATATTGAGATGCTATTTCAGATTGATTATTGATTCTATCATGTCTTTGTTATTTGTGATCTTGCATGCTTTCCGTTGTTAGTAGCTATCTTGGCCAAGTAGATGCTAGCAACTCCAAGAGTTAGTATTTATGCTCGATACTGGGTTCATGCCTCTGGTAATCTGGGGAAGTGACAAAAATCTCTAAGGTACTAGATGTGCTGTTGCTACTAGGGAGAAAACAACAATCCTTTGTTCATAGAACAATCGTATTGTGTACTTTACACGCAGTTCATAAAGCAATAATCTATTGCTTGCAACTTAATACTGGAGGGGGTTCGGATGATAACCTGAAGGTGGATTATTAGTCATAGATGCAGTTGGATGGCGGTCAATGTATAATGTTGTAATGCCCAATTGAATCTCAAAGGAGTCAAGATGATTAGTATATGCATGTATTGCTTTCTCGATGTTTGTCAATTGCCCCGCTGTAATTTGTTCACCCAGCATGTTATCTATCTAAGGAAAGCCACCTCTAGTGAACTATGGATCCCGGTCCTTGTCTTTTACATACAATCTACAATCTTTTACTACTTTGTGTTTACTTTCTGCAGACCATTACTTCTTTCCATCCGATACGTTTAATCCTTTGTTTTCCGCAAAACACGGTGAGATTGACAACCTCATCGCAAGTTGGGGACAAAGTTCTGTGGTTGTGTTGTGCAGGTCTCCATGTTGCTACTAGCACCAGTAGTGCGCCCTGCCAAGGCTGAGCTAGCAACACCTTTGGGGTGTTTCCTTGCTCCTACTGGTTCAATTAAACCTTGGTTTCATACTGAGGGAAACTTGCTGCTGTGCTCATCATACCTTCCTCTTAGGGTTCCCAACAAGCTCTACATCAACCACGCACCAGCACTTTTCTGGGAGCCGTGCATTGAGCCATCAAGCATTTTTCTGGCGCCGTTGCCAGGGAGTCAAGGACATCTTCACAAGGGGAGTCCCTCATAACCAATCTCTTTACTTTGTTATTTTTGTTTTGCTTAGTTTCTTTTTGCTTTGTTTTCTTGTTTTCTTTATTCAAAACCCCAAAAAAAAAGTTTTTCTTGTTTGCATTCTTATTTGAAAATACAAAAAAAATTAGTTCCTATCCTAAGTTGCCATTATGTCTAGCCTTGCTCCAATCACTATGTCACCCAAGGAAATGATTTTCACTTTTAAACAAGGAATTGAGGAAAGTTTTAAGGAAGCTTGGTCTAGAATCTCTGATCTACATGAAAAAACTTAGCCTAAAATGACTCAAAGCTTGTTCCTTAGCAGTTTTTACCTTGGGATTGCTCTTTTCTATAGATATTCTTTAGATGCTATTGTGGGAGGGGATTTCCTCCAATGTAATGAGGATGATGCTATTAATGCTATAAAGAAATTGATCCTCACTTACAACATGCCTAGCCAAACTGATATTTCTTTCGCAAAAATATTTGCTAGGTTGAACACTCTTGAGACTAGCACTACTAGCTTAGAAAATTGCTATAATACGCTTGGGGAGTATCAAAATTATGTTCCAATAAATTCCGAACCATCAAAGTGGCTTCCTAAGTAAAAATTGAGATAAACACTGAAACTTTTCAAGCTCGCTGTGATATCATGTCTAGATTTTGCCTTATGCCCAAAGATATTTATAAATCTCTGAATACTTGGGGGCTTACTGAAGGAGGAAAAGAAATATCTCTTGCTAATAATACTACCATACTACCTCTTGGAATAGCTGAAGGAGTGTTTACAAAGATCCTTGGGAAAATGATTTCTACTGATTATCTTGTTATTGAATGTGCAGGAAAAGGACAAATTACACTTGGAAGATCCCTATTAGAACTCCTTGGAGCAATAATAGATGTGGGAAAGGGGACCATGCACCTTTCTTCTCCACCAAACAATCATATTTTCCCTAAGGTTAAGAACAAAATTAATAAAGGTAAGGGCAAGAAATTTGGTCTTAATGCTTCTTCATTTGAGAACACTTGATTCTTTCTTTGCTTCTTATGCCTAACTTAAAGGCGTTAAAGAAAAGTACTTATTGGGAGATAACCCAAAAGGTTTAGATGAGTCTTGGAAGTTATTACCTCTGTAATAACCTCTCCTTATCCTTTTTATTTGCTTTTTGTGCCAAGAATAACCTCTAATGAGAGAGAAGTAATGATTGGAAAGTTGCTGTCCCGAAACAGATTTATGTGCTTCACCGTAAAAATTCGTGTAAAATCTCTGAACGTCTTTTTGAGGCGTGAATTATTGTGCTTCCGCCCCAGGTTGTTATATAACTTTCGTTACTTCATCACTTTTTCATTTGAGCAACAGAAGGTTTTCGAAAATATTTGTCTTTACCTGCTGGTCTGTTTTGACAGATTTCTGCCATTTTCTACATTTGCTTCTTGTTGGTTCCTTCTTGAGTCTTTTGGGCAATTGAGCTTTTTGAGGGAAGTGATACAGTAGCTAAGTGTTCTAATGGAAGTTTATTTGGTGTTAGGACTGAACCTTAAGACTTATTTATCTTGAGTGCACTAATGTTGCTAATAAAGAATGTGTGAAGTTTTGTATGAAGGAAAAATTTCAGGTGTATGGAAGGAATGAGTAATGAGATGAATGATGGACTAAATCTCAAGCTTGGGGATGCCACACGTGTCACCCCAAGAAATATCCAAGAAGTACAAGCGTCAAATCTTGGAGATGCCCAAGGCATCCCCTTCTTCATCAATAAAAATCCCAGGTTCCTTCCAAACGCTTCATTTTTATTGTTTCATGCACAGTTGTGTTTTTCTTGGAGCAGCTTCTTTTTCGTTTTCGTTTTGGTTTTTCGTTTTCTTTGGTTTGCTTAGTTTTCTGAATAAATTGGTTGGACCCCCTCTTTCATACATTGGTTTGCAAATAGTTTGGTTTGGTTTGGAAAAGAGTGAGAAAGTTCATGCTTATGTGGTAAAAAGAGCTCGTTTTTGACTGTGGCCTATGCTTTGTCATGCCATGCTTGATATTGTTTTGGCTTTATGCTTAGTATTCTTTGCTGTAGCATGACTTGTTATAAACAATTGAGATTTCTTAATGTGTTGGGGATATACTTTCCGGGTATCCTCAACGTTCCTCACTGACCAGGGTGGCCCACTTCGGGTTAGAGCTATACTTCACGGGCGGCCCAGTTAGAGAGAGAAGACGGAGTCCCATCCGGCTACGGGAAGGCCCAGAAGACTTACCGACTTAGGCCCATAATGTTACTTGTAGTTCAAGATGTACGCTGTAATCAACTCTTAGTCGTAGCCGAATTGATCTCTCCTATAAACCCTAGGCCGGATATCTATATAAGCCGTCCTTGGGAGAGCCTTTAGGGCAACACTAGAGACGACCAATAGTCTACAATCTCAACTCGCACAGGCGAAACCCTTGTAACCCATATTCCGGCTTTGTCGTATTACTGGATTGATAGCAGGAGTAGGGTCCGTCCAAAGCCGGCGGATTCGAACCTGGGTAAACTTGTGTGCTCACTGTCTCGGAACACCGTACGCCTCACACCCCTCTCTACCGCACGCCTCGAGGACCCCCTCATGGCGTACTTGTCATCAATCCGATGACAGTTGGTGCCCACCGTGGGGCAAGTGAGCTTCAGATCCATGTTCCGAGCGGAATCTGCAAGAATCGGAATCGGCGAGACCATCGCCGTCGGTCGCATCCTCTACGCCAGCGACGTCCCTCTCATCGTTCTCGACGAGACTTGGATTCCGGCTAGGGAAGCCGTGACTGCTTATACAATCATGTCTTTTGGCGAGATCGATGTTTACATCGGTTTCGCTGAACCTGCCCAACCCACCCCAGCGGTGATGATAGAGGCAGAAGAAACTTCTGGGTCCCCTTTGTCCGCGGAGGCGGCAGAGTTCTGGATCTCAGAAAACACTAATCCCACCCAGCCCGCACCAGTTGTGGAGATAGTGGAGAAATCCGAGCCTGAAGAAAACCTCGCGGACCAAGTCGAATCCGGAGTGGATCTCCCCGGAGAAGCCGGATCCCAGATCGACCCACCCGTGGAAGTCGAAATCCAGGCGGAGCATATCAACGACACTGATTCCGGCTCTGACGATGCCGGGACAGACAGGCCTTTCCTCAGGTACCTCAGGAAGCACGCATCGCACTTCATCGGATATGTTGGATCCAGATCCGGCTCTGCCGATGCTAGAGAAAACACCGACTCGGTGCTGGAGGCAATTGGAACAAACGCCGACGTTCCCGCATCCTCGGATGAGTCCATGATATCGGCAGATTTCCGAAAGTTCTCCGCGGAATATGACGAGGAGTACAACTCCAAAGCTGCAGAAGACGGAGAAGCCATGGACGAAGGATCCGGGGAACACTCTCCCAAAGTGCAGGATGATATGGAGGTCGGAGACAATCCCGAACTCCAGATGTCCGAAAGTACCGCTCAGAGCTTGACTCCGGGAAATGGACCCAAAGCCGTCTTTGCTACCGGCGCTGCCAAGAGGGCAAAGAAGAAGAACAAGAAGAACAAGACCCCGGCAAAAGACCCTCTGACAGAGGAAGTGATTGCCGAGGAATACGAGGAATACTCGGATGGAGCACTTATCCCAGACGAGCCGAAAAAAGAAGCATCGGTGGATGGGCACGTGATCACTGAAGGTGCGCGTAAACTCATCGATGCCGCATTAACCACACCTATCCCTATAGCTGCAGAACTTACCGCAGATGAGCTAGACGAAAGGGCCCAAGCCCTAGAAGCGCGTCGTCAACAACTCCTTGATGAAGCCAAAAACATCGAGGTGGAGAAGAAGCGCATGTCAAACAAGGAGTACATGTCCCGTCTGCATTAGAAGACACGGAAGTGTCACGTAGATGACAACCAATTCCCACGTGTCCGTGCTGTCCTTTTTGGAGATGAGATGGGAAAGCCACGGAAGGACAGCAATGGAGATTGGGTTTACCCAACACCAGTGCAAAATACTGTGGTAGCTCGCGAAATTCTATCAGCTAATCCAGGACCAGAAGAGATACGTTTGGGTATCAAGCTACTCAACAAGGGACTGGAGCAGCAAAAGGTCGCCCTGTCGGGAATCCAAAAGCTGGTCTCGGATTCCGACCAATGTCGCACAGATCCGGCATGGGCTGGCGTAAGATCCCATTATGTTCGGGCGCAGTATCATAACCCCGAACGCAGGGAAGACAATTATTCAAGAACCGGATCGACGGGGCAGCATCGCAGGGCTACACATAACTAGAGCAACGTCGCTCCAGTAGCCGAGAAAGACGCAATCGCTGCACTCAATCCGGGGAATCCTCCCCGAAAGTGAGAAGATAAAGAAAAACGTCGGGAGGAGGATCGTCAAAAAATGCCACCTCCTAGGCATGAAAACCGTCCGGCTGAACCTTACCATGGTGGGAACGACGGACGAAGGAACGACGGAAACCATGCTGGTACAAGCCGGCAGGGGGCTCGTCACAGTCAAGAACCTCCCCAGAACCAGAATAATGACGCTCCGGACGGAGGCCGGCGACCAGCCGGAAACAACCCAGCTGCACCACCCTCTCCACAGCACATATATCACAACGGCCCCCAAGGAGGTCAAGGAGGACGACATGACGGAGGAGGTGGTGGCAGAACACGAAGTCCGGCTCCAAGGCACCGCAGCCACAACCGATATTCGAGACGATCCCTATCCCCGAACGACGCAAGGCACAGGATCAACTCCAACATAGAGGCTCGGCGCTACGAAAACGATGACGTGTACGTGGGCCCAAAGTGCTTTGGACCACGCATCAGAGCTACAAAATTCCCAGAAGGATTTGCTATCTCAAGACATATTCAAGCCTATGACAGCATTGCTCGGCCAGACACCTGGTTACAGGACTTCTTCCAAGCTTGCTGCATCGCTAACGGCGGAAACAGCCTGGTCGCAACCTGATATCTCCCACTTATGTTGCGGAAGACAGCGAGATCATGGCTCAATGAACTTCCGGCAAACACCATCCACAACTGGTATGACTTACAAAGCGCGTTCTTTCGGAATTTCGAAGGCACATATCGGAGGCCCTGTATGGTTGGAGACCTACAGCGTTGCACCCAGAAAGCCGGAGAAACTTGCCGAGATTATCTCGGACGATGGATTGACACCAAGAACTCCTGCGAGGGAGTAAATGATCAAACTACGATTGAAGCTTTTATTTCAGGTCTCCCAATTGGATTACTGCGCCATCACTTGAAGTGTGACAAGGTTACTGATCTAGGAGGGATGATAGAAACAACGAGCAAGTATGCAAATGCTGACGACGATGTAGAGGGATTACTTAACGTCCTGGCTGTACCACAGTCAGCAAGGACAAAGCAATAGGCTTAGAAACGCAAAAACGCCTCGGAAGAAAAACCCAACGCGGAGACAGCGGTAGTCACTACTGTTTCCGGGACTGGAGGACGAGGAGGACGTGGTGGAGGCCGCGGGCGTGGTCGTGGGACATCAAGGGTCCAAGGTAGAGGAGAACAACAACCAGGGAAAACCTACACTTGGGCCGACATTGCCAATAACCCATGTGTGCATCACTTAGACGCCAATGGGGGCTCGTCCCACACCAACGCTGAATGTCGTTTTAACGATGACATCAGGAGAGATGATACCGCGGGCTACAAAGCTAAGTGGAAGAAGGGAAAGAAAAATCCCAAAAAAGAAAAAGAGACCAAGGAAGATTCCGACATGGAGGAAGCCGACACTTCAAATCACAAGTAGGAAGGCAAGAAAACATTTCCTACCAAGAAGGACACTTACATCACCTTCCTTGGATCTCAACCAGCAAAGGTCAAGAAAGCAGTTCTCCACGAGCTCAACGCAATAGTTCCGGCTGTCCCGCAGTATTTGGACTGGTCGAAAGTGCAATCACATTTGACCACGCTGATCATCCGCCTAAGTTGCATAGGCGAGGAAAATATGCCTTAATCGTAAATCCACTTATTGACGGTTATGGTTTCTCCAAGACCCTCATGGACGGTGGTAGTAGCATCAATATTCTCTATGTAGAAACGCTACGCCGGATGAAGATCTCGGAAACACAACTTAACCATAGCTCTGTGATTTTTCACGGGGTTGTACTAGGAAGACAAGCTAATTCCCTGGGAGAGATCACTTTGGATGTTACTTTTGGAACACCAAAAAATTATCGAACGGAGGCACTTTCCTTCGAAGTGGTCCCATTCAAGAGTGCATACCACGCTATATTTGGACGTCTGGCTTACTAGGCTTTTATGGCTCGTCCATGTTACATTTACAATATGATGAAAATTCCAGGTCCCAACGGCGTGATCACCATCAGGGGTGACCCGAAGAAAGCGCGAGAGTGCGAGGGTGGAAATGCCGCCTTTGCCGAAGTCGTGCTGCACGCCCAGGAGTACTAGGAGATCAAGAAAAGCATAGATCCGTCCGAGATGCCCGCGACGAAGGAGGTGACAAACCAAATTCGGAGTTCAAGGCATCAGAAGAGACAAAGACGACGCCATTGAAGGATGATGACCCCTCCAAGGTGACCCAGATAGGCGCAGGTCTAAGAGCATAGGAAGGCGTGCTCGTCAAGTTCCTCCGAGAAAATCAAGATGTCTTCGCATGGCAGCCATCTGACATGACCGGAGTACCTAGGGAACTTGCCGAGCACTCTCTAAATGTAAACCCGAACGCTAAACCCGTCAAATAGTCCTGACAACGGTTTGGTGATGAAAAGCGTAAGGCAATAGCTAAGGAACTAGCGCGGCTCGAGTTAGCCGGATTCATAGAAGAGGTCATCCATACTGAATGGTCGACCAACCCTGTAATGGTCCCTAAAAAGGACACTACTGATTTAAGGATGTGTGTTGATTATACTGCCTTGAACAAGGCTTGTCCAAAAGATCCGTTCGCTCTGTCTAGAATTGATCAAGTTATCGATTCTACGGCAGGCTCGGAACTCCTCTGTTTTCTCGACGCATATTCCGGTTATCACCAAATCCGGATGAAGGAATCTGACAAAATCAAGACTTCATTCATAACCCCTTTCAGAACCTTCTGTTATGTTACGATGCCCTTTGGGATGAAGAACGCAGGAGCTACGTACCAACGCACGATGCAGTGTTGCCTCCATGATCAACTCGGGCGCAATGTACATGCATACGTGGATGATATCGCGGTCATGTCCAAAAAGAAGGAAACATTGGTTTCCGACTTAGAGGAGACGTTCGCCAATTTACGAAAATACAACATCATGCTTAACCCGAAGAAATGCTTCTTTGGAATACCAGCTGGAAAATTGTTAGGTTTTATTGTGTCTCAACAAGGCATAGAGGTGAACCGTGACAAGATCAAGGCTATTCTCAATATTTCCAGGCCAACTCGCCTGAAGGATGTACAAAGATTAACTGGTTGCATCGCCGCGGTCAGTCGATTTGTAAGCCGGCTTTGTGAAAGAGCCGCACCATTATACAAACTCCTGAAGAAAACCAAGGATTTTGTCTGGACTGACGAAGCCAAAGCTGCACTACAAGACCTGAAGAAAGTACTCTCATCTGCTCCTATCCTTGCGGCACCGGAACCTCAGGAACGGATGTTGCTTTACATTGCTGCGACAAATAGGGTTGTCAGTATAGTTATGGTGGTGGAGAGACCAGAAGAAAATCAGGAGCACCTGGTGCAGCGTCCGACGTACTTTGTCAGCGAGGTCCTGACAGAATCAAAACAGCGATATCCACACTATCAAAAGTTGGCTTACGGTGTTTTTCTGGCATCTCGTAAGTTACGACACTATTTTCAGGAGCACCCAATTACCGTGGTGAGCAAAGCTCCCATGAGAGATATAATCAATAACAGCGATGCTACAGGACGCATCGCCAAATGGGGCATAGAGCTTGCAGCTTTCGATATTGAGTACAAACCCCGGATAGCAATCAAATCCCAGATCCTTGCCGACTTTGTCGCTGATTGGACAGAGACCAAGGAGAACATGGTCCTCCCGGAGTCGGAATATTGGACCCTCTTTTTTGATGGATCCAAGGCTAGGGGGGGCTCGGGGACTGGCGTGGTGCTCAAATCACCCCAAGGAGATAAACTTTTATATGTGCTGCAGATCCACTTCACAGCGACAAACAACATTGCCAAGTATGAAGCACTACTGCATGGAATTCGGATTGCTAAGGATATTGGCATCCGACGTTTGATGTGTTATGGACATTCGGATCTTGTTGCTTAGCAAGTGTCGGATATTTGTAATGCAAATAAACACATGGCAGCATATAAAGCTGTCGTGGATGATCTATCTAAATCGTTCGAGGGGTTTGAAGTTCAAGACATCCCTCGAGCAGAAAACGAGGAAGCAGATGCACTATCTCGAATAGGTTCTGCGCGGAAAGAGGTTCCGGATGGTGCATTTTTAGAACACCTCAAAGTTCCCTCGATAAAGGTGGTAGATGAGGAGTATCCGACCAAATCCGACTCACCTTTAATAGCAGTTCTGGCTGTAATTCCCAGCTGGACTCAACCCTACCTTGATTACTTGGTAGATGGCAAATTACCCGAAGAAGAGGTGCTGAGCCGGCAGATTATCCGACGAGCAAAAGCATATACTATCGTTAAAGGTGAGCTCCATAAACGGAGTGTTTCTGGGGTTTTACAGCGCTGTGTATCTCCAGAAGGAGTGGAAATCTTAAGAGAAATCCACGAAGGCGAGTGTGGTCACCACGCTGCAGCCAAATCTTTAGTTGCAAAAGCTTTTCGACATGGTTTTTTCTGGCTTATAGCTCAGGCAGATGCCGAACGATTAGTCAAGACATGCAAAGGCTGCCAAAAGTACGCCAAGCAAGCTCATGTTCCAGCTGATCAGCTGCGAACAATACCTATAACATGGCCTTTTGCGGTCTGGGGGCTTGATATGGTAGGACCTTTTAAAAGAGCTCCAAGTGGATTTACTCACCTCTTAGTGATGGTGGAAATTCATGAAATGGATCGAGGCTAAACCTGTCACTAGTTTTGATGGAGCAACAGCCAAAAGATTTGTCGAGAATGTTATAATCCGGTATGGTTATCCGCATAGCATTATCACGGACAACGGGAGTAACTTCTCTATGGGAGAATTGGCTGAATTCTGCGACGAGCAAAATATCCGGCTTGACATTGCGTCAGTCGCACATCCACAGGCTAACGGACAAGTCGAAAGAGAAAATGGTTTAATTCTACAAGGCTTGAAACCAAGACTCGAAGCACCACTGAGACGTGCTGCGGGGGCTTGGGCAGAGGAACTACCCTCTGTAATTTGGAGTTTGCGAACAACTCCAAACAGGTCAACAGGATATACACCTTTCTTCTTGGTCTATGGCGCAGAAGCAGTTCTTCCTAGTGATTTGATTCATACTTCTCCTAGAGTGGCCGCGTATATTGAAGAAGATGCTGAGATTTCTTGACAAAATGATCTCGACTTAGTCGAAGAAGTTCGCGTCGTTGCTGAAATGAGATCTACAGCCTATCAGCAGAAGTTACGCAAGTATCATAGCCAGAGAGTCCGAACTAGATCTTTCAATAAAGGTGATTTGGTTCTCCGGCTTGTGCAACAAAGAAATCACAAACTTTCCCCAATATGGAAAGGGCCCGTTTTGGTTAGTCGAGTATTGCACAATGTGTCGTACTACTTAACTGACATGAGGACAGTCAAAGAAAGACCTGCTACTAAGAAGAGAAAGAGAGCTGGAGACAGTACAAATCCGGAGGAATTAGACAGACCATAGAATATTGCTCAGCTACGTCCCTTTTATTCTTAGTTTTATCTTTTTTGTAATTATACATATGTACATGCTCTGTGAGAAATAAAAGTTTTGGTTACCTCAAAGTTTTCCTGAGAAGTTTTTACCATCTTATTTCCTAAAGATCATGTCATAGTCGAAAATCCCAGAATGCTTGAAAGTACTTTATGCTCATGTTTGTTCTGGTTTAGATTTCCGATTCTAAAACTGCTACCTTTGGGTATAACTCTAGAAAACTCTAGTCTTTACTTGGGTTATTTGTCTAATTGCTGGATGCGGGTATCTTCCGAGTAGTGCATTGTTGGTACTAGAAGCTGGCTTTGTTTCCGAGTTTAAACTGGTTTAGCAATTGAGCTCCGTTGCTCGGCAAAGTTTCCGGCTGAAGGTTTAGCCGGCTCACAAAAGGGACGAGGAAGAAAGCCAGATAAACGATAAGTAGAGGCGGAAAATTCCAAGTGCTTATGCAAACATTTTAGGCACACAAATAATCTAAGACAAAAGTGCTGAATAGATAAAAAAACTTGGCACTAGCAAAAGTCATAGTACTTAATATTTACAAAGCGCATCATGTCTTTCCAGAATAATACATAGTTTTTCGATCTATGATGCAGGAGGAGATGAAGGAACTGTCGGATCGCTGGTTACTCCGCCTTGATATCATGCCGAGATGTCCGGATCCCAGGTAGTCCGTTCATCGTCGGAAACTTCTTCAGCGTCTTCTGGAGGAGGTGGCGGAGTATCCACGCGGATGAAGAAGGGCATCTCGTAGCTGGTCAAATCAGCTACGTGACACCCATATCCGGCGCAGGAGTGCATGATGGCTTGAAGGTCTTGTTCCTGGCCGTCTTCATCTACTTTGCAGTACCCTCTGGTCACTTGCCATATCTCCATGTTTCCATGGTGGCTCATGACCATGGTGAGAGTGTTCTGCGCAGCGGTCCGCGCGTAGGATATGTTCCAGTCCCGAACAAGCTGCGGCATCTCCTTGGCCTTCTCCCGCACTTGGAAGTCCGACATGCTTGGCATGTCCGGAATCCTAAGAGATTCGCTAATGTCCTCAAGGGACTGGCGATAGTCATGAATGAGATCACCGACTTGAGTAAGCCGGTGAGTGCGGGGTTCGGACGAGGAGGAGTCCGTCAAGTTTAGAGGACCTACACACAAAACAAGTCAATGAAAATCTGACATTGATGAAAGTCGAAGAAAGAATAAATCAGATAGATGGAACATACAAAGAATGACGTCGTCAATCTTGGCTTTCTCTTCTCGAAGACTCTGGAGTTCAGCCCGGAGCGCCTGGGAGATATCCTTCTCTCTGCTAACCTCATTTTTGAGGTCCGAGATAACCTTATCTTGAGCGGCAATCTTGAGATCGCGCTCTTCAGTGGCCATGGAGGAGGACTCGAGGACTTGAGCTATGCTCCTTTCATGATCAGCCTTAAGCTTATCCAGCTCTTGGCGAAGTCCCTTGTTCTCCACCACTTAGGTTTTGAGGTTCTCGGCCTCTTCAATCATAGCGATGGATTGTTTCACCAACGCTGCAAGTCAAAAAGAACAACAGTTCAGAAAAATTCGATATTGGAAAAATAAAAGACGAGGTTTGAATATCGAAATGTTACCTTCGGCTTCATCCTTGGCTAGCTTGAGTTCAACATTTTTAAGCCGGAGAGCTTTGATTTCTCTCCGCTTATCACAGACATTTTGTAACAATTCCTGTTATAGGAATACACTTTCTGTAAGTCAGAATACCCAAAGTTAGAAAGCTACTTAAGACTCGGGCTAATATTTTTTGCTTAATATCAGCACGAGCCTTGGGGGCTACACTAGTTCGTTCTTTGGCATCCTAATGAAAGCATAAACTCGGATTTCTATATCCTACTTCATGCTTGGGGGCTAGAGGATATGATATAACATAAGGTAAAAAACAAGAGTTGGAATTCTGACTTACATATTGCTCGCGGGTGAGTTTGTCTAAACCCTTGTTCACCTCAACTGCCACCTTCTCGGTGAGAGTAAGAGGAATTACTGGGGCTGTTGGAAGCTCTCCAGTCCTGATCCTCTCGTCGCGAAGGCGGACTTGGGCGAGAAGGTCAGAGAACTTGACGTCCTCTGCTTCTTGCGCTTCCTCGTCGGGGGATAGATGGATTTTGTCCAGGACTTGCCTGGCCAGCCGCTGGATCTCCTCTGCAGATTTCCGGGATAAGCCAAACTTGGCAAGTCCGGGATTGCTGAGGAGGTTGTCGGCGTTTCAGCCGAGGGATCATTACCCGGAGAGGGTTCACCCTTATCTTGAGAAGACGCACCCACGGTGACGTCAGTGTGCGATCCAAGGATCACAGGCGTCGTTGGAGGAGCCGGATCTTCTGCAACAACCGGAGAAGGAGTAATCGCCGGTGTTGCAGAAGGTTGAGGGGTAGGAGTCGAAGGAGCCGTGGCAGGGGAAGCTGTGGTAAGCTTCATCTGTCGTAGGGGCTTTGCAGGAATCCCCTTCCCCTTACCCTTGATGAGAGGCTTTGCTCTGAGAATGTAGTAATGTCGGAAATATTACATCTCAGAAAGAAATTCGAGAAAGGTACAAAGGCGGAAATTATGAATGAAAGTTACCTCTTCACAACAGGCACCTCCTTTGTGCCAAAAGCCACTGTCGGAGCTTTGCGCTTCCTGAGCGCAAGGTCCGACAATGGGACCACTTCAGCTTCCTGAGAAAACTCAGGAGGATATCCTTCGAGTGGAGCAAGCTCCGACTCGGGGAGTTCGGCAAGCTGAAAACAATAAAACATATCAGCATTGCAATGTATGACTTAAAAGATTGAAACACGTAAAAGGTGTACTGATGGAAGCTTACCGCTACCACGGGGTTTTCCGCTGTGTGCATGTCTAGAGAGATCTCCGGAATTTTTCTCTCGGTCCGCTCTTTAATCAGCCATTTGATCTGGCTTATATAGCCTTGGCTGGTGTAGGCCTTGGGGCTGATGCGGAGAGAATCTCTTTTGGAAGACATGATGGAGTGCATCAGTCTATCCCCGTGGTACTGAAGTGGCTGGATCCGGCGTGCGACCTAGCACTGGACTAAGTCGGATCCCCTCAGACCCTTGTGCTTGATAAGATATTCGATCCGCCTCTTAGCGAGGATCAGATCATCCGTAAGAGCTGGAGTAGCCTCATCCCAGGAAGGCTGGGATGTGGCAGCTCCGTCGACAAAATCCGGCAAAGCAGTAGCTTTGCCGGGAGCCGGAATATCCCTATGATAGAAAAAGGTGGCTGGCCATTGTTTGACCGAGTCACTGGCAGCGATTTTGGGATAGGACCGATCTCGTCTAACAGAAAAACTAATAGTATCGGTGATATAAGGAACACTGGCTGTAATAGAATTTCTCCGGACATGGAAGTAATACCGGAAAAGAAGCAAACTCGGCCTAATGCCGAGAAAGCCCTCGCAAAGCGCAGCAAACGCGCTCATCTCTAGAAGGGAGTTGGGAGGAAGATTATGGAGTTGAACTCCATAATGGTCAATCACCTCGGAGAAGAACTCCGAGGGAGGAAAAGACAAACCTCGGTCCAGATGGGTGCCGAAGTGGACGCGCTCGCCCTCGTGCGGATTGGGGATGGTTTCGCCGGAACCTCTGCGCCAGTCGCCGGTGGCGAGAAGCCCCTCCTTCTCCACGTTCTTGAGCGCCGCCTCGTCGAGGGCGCAAGGGATCCAGATTCCCCGGAAACTTTCTTTTTCCGCGGCTGCTTCTATCGACGCTGCCGCCGCCGCCGCCAGAGAGGAAGAAGAGGATGAAGCCATTTCTCTCCGGTGGAAAGGGGTGACCCTAAAGTGGCGGCGCTAGGAGCTCTGTGGGAGGAAAACGAAAGGGCTCTGGGCGCGCTGGAGATTTGGGAAGAAAGGAACGGCGAAAGGCAGGTGGAGAGGAGAAGAAAAAATCTAGACCCCTTATATCTACCTACCTACGCCAAGATTCGTGCAAATGCTATAGTGTAACCGCCACACGTCGTGGAAAGAACTGGGAAGGGCCCGCGCGATGATTGCGTCGCCTCGATCTCCACGCACGCATTGAAACGACGCCTCGGTTCCACGAACTGCGGACCCACCAACGGTCGTGCCGACGGAACGCCTGTCAGATGACGTGACTTGACCATGCTTGTGTCAGGTGGCGTTAGAGACCAAATTCCGGCTTAGTTTAAAAGCGACCTGGAAAATCCGACTAACTAATTGAAAGGTCCGACTTACTTTTAAGACCCGGATCGTATTCTTTGTTATAAAGTTTCAAGAACCCTTCAAGATTCTGCAAGCCGAAGATCAAGCTAGACGATGATAAAATCCGACTTTGGATCTTGGAGGCCTCCGGGGCTACTGTTGGGGATATACTTTCCGGGTATCCTCAACGTTCCTCACTGACCAGGGTGGCCCACTTCGGGTTAGAGCTTTGCTTCACGGGCGGCCCAGTTAGAGAGAGAAGACGGAGTCCCATCCGGCTATGGGAAGGCCTAGAAGACTTACCGACTTAGGCCCATAATGTTACTTGTAGTTCAAGATGTACTCTGTAATCAACTCTTAGTCGTAGCTAGATTGATCTCTCCTGTAAACCCTAGGCCGGATATCTATATAAGCCGTCCTAGGGAGAGCCTTTAGGGCAACACTAGAGACGACCAATAGTCTACAATCTCAACTTGCACAGGCGAAACCCTTGTAACCCATATTCCGGCTTTGACGTATTACTGGATTGATAGCAGGAGTAGGGTCCGTCCAAAGCCGGCGGATTCGAACCTGGGTAAACTTGTGTGCTCACCGTCTCGGAACACCGTACGCCTCACACCCCTCTCTACCGCATGCCTCGAGGACCCCCTCATGGCGTACTTGTCATCAATCCGATGACATAATGTGCCTTGGATGAATCATGCGTTGTTTTAGCATATTAAAGCATAGTATAGAGGTATTCTCCTTTGATGCTTTATTTGGGTTGACTTGGCGCATGCTCACACCATGTTATGACTATCTGAAGTCACCATAGCCTTTATGATCATTTAGTTTTCAACTTGTAGTATCACTTTATGCTTTGATCAATGATGTTTTGTCGCTCTGCATGATTATGGCCATTATTTCTCTCTTAGTTTGTCGCTCCCAGTCTTTTGCTAGCCTCCACAACAAAGTATGAGTTCCACTGATGCATCCAACTCCCTAAACCAAGTTATTCCAAAGAGTCCACCATACCTACCTACTAGCTTATGCTATTCCAAGTATATTCATGCTTTTGTTTACCTTCCAAATTAAATTTGTTATGAGAAAACTAGTGATTAAAGCTCTCACGAACTTGATGGCACACTTTAATTTTCTTGCCCTTAATAAACTTGAATCATTGTGTCTTCTATGTTGTATATGCTTGCACTTATTTGTTGGGAATTAGCAGAACCATGCTTTCATGGGGAACGCTTTCAACATTGCACTTGGTACTTGTACCTAGTTGATATCATGCTCTTTTGTATATGGATGTCGTCGGTGTGAAATGAAAGGGGAGCTTGTAAGTCCATGGAGTTATGTATATGTGTTAGAGAAACGCCTGGGCCGCTGGTCTAATCCGTGCTGACATGGTGGAAACCTGCAGCGTAACCATAATGAGCTGTCTATGAAGCATTCTTCGTATAAAAAAAGAGTCCTATATTGAGAAAAAATAGAAAAAGAAAAAAAGAGATTATGAAAAGAGGAAAGAGAGAAAAAAGCACCATATTCCCATGGTAAATAAGAAGAATGCTTAGATGCTCGTTGTCTACTTGCCTTGTCATTTTGATATGGGGATTCTTCTGTATCATCGGGCAAGGGGTACCCTGTTGGCGGTTCTCAATGATACACATGTACTTACAATGACAAGCATTTACCGGTGACTAAACTTGAGTATCATGAGGAGCGGCCCTCGTATACAAGGGACATGAGATTTCTGACTTATACTTTGTCAAGCATGTACACCATAGTTTGTTCACTTTAACCTTAATCACGTCAAGATGCTTATGATAGGGGCAATGAGAGCTGAAAGCTATAAGTACCATAATTTTTGGAAGATCTTTATGAGACTTGAATCCCTACTTCCTTTTACGAAGGCCTTTCTTCCACCATTATATTGAGTCTCCGTGTTCTACCTTTATGCACTTACTTTGAGAGCATAGTGGCCATTCTTAGTTCTGTGTGCATTGTCCCAAGACTAGTTGATTGATGCCTAACTTGATATTGCTTGTTTTAAACTAATTGTATCTAGTCACTCTTATGAACTTTGAAGGTGTCCTATGCATTTATATTTGCTACTCTATGGGGGGACAAGCTGAATACTATTATGCTATGTTTTCTATATGTGAAACAAACAAACGTCTTGCAAAGCATTGTTATTCATGAATTTTGTCTGTGCCTTTTCATGTTGCATCATAGTTTCTTTGCTTATTGCTAGAACTTTGTCTTTCATGTTATGATTGAAGTACTATGATCCCATCTTTGAATGTTTTACAAATACTTTGATCAAGTCTTTGATGGTGCATGTCACCTCAAAAATTATTCTTTCTTTTTATCACTTACATACTCGAGGACGAGCAGGAGTTAAACTTGGGGATGTTGATACATTGCAAATGTATCTATAATTTTTGATGTTCCATGCTTAGTTTTATCCACTTTCTTGTGTTTTGTTCCAACTTTGGTGTACTTTTCATATGATTTCTTGGACTGACCTATTAACAAGAGCCACAGTGCTAACTGCCTGTTTTCTGCTGTTTTTGGTTTCAGGAAAGTCAGAAAATGAATATTCTTGGAATTGGACGGGATAAAAGCCAAAGTGCCTATTTTTCTGGAAGTCATCAGATGCCAGAATAGGAGACAGAGAGGGGCCAGAGGCCGGCCACACCACCTGGCCACGCGGCCAGGCTTGGCCCGCGCCAGGGGGTGGTGTGGTGGCCCCTAGCACCCCCTCGGCCTCCCCTTCTGACTATAAGATGCCCTCAGGACCAAAACCCTAAGGGCCCGATCAAAAATCCACGAAAGAGTCTGTAGCCGCCGAATCTCCATCCCTAGATCGGGAGGGATCTAAAGCTCTTCCTGGCACCCTGCAGGAGAGGGGAATTCACCTTGGAGGCCTTCTTCATCACCATGCAAGCCTCCGGTGTGATGCGTGAGTAGTTCATCCTTGGACTACGGATCCATGTAGTAGCTAGATGGCCAGTTCTCCTCCTTTGTGCTTTCATGTTTAGATCTTGTGAGCTCCGTTCATGATCAAGATCATCTATTTGTAATTCTGCATGTTGTGTTTGTGGGGAACCGATGGATATTGAGATGCTATTTCAGATTGATTATTGATTCTATCATGTCTTTGTTATTTGTGATCTTGCATGCTTTCCGTTGTTAGTAGCTATCTTGGCCAAGTAGATGCTAGCAACTCCAAGAGTTAGTATTTATGCTCGATACTGGGTTCATGCCTCTGGTAATCTGGGGAAGTGACAAAAATCTCTAAGGTACTAGATGTGCTGTTGCTACTAGGGAGAAAACAACAATCCTTTGTTCATAGAACAATCGTATTGTGTACTTTACACGCAGTTCATAAAGCAATAATCTATTGCTTGCAACTTAATACTGGAGGGGGTTCGGATGATAACCTGAAGGTGGATTATTAGTCATAGATGCAGTTGGATGGCGGTCAATGTATAATGTTGTAATGCCCAATTGAATCTCAAAGGAGTCAAGATGATTAGTATATGCATGTATTGCTTTCTCGATGTTTGTCAATTGCCCCGCTGTAATTTGTTCACCCAGCATGTTATCTATCTAAGGAGAGCCACCTCTAGTGAACTATGGATCCCGGTCCTTGTCTTTTACATACAATCTACAATCTTTTACTACTTTGTGTTTACTTTCTGCAGACCATTACTTCTTTCCATCCGATACGTTTAATCCTTTGTTTTCCGCAAAACACGGTGAGATTGACAACCTCATCGCAAGTTGGGGACAAAGTTCTGTGGTTGTGTTGTGCAGGTCTCCATGTTGCTACTAGCACCCGTAGTGCGCCCTGCCAAGGCTGAGCTAGCAACACCTTTGGGGTGTTTCCTTGCTGCTACTGGTTAGAGTAAACCTTGGTTTCATACTGAGGGAAACTTGCTGCTGTGCTCATCATACCTTCCTCTTGGGGTTCCCAACGAGCTCTACATCAACCACGCACCAGCACTTTTCTGGGCGCCGTGCATTGAGCGAGCAGGCGGCTGGGTAGATAGGCAGGGATTAGGGTTTGGTCTGGGGTTAGATCTAGTGTAGGTTAGGGTTTGCGACACGAGGTGGTAGGCTGGCTGGCTGGGCCTGGCCGGCTGCCTCCCCTAATAAAAAATAGTTTTTTATTCCTTTTAGTTTGTTTTAATTTCAAATATGGGTTTTTATAAACAACTTTTAGGCAAAACAAAATATCCAGAAAAGGCCAGGGTTTTGATTTGAAATAGAGACGAGGGGCATTTAGAAAACAAAGGTAGGCTTTTTATAAAATAGTTCGAGGCAAACCATGCATGATGTCATGATGATGCTCAAATGCAATGTGGCATGATGACATAAGCATGCGGTCATGATGATGCACAAAACAGAAACACCAAGCGATTTTGTAGTAGTGGTTTTATCGGGGTCCTACAATTCGACACCACTAATAGTGGATCTCGCCCTCGAGATCCGCCTCATGGTATAGGGAAGAAGGCCAACGGTCTAAATATTTTTGCTTCGTGTAGATCCTCACGACACCACTAACAAGCGTCGTTGCTCACATGCATCGAAAGAGCACTCCGGATAACAAAGGACGACAGTTAAGGCATCAGAAATAAAGCCACCTCTAACTTCGATAAAAGGAGAGAAAAAGGTACCACATAATCCACTTAATGTACAAGAGCGAATAGAATGAGTAGCCGGCATGGGGTCCAATCCATCACGCACCCAAACTATTACTCGGCACTTGCAGTAGAAAAGCATGCAACCTATTCTCGGAATTTAGACTTAAGATCTTCACAAGTGATGTTCAGAAACAAAGGATTGATACAAATCTTCATCGGATCTAGCGTAGATGATGTCGTCGCGTTGAAAAACACCAAAAGATACAAATAATGATTTCAGTGGATTTTGATCCACCGAAAGGTACAACAAATGAAGGGTACTCAGATAACACAAATACCGAATGTGGAAAAACCATTGCAAAAGGAATCGAAACCCTGAAGGTACGACGGAAAACCAACCACGAGAATTCCTATACTCGAAGAAAAGATGAGAGAGCAGATTTAAAACACGCCAAGGTACTTGCGTGTGGGCGGAAAAATTAAGTAATACCATTACTCAATAGTCCACGATGGAACCCACTTAACATATATATACAACAACAACTCCATGATTCAAGAATACAGAGATATAATACAATGATCCAAATCACCTTGAAAATGATACAACATCCGAGTACGGATAAGAAGAAAATTGGACTAGGAGTCCTGGAGAATAACCAATGGCGTCCATAACCCTGCCTAGGCCAAGCTGGAAGGGTAACCCTGCTAATGACGTCGAACTCATACCTGTTTAAACAAAAGGGGTGCCGACAAAAGGCAAAACAAAAAGGGAGCAGTCAGTACTGAGGCCAGTACACGGCGAGTCTAGAATTCGGTGGCTCTCGCCTACATAGGTATGGTGGACTGAAGCGGCAACGCAACATGCACTAAACATCCTATAGAAACACGATACCTCTGTTGGCTATTAGAGAGGGGTAAGAAAGACCTATTCAAATCCAACCTGATACTAACACCAATCATACCCATCCTGGTATTTCCCCCTCGAGACCACACGAGGAAGTCAAACCGAGGAACTCACACAATTGATAGTTTTATTCATTCTATTATAGTTGTGGCACTTACTAGTTAGATACAAATAGCATAATAAATTCCAAATCTAGCAGTTGTTGGCACTTTTATTTACTCATTCCGTTGTAGTGAAACTGATTACTAGACATGTCAAAGTAAAATTTATAGCACTACTTTTGTTATAGTTGTCTATGATCGAGATACTGTGCACGAAGTCATGCATAACCACGGACATGGCTTTCAGAAAGTTTTACCCTGCAGGGGTGCACAAATAGCAACACACACACGTCAACCTCGGGAAGAACAAAATAAGACGCAACGAGGCCTCATGACAAAGCATTCACAAGATTCATAAATCATTTCAGGGGGCCACCCCATTAAGCTACCCGCAACGAAGTTGGCCGGCTCCAAGATGGACCCAAGGTTTGTGCCAATGCCTGTAAATGACTGGGAACCCAAAAGTGTGACTGGGCTTGTTGATACCGCGAAACCATTCTACGATTCCTAAACAGCACAAGTGCTCCACACACAATCGTAAATAAAGCAGTAAAGCATGGCATAAGTACATGATAGTAATAAAGCCCCAAATTAGTTTGTGGCCCCAAGGAATAAAGTGTGAATCAAGCTCAGGCAAAGGGGGCTTCATAGAGTCTCCCGTATGTGGATAGTGCGAATAGTCAAGGAACAGGAATCAAGTACTCGGGGCCTATGGGACACAAGTGAGCATGGAAGAACCAAATATTAGCTATTGCCCACCGGTGCCTCTACATTAGTTATATATATTCCCAGCATTTTAATATCAAGTTGTAATTAAAGTCATGATCATCTCCACCATTAAGCATGTGCCAATCTTCCAACAACGATGGAAGAACAATGACGCGAAGCAGCACCTGAGCAAGCAACTACGACTCGTAAGACCGACTATCTATCAAACAATAGGCAATAGGATGTGTCCAACGCAATATAGAGGCTGCAAGGAATATAAATGGTGCACGGAAACTAAAGCATCGCAATACGGATAGAAATAGATGAATAGGAGGAAGTAAAGACTATAATGCAAAATAGGTAGAAAGGGGGAGATTGCTCGCCTAGGAAACACTATCGAAGATACATTATCTGAAGAACTTGTCGACACTCGCATCAACTCATCGGCCTAATCCGTGAAGAAGCAAAGCACTAAATCAAACACCGTATGAAATATTTAATACTACGACAGAAGATCGGGCATGAATGTATGATGTATAACATGGTAAAGGTGCAATGCAATTAGGCAATATTAAGCGGAATCTAGGTCCCAAAAATTAATTAGAAGGTTCAAGTTATTTAGATACACGCAATTTAAATGTTGGCTTTACAAGGCAAAACATGGCATCGGTTCCCTACACAAATTTAAATGAAGCCATTATAAGACTAGAATAGCCCGCATATGGTCTCTATATTTAATTTACGTGAATCATCGAAATACCCCTCAAACACCAACAATATGTATGCAAACATCTTCAATTTAATATGCAACAAGTTTATAGCATTTAATAAAATAGGGGCTCAGATAGGTTCACACATTGGAATTTGACGATATTGGGTTCCGAGGGGTTCGGGTTCAACGGGATCGGTCTTCGGGGTCTCGACCATGACGATAATCCTTTGATGGTTTGTCGAGTGCTACCGGATCTGGTACGGTCTTCGGATCTCACGGGTTCTTGATGTGGTTCTTCAGGCTCAGAGATATTGTTTCGGCTTTAATGTCGGCGTAGAACTTGATTAGGCAGCCTTCAGCTTCTATATTCCTACGGTGTTCTGTGAACAGATTCTACTGGACAGAACAAACACCGAGGTGGAAACAGGCGCAACGTCTTTAGAACAAAGAGGAGGCCCCTCGGGTGCTACAGGGGTCACAAACATGGTCAAATAATAGGCGGCGGAGGAGGTCTTGTTGTTGCCTGCTACAAAGGGCAAGGAGGTAACTTGTAGGGCTCGGCCGGTGGCGTGGCTCTAGGCGTTAGGTGGAGGTGGCGCACGCGGGGTTGGGGACGGTGAGGTTGCCGACAAGCGCGGCCAAGCGTGGTGGTGGGAGGGGCGGATACGGGCGCTGGTGTTCACGAGGAAACAGAGGCGGAGCTCAAGCGGAGAGGCGGCTGTAGCACGACTCCTCCGAGGTAGATGCTAGCCGAGCGAGGAGCTTGGAAGAGGAGGGCGGGAGCGAGGAGAGGGACGCAGCGGTGACACGAGAGGTGAGGAGGGTCGGGGTCGAGCGGGGGGCTTGAGGAGATGGAGAGGTCGGCCGACGCCGGGCATGTTCTTCGGTCGACGAGGAGGGGTCCCGCGGCGGTGCGGCTCTCGGAGTAGAGGCGACGCGGAAACATCGGCCAGCGGTGCTCGGGGTTTGCGGACGGGGCGAGGAGCATCGAGGTCAGCAGCCCGCAAACATGGTGGCGGCGACACCCTGGGGATCGAGTGGGGGCTCTCCCTGGTGGCCTCTATGGCTTCTCTGCGGGGGGGAGACAGAGTCACGGGGAGAGTGAGATGGGGACACGACGCGCTTGTTGGTATTGGGGTCCGCTGGGTGGGGTCGGGCACGAGGTGGGATGGGGGACGTGCGCATCGTGTCGGTCGGGATCCTGGGTGCGTGAGGCATGGTGGTTACCGGGTCGGGCGCATTCTGTGTAAGTGCTTGCGTCGCGGTGCGGGCTACGCGGGCGCTGGGTGGCGGCTAGGTAGATAGGAGGGGATTAGGTTTTGGTCTGGGGTTGGATCTAGTCTAGGTTAGGGTTTGCGACATGAGGTGGTAGGCTGGCTGGCTGAGCCTTTGGGCCTGGCCGGCTGCCTCCCCCGATAAAAAATAGTTTTTATTCCTTTTAGTTTGTTTTAATTTCAAATATGGGTTTTTGTAAACAACTTTTAGACAAAACAAAATATCTGGAAAAGGCCAGGGTTTTAATTTGAAATAGAGACGAGGGGCATTTAGAAAACAAAGGTAGGTTTTTTATAAAATAGTTTTAGGCAAACCATGAATGATGTCATGATGATGATCAAATGCAATGTGGCATGATGATATTAGCATGCGGTCATGATGATGCACAAAACAGAAACACCAAGCGATTTCCTAGTAGTGGTTTTATCGGGGTGCTACAATTCGACACCACTAACAATGGATCTCGCCCTCGAGATCCGCCTCATGGTACATGGAAGAAGGCCAATGGTCTAAATATTTTTGCTTCGTGTAGATCCTCGCGACACCACTAACAAGGGTCGTTGCGCATGTGCGTCGAAAGAGTACTCCAGATAACAAAGGACGAAGGTTAATGCATCGGGAAATAAAGCCACCTCTAACTTCGATAAAAGGAGAGAAAAAGGTACCACATAATCCACTTAATGTACAAGAACAAATAGAATGAGTAGTCGGCATGGGGGCCAATCCATCAAGCACCCAAACTATTACTCGGCACATGCAGTAGAAAAGCATGCAACCCATTCTCAGAATTTAGATTGAAGATCTTCACAAGTGATGTTCAGAAACAAAGGATTGACACAGATCTTCATCGAATCTAGCGTAGATGATGTCGTCGCGTTGAAAAACACCGGAAGATACAAAGAATGATTTCAGTGGATTTTGATCCACCGAAAGGTACAACAGATGAAGGGTACTCAGATAACACAAATACCGAATGTGGAAACACCATTGCAAAAGGAATCGAAACCAAGAAGATACGACGGAAACCCAACCATGAGAATTCCTATACTTGAAGAAAATATGAGAGAGCAGATTTAAAACACGCATAGGTAAGAGGAGAAGAGCATTGAGGTAAGGAGTAAAAGAACACCTGATCAGATCTATCCAACCGATTTTGCAAAATAGCTTTGACACTCTACATCGGCCGTTAGTTAGGTTATCCTACAGGCTGGACCAGTGGGGTATCGCAACTGCTGTGCTCTGATACCACTTTGTAAGACCATCGAATCAGCCCTATGCAAGTTTTAGCGATTTCTGCCAAACCCGCATAGAAACGATTCAAAGATGCCAACCAAGCACTTGCGTGCGGGTGGAAAAACAAAGTAATACCATTACACAATAGTCCATGATGGAACCCACAGAACGTATATATACAACAACGACTCCATAAGTCAAGAATACAGAGATACAATACAAAGATCCAAATCACCTTGAAAATGATACAACATCCGAGTACGGATAAGAAGCAAATTGGAGTAAGATTCCTGGAGAATAACCAATGGTGTCCATAACCCTGCCCAGGCCAAGCCGGAAGGGTAACCCTTCTAACAACGTCGAACTCATACATGTTTGAACAAAAGGGGTGACGACAAATGGCAAAAGAAGAAGGGAGCATTCAGTACTGAGGCCAGTACACGGCGAGTCTAGAATTCGGCGGCTCTCGCCTACATAGGTATGGTGTACTGAAGCGGCAACACAGCATGCACTAAACATCCTATAGAGACTCGATACCTCTATCAGCTATTAGAGAGGGGTAAGAAAGACCTATTCAAATCCAACCTGATACTAACACCAATCATACACTTCCTGGTATTTCCCCCTCGAGACCACACGAGGAAGTCAAACCGAGGAACTCACAAAGTTGGTAGTTTTATTCATTCCATTATAGTTGTGGCACTTACTAGTCAGATACAATTATCATAATACATTCCAAATCCAGCAATTGTTGGCACTTTTATTTACTCATTCCGTTGTAGTGAACTGATTACTAGACATGTCAAATTGAAATTTATAGCACTACTTTAGTTATAGTTGTCTATGATCGAGATACTGTGCTCCAAGTCGTCCATAACTGCGGACACGGCTTTCAGAAAGTTTTACCCTGCAGGGGTGCACAAATAGCAACACACACATGATCAACCTCGGGAAGAACCAAATAAAACACAATGAGGCTTCACGACAAAGCATTCACAGGATTCATAAATCATTTCAGGGGGCCACCCCATTAAGCTACCCACAACGAAGTTGGTCGGCTCCGAGAAGGACCCAAGGTTTGTGCCAATGGCTGTAAACGACTGGGAACCCAAAAGTGTGAATGGGCTTGTCGATACCGCAAAAACATTCCACGATTTCTAAACAGTACAGGTGCTCCACGCACAATCGTAAATAAAGCAGTAAAGCATGGCATAAGTACATGATAGTAATAAAGCCTCAAACTAGTTTGTGGCCCCAAGAAATAAAGTATGAATCAAGCTCAGGCAAAGGGGGATTCATAGTCTCCCGTATGTGGATAGTGCGAATAGTCAAGGAACATGTATCAAGTACTCGGGGCCTATGGGACACAAGTGAGCGTGGAAGAACCAAATATTAGATATTGCCCACCGGTGCCTCTACATTAGTTATATCTATTCCCAGTATTTTAATATCAAGTTGTAATTAAAGTCATGATCATCTCCACCATTAAGCATGTGCCAATCTTCCAACAACGGTGGAACAACAACAATGTGAAGCAGCACCTGAGCAAGCAACTACGACTCGCAAGGACGACTCTCTATCAAACAATAGGCAATAGTATGTGTCCAAGGCAATATTGAGGCTGCAAGGAATATAAATGGTGCACAGAAACTGAAGCATCGCAATACAGATAGCAATAGATTAACAGGAGGAAGTAAAGACTATAATGCAAAATAGGTAGATAGGGGCAGAATGCTCGCCTAGGTCGAAGATACATTATCCTAAGAACTTGTCGACACTCGCATCAACTCATTGGCCTAATCTGTGAAGAAGCAAAGCACTAAAAGAATCACCAGATGCAATATTTAATACTATGGCAGAATATCGGGCATGATGCATGTATGATGTATGACATGGTAAAGGTACAATGCAATTAGGCAATATTAAGCGGAATCGAGGTCCCGACAATTAATTAGAAGGTTCAAGTTATTTAGATACACGGAATTTAAATGTTGGCTTAACAAGGCAAAACATGGCATCGGTTCGCTACACAAATTTAAATGAAGCCATTATAAGACTAGAATAGCCCGCATATGGTCTCCATATTTAATTTAGGTGAATCATCAAAATACCCCCCAAACACTAACAATATGTATGCAAACATGTTCAATTTAATATGCAACAAGTTTATAGCATTTAATAAAATAGGGGCTCGGATAGGGTCACACATTGGCGTTTGACGATCTTGGGTTCCGAGGGGTTCGGGTTCAATGGGATCGGTCTTCGGGGTCTCGACCGTGACGATACTTCGTTGATGGTTTGTCGAGTGCTACCGGATCCAGTACGGTCTTCGGATCTCACGGGTTCTTGATGTGGTTCTTCGGGCTCAGAGATATTGTTTCGGCTTTAATGTCGGTGTAGAAATTGATTAGGCAGCCTTCGACTTCCATATTCCTACAGTGTTCACTGGGAACATCTGCGAACAGATTCTACTGGCCAGAACAAACACCGAGGCGGAGACAGGCGCGACGTCTTCAGAACAAAGAGGAGGCCCCTCGGGTGCTACAAGGGTCACAAACATGGTCAAATAAAAGGCGGCGGAGGAGGTCCTGTTGCTGCCTGCTACAAAGGGGAAGGAGGTAACCTGCTGGGCTTGGCCAGTGGCATGGCTCCAGGCGTGAGGCGGCGGCGGCACACGCGGGGTTGGGGACGGTGAGGTCTTTGACGGGCGCGGCCAAGCGTGGTGCTGGGAGGAGCGGATACGGGCGCTACTATTCACGAGGAAACAGAGGCGAAGCTCAAGCGGAGATGCGGATGCAGCGCGACTGCGGCCGAGGTTGATGCTGGCCAGGCGAGGAGCTTGGTAGAGGAGGACGGGAGCGAGGAGAGGGCTGCAGCAGTGACGCGAGAGGCGAGGAGGGTCGGCCTCGAGCGGCGGGCTTGTGGAGATGGAGAGGTCGGCCGATGCCAGGCACGTTCTTCGGTCAACGAGGAGGGGGCCTGCGGCGGCGCGACTCTCAGAGCAGAGGCGACGCGGAAACAGCGGCCGGTGGTGCTCGAGGTTTGCGGACGGGGCGAGGAGCGTCAGGGTCAGCAGCCTGCAAATGCGGCGGCGACGGCACCATGGGGATCGAGTGGGGGCTCTCCCTGGCGACCGTTGTGGCTTCCCTACGGGGGGAGACAGAGTCATGGGGAGAGTGAGATGGGGACGTGACGCGCTTGTTGGTGGTGGGGTCTGCTAGGTGGGGTCGGGCGCGAGGTAGGATGGTAAACGTGCGCACCGTGTCGGTTGGGATCCTGGGTGCGTGAGGCATGGTGGTGACCGGGTCGGGCACGTTCTATGTAAGTGCTTGCGTCACGGTGCGGGCTACTCGGGCGCTGCGGTGCTGGGTGGTGGCTGGGTAGATAGGTGGGCATTAGGGTATAGTATGGGGCTAGATCTAGTCTTGGTTAGGGTTTGCAACACAGGTTGGTAGGCTGGCCGGCTAGGCCTTGGCCTAGCCGGCTGCCTCCCCCGATAGAAAAATAGTTTTTACTCCTTTTAGTTTATTTTAATTTCAAATATGGTTTTTTGTAAATAACTTTTAGACAAAACAAAATATCCAGAAAATGCCAGGGTTTTAATTTGAAATAGAGACGAGGGGCATTCAGAAAACAAAGGTAGGCTTTTATAAAATAGTTTTAAGCAAACCATGCATGATGTCATGATGATGCTCCAATGCAATGTGGCATGATGACATGAGCGTGCGGTCATGATGATGCACAAAACAGAAACACCAAGCGATTTTCTAGTAGTGGTTTTATCGGGGTGCTACATGGGTCCACATGCCATCCTCCTATGTAGAGGAAACATGTTTATGTTGGAATTTTTTTGGTTGCATTCGCCGGTTTGACCTTGGTAACGTTGTTCAATGCAGCAGTCGTGTATGGTCTTGTTGTTGGGGCCCACGTGTCCGCCTCCCTGGACAAGAAACGTGTCGATCTTGGTCTTCTTTTTTCCGATCGTAACTGTTGTACAAGTACTTTTTAAACGTGCTCGTTATACTTGATCTCTTGTATGGTAAGGTTTATGGGCGCTAGCTACAGATAGGTGGGTCGGCCATGTCAGCCTCTCAGTACAGAAATATTGCTATAGATAAACTGCATGCCTTGTCACTACACAAAAAAATTCTTATGCTTTTATAAAATGTAAAAAATGTATACTAACATCGTATATAACTTGTTTATTTTTCTTTTTAAAAAATTGCTTGTCCATTAAAAAATGTTAAGTATAAATAATGTAGTAGGTAGTAATTAAAAAACATGGATAGGCGAAGTTTTTTAGGGGTGGATGGACAGTACGCAAAAAAGGCCGAATTGAAGAAAAATGGGCCAAGCAGGGATTGATGGGCTATTATCCATGTGTTATTTTTCATGGGCTCTCACCCAATCTAACTGGACTATTTGCGCGGCCAAATGACCCAAAACATGGCCAAATTAGAAGGTCTTAGGCTATAATGAGGCCGTATGGGCTAAATTTTTTGGGCTCAATAGTTAAAATCTCAAGGTACATGCTGGTGCTCGGCTGAATTAACAAAGACGTTAACAAGGAAAAAAGGTATAAAATATGAGCGCTTAGATCCCAAGCGGCTAAGAACTTTTTATGTTAAGACGGTGACGTCACCCTACTAATTGTGCTAATTCTTAGTTGTAACCTAGTAGTTACAACTCATTAAATTCCCAGTTACAAGATAGTTGCAACAAATGTGTAACCCTTACGTTGCACAAATCGCGAGGTAAATTCAATGGCGAGAGAGGTGACTCTTGAGAACTGGCAAATCCGATAAAATATTCATAGATATTTCTATGAAAATTGTGGACAAACACCCCGCGCCCGCCAAAACTTTCCGCTAAGACCCCAAACTTTTCTAAGCGTGCCCTCAATCGAGCGACTAGCCCCTGTCTCTTCAAATTTTGCGCCGTTATTACTGGAGATGCACCGGATTAGAACCAGGCCGCAGACTTCTCCACGCCTTAAAAAACTTCTCGATGCCTTTCTATCAACTGTGCTGGCCTACCACCACTGGTCGCGCCGTTCTTGACGAGACGCACCGGCCGGCGGTCACCTGGGCGAACCCCATGCTTCGCCTGCGAGATTCAATCACTAGACATTCTTCTTAGCTTTGGTTTGTTGTCCACCTCTCCTAGAAATAGTTAAATCTTGTGACCATCTAGATTTACAAGGTGTTTGCAGATTTGAGTAGGTACATTCTTTAGGTAAATCTATATTAAAGCTCTGGATAGAAGAGTTGGAAAACATCTTAAAAAGGACTTGGTAGAGATCCTGTACAAGCTTTTGACCTGATATATTCCCCATCCTTCGATACAATGGAGCATTTGGCTGTTGATGTACCTGACGAGGAAGTACTTAGAGATACAGTACAATATATATGGATGTACCCTATAGAACATCGACTTCGCATTTCCAAGGAGCAGGAAGATATCCGTAGACAGTTTGATAAGTGAGTTTTATGGAAATATATCTTCACATATAATACAGACCGTAGAAAAGTGTGATATGTTCAGATATCTGACTTGGCTATGTTTTGTAGGTTCTTCGCAGAAATAAAAGTACCAGTAAATTTCGTTCCACCAATAAAAAGACCGAATGGACTAAGATCTAAGGATCATGTATGACACTCAAATTACACTGTGAGTTTTCTATGAATTGTCCAGATGGGGTAACCTCTTGTCTATTTTGTAACGCTAGATTTCAGAGCCTGAATTTCTGGCCCTTATTGGTGGTCCTGATAGGAGTATAACAACATCTTCAGCTTGCATTTCCAACGGTGTATGCCATAGCGTTGATGTACTTCTGTGGAGACTGACGCAGCTGGTGGTTGTCCTGATGAACCTGTAATGGATTGCGATTAGACTGGAAATCCTGCACTTGACAGTGTTGTCCCAAGGAAAAGAAGGTTGTGGATCTATTAATAACTCCTTCTGTAGAACAATATGCCAGAGGTGATGATTTCCTATGGTAATCCCTACCATTATATGACTTGTATGAGTAGTTATCGTAATATAATTGAATTGCATGTCCCTATCTATTAGTGAAAATGGCATATCTTTTTCCTAGTTTTTTTAGGGGTGGGTGGACAGTGCCCAAAAAAGGCCGAACTGAAGAAAAATGGGCCAAGCAGGGATTGATGGGCTATTATCCATGTGTTATTTTTCATGGGCTCTCACCCAATCTAACTGGACTATTTGCGCGGCCAAATGATCCAAAATATGGCCGAATTAGAAGGTCTTAGGCTATAATGAGGCCGTATGGGCTAATTTTTTTGGGCTCAATAGTTAAAATCTCAAGGTACATGCTGGGGCTCGGCTGAATTAACAAAGACGTTAACAAGGAAAAAAGGTATAAAATATGAGCGCCTAGATCCCAAGCGGCTAAGAACTTTTTATGTTAAGACGGTGACGTCACCCTACTAATTGTGCTAATTCTTAGTTGTAACCTAGTAGTTACAACTCATTAAATTCCCAGTTACAAGATAGTTCCAACAAATGTGTAACCCTTACGTTGCACAAATCGCGAGGTAAATTCAATGGCGAGAGAGGTGACTCTTGAGAACTGGCAAATCCGATAAAATATTCATAGATATTTCTATGAAAATTGTGGACAAACACCCCGCGCCCACCAAAAATTTCCGCTAAGACCCCAAACTTTTCTAAGCGTGCCCTCAATCGAGCGACTAGCCCCTGTCTCTTCAAATTTTGCGCCGTTATTACTGGAGATGCACCGGATTAGAACCAGGCCGCAGACTTCTCCACGCCTTAAAAAACTTCTCGATGCCTTTCTATCAACTGTGCTGGCCTACCACCACTGGTCGCGCCGTTCTTGACGAGACGCACCGGCCGGCGGTCACCTGGGCGAACCCCATGCTTCGCCTGCGAGATTCAATCACTAGACATTCTTCTTAGCTTTGGTTTGTTGTCCACCTCTCCTAGAAATAGTTAAATCTTGTGACCATCTAGATTTACAAGGTGTTTGCAGATTTGAGTAGGTACATTCTTTAGGTAAATCTATATTAAAGCTCTGGATAGAAGAGTTGGAAAACATCTTAAAAAGGACTTGGTAGAGATCCTGTACAAGCTTTTGACCTGATATATTCCCCATCCTTCGATACAATGGAGCATTTGGCTGTTGATGTACCTGACGAGGAAGTACTTAGAGATACAGTACAATATATATGGATGTACCCTATAGAACGTCGACTTCGCATTTCCAAGGAGCAGGAAGATATCCGTAGACAGTTTGATAAGTGAGTGTTATGGAAATATATCTTCACATATAATACAGACCGTAGAAAAGTTTGATATATTCAGATATCTGACTTGGCTATGTTTTTTGTAGGTTCTTCGCAGAAATAAAAGTACCAGCAAATTTCGTTCCACCAATAAAAAGACCGAATGGACTAAGATCTAAGGATCATGTATGACACTCAAATTACACTGAGTTTTCTATGAATTGTCCAGATGGGGTAACCTCTTGTCTATTTTGTAACGCTAGATTTCAGAGCCTGAATTTCTGGCCCTTGTTGGTGGTCCTGATAGGAGTATAACAACATCTTCAGCTTGCATTTCCAACGGTGTATGCCATAGCGTTGATGTACTTCTGTGGAGACTGACGCAGCTGGCGGTTGTCCTGATGAACCTGCAATGGATTGCGATTAGACTGGAAATCCTACACTTGACATTGTTGTCCCAAGGAAAAGAAGGTTGTGGATCTGTTAATAACTCCTTCTGTAGAACAAGATGCCAGAGGTGATGATTTCCTATGGTAATCCCTACCATTATATGACTTGTATGAGTAGTTATCGTAATATAATTGAATTGCATGTCCCTATCTATTAGTGAAAATGGCATATCTTTTTCCTAGTTTTTTTAGGGGTGGGTGGACAGTGCCCAAAAAAGGCCGAACTGAAGAAAAATGGGCCAAGCAGGGATTGATGGGCTATTATCCATGTGTTATTTTTCATGGGCTCTCACCCAATCTAACTGGACTATTTGCGCGGCCAAATGATCCAAAATATGGCCGAATTAGAAGGTCTTAGGCTATAATGAGGCCGTATGGGCTAATTTTTTTTGGGCTCAATAGTTAAAATCTCAAGGTACATGCTGGGGCTCGGCTGAATTAACAAAGACGTTAACAAGGAAAAAAGGTATAAAATATGAGCGCCTAGATCCCAAGCGGCTAAGAACTTTTTATGTTAAGACGGTGACGTCACCCTACTAATTGTGCTAATTCTTAGTTGTAACCTAGTAGTTACAACTCATTAAATTCCCAGTTACAAGATAGTTCCAACAAATGTGTAACCCTTACGTTGCACAAATCGCGAGGTAAATTCAATGGCGAGAGAGGTGACTCTTGAGAACTGGCAAATCCGATAAAATATTCATAGATATTTCTATGAAAATTGTGGACAAACACCCCGCGCCCGCCAAAACTTTCCGCTAAGACCCCAAACTTTTCTAAGCGTGCCCTCAATCGAGCGACTAGCCCCTGTCTCTTCAAATTTTGCGCCGTTATTACTGGAGATGCACCGGATTAGAACCAGGCCGCAGACTTCTCCACGCCTTAAAAAACTTCTCGATGCCTTTCTATCAACTGTGCTGGCCTACCACCACTGGTCGCGCCGTTCTTGACGAGACGCACCGGCCGGCGGTCACCTGGGCGAACCCCATGCTTCGCCTGCGAGATTCAATCACTAGACATTCTTCTTAGCTTTGGTTTGTTGTCCACCTCTCCTAGAAATAGTTAAATCTTGTGACCATCTAGATTTACAAGGTGTTTGCAGATTTGAGTAGGTACATTCTTTAGGTAAATCTATATTAAAGCTCTGGATAGAAGAGTTGGAAAACATCTTAAAAAGGACTTGGTAGAGATCCTGTACAAGCTTTTGACCTGATATATTCCCCATCCTTCGATACAATGGAGCATTTGGCTGTTGATGTACCTGACGAGGAAGTACTTAGAGATACAGTACAATATATATGGATGTACCCTATAGAACGTCGACTTTGCATTTCCAAGGAGCAGGAAGATATCCGTAGACAGTTTGATAAGTGAGTGTTATGGAAATATATCTTCACATATAATACAGACCGTAGAAAAGTTTGATATATTCAGATATCTGACTTGGCTATGTTTTTTGTAGGTTCTTCGCAGAAATAAAAGTACCAGCAAATTTCGTTCCACCAATAAAAAGACCGAATGGACTAAGATCTAAGGATCATGTATGACACTCAAATTACACTGAGTTTTCTATGAATTGTCCAGATGGGGTAACCTCTTGTCTATTTTGTAACGCTAGATTTCAGAGCCTGAATTTCTGGCCCTTGTTGGTGGTCCTGATAGGAGTATAACAACATCTTCAGCTTGCATTTCCAACGGTGTATGCCATAGCGTTGATGTACTTCTATGGAGACTGACGCAGCTGGCGGTTGTCCTGATGAACCTGCAATGGATTGCGATTAGACTGGAAATCCTACACTTGACATTGTTGTCCCAAGGAAAAGAAGGTTGTGGATCTGTTAATAACTCCTTCTGTAGAACAATATGCCAGAGGTGATGATTTCCTATGGTAATCCCTACCATTATATGACTTGTATGAGTAGTTATCGTAATATAATTGAATTGCATGTCCCTATCTATTAGTGAAAATGGCATATCTTTTTCCTAGTTTTTTTAGGGGTGGGTGGACAGTGCCCAAAAAAGGCCGAACTGAAGAAAAATGGGCCAAGCAGGGATTGATGGGCTATTATCCATGTGTTATTTTTCATGGGCTCTCACCCAATCTAACTGGACTATTTGCGCGGCCAAATGATCCAAAATATGGCCGAATTAGAAGGTCTTAGGCTATAATGAGGCCGTATGGGCTAATTTTTTTGGGCTCAATAGTTAAAATCTCAAGGTACATGCTGGGGCTCGGCTGAATTAACAAAGACGTTAACAAGGAAAAAAGGTATAAAATATGAGCGCCTAGATCCCAAGCGGCTAAGAACTTTTTATGTTAAGACGGTGACGTCACCCTACTAATTGTGCTAATTCTTAGTTGTAACCTAGTAGTTACAAGTCATTAAATTCCTAGTTACAAGATAGTTCCAACAAATGTGTAACCGTTACGTTGCACAAATCGCGAGGTAAATTCAATGGCGAGAGAGGTGACTCTTGAGAACTGGCAAATCCGATAAAATATTCATAGATATTTCTATGAAAATTGTGGACAAACACCCCGCGCCCGCCAAAACTTTCCGCTAAGACCCCAAACTTTTCTAAGCGTGCCCTCAATCGAGCGACTAGCCCCTGTCTCTTCAAATTTTGCGCCGTTATTACTGGAGATGCACCGGATTAGAACCAGGCCGCAGACTTCTCCACGCCTTAAAAAACTTCTCGATGCCTTTCTATCAACTGTGCTGGCCTACCACCACTGGTCGCGCCGTTCTTGACGAGACGCACCGGCCGGCGGTCACCTGGGCGAACCCCATGCTTCGCCTGCGAGATTCAATCACTAGACATTCTTCTTAGCTTTGGTTTGTTGTCCACCTCTCCTAGAAATAGTTAAATCTTGTGACCATCTAGATTTACAAGGTGTTTGCAGATTTGAGTAGGTACATTCTTTAGGTAAATCTATATTAAAGCTCTGGATAGAAGAGTTGGAAAACATCTTAAAAAGGACTTGGTAGAGATCCTGTACAAGCTTTTGACCTGATATATTCCCCATCCTTCGATACAATGGAGCATTTGGCTGTTGATGTACCTGACGAGGAAGTACTTAGAGATACAGTACAATATATATGGATGTACCCTATAGAACGTCGACTTCGCATTTCCAAGGAGCAGGAAGATATCCGTAGACAGTTTGATAAGTGAGTGTTATGGAAATATATCTTCACATATAATACAGACCGTAGAAAAGTTTGATATATTCAGATATCTGACTTGGCTATGTTTTTTGTAGGTTCTTCGCAGAAATAAAAGTACCAGCAAATTTCGTTCCACCAATAAAAAGACCGAATGGACTAAGATCTAAGGATCATGTATGACACTCAAATTACACTGAGTTTTCTATGAATTGTCCAGATGGGGTAACCTCTTGTCTATTTTGTAACGCTAGATTTCAGAGCCTGAATTTCTGGCCCTTGTTGGTGGTCCTGATAGGAGTATAACAACATCTTCAGCTTGCATTTCCAACGGTGTATGCCATAGCGTTGATGTACTTCTATGGAGACTGACGCAGCTGGCGGTTGTCCTGATGAACCTGCAATGGATTGCGATTAGACTGGAAATCCTACACTTGACATTGTTGTCCCAAGGAAAAGAAGGTTGTGGATCTGTTAATAACTCCTTCTGTAGAACAAGATGCCAGAGGTGATGATTTCCTATGGTAATCCCTACCATTATATGACTTGTATGAGTAGTTATCGTAATATAATTGAATTGCATGTCCCTATCTATTAGTGAAAATGACATATCTTTTTCCTAGTTTCCAAAATAAATAAATAGTTAAATGTCTCCTTATGTTAGTCGATGCAAAGAAGATACCGTTTTCTGTTCAAGTCATGTGAACAAATATGTTTGTATGTAGAGACATAAATGCGGATTGGGTGACAAAATCAGCATAAAATTGCCAGATCAATAACACAAGCATAATGGCATTACAAAAAAAGGAACATAACCATCTTTTCACCGTGCTTGTGAAAAGGAGATGAGCCAGGAACCACGCCTGCAAGTGGCTGAGGCCAATTCTCGTGCAGCTCAGCTAGCATTGGTTTATCATCGATAATACTTAAGAATCCGAATATGATTACATACTAGGAGTAGTTCCAGTTCCACACTATTTTTCAATAGGAAAATGTGTAACAAATGCGTAAGGTAGCTCCATAATACAGGTTCTAGAGAAAAGCATACAAATCATAAGAAATAAAGCTCTGCATCACAGTTCACCACCTTCAGGTGCAACAGTCTCTACAGATTGCAAACCCAAGTCACCACCTCCTTCAGGTGGCACGATGATTTTGGGAGCAGGATCAACAACACCAACATCAACGCCAACACCAGTAGCATGAGTCTCCACAATAGATGAACTATCGAGCACCACAATGTCCTCTTAAGGCTCTTCACTGCCAACTCTAGCCGCACAAGTCTCCGCTGATGGTAAAACCAATCCACCACCTCCATCATATGGCACGATGATGGCAGGTGCAGGATCATCAGTACCAGCTGCAGCTTCATCAGTCTCCATAGAAGGTAAACACGGTGGCTAATCTGACATCCATTTTCTACTCTGTCATCAGGAAACTGAGAGTCTTCTTCAACTTTGTACTTCTTCAGTTACAAGAAAAATAGAGATTATAGCGAAAGCATCTGCGCGGGACGACAAGAACATACGTCATTCTATTGATTTACCTTGTCATCTGGGATAGCAAAAGTCACATGATTGGAACCTATTTCATCGAGAACCCTCTTTTTGCTCCTTCCCCTATCTCCTTCTGTAGTAAGTTGTAATATTGATTACATGATGTTGATTGTCAAATATATGCAAATGTTCAAAAGTTTGCACTATCGAACTACCAACTTTGAATAGATCCCCACTATTCTTAGTTATGGGATCTAGCCTAGAAAACAAGCTTCTATGCAATCCTAGTCTTCAAAAAAGGATGCATACCCGAGATAAGAACTACTCTACACATGACAATGTTGCGCAATCGACAATAATAAATTAACCACATCATCAACTCTATCATGTAAGTTAAGAGTGAATCTAGATACACTTGTTTCACATAAGCTAAAATATCTTATATTATGAAACAGAGGGAATAGGTACGAGTGTTATAATATTTCACAAACCTCCATTTCTGCCACAGGACATAGATGACGGATGCTCCACCGCCCTATAGAAGGTTGACGCGCCTATCTCGCCGCCACCTATAGAGGACGGAGTCGAGGAGCTGGCCGACAATAATATGGAGCGAGATGCTAAGGGGCGGTAGTGGATGGGAAGAAGGGACTGAGTAAAAGAGGATGTGTGTGGGTGGGGGGAGGCCAGTGAGGGAGTTAAATCCAGCTTGTCTCGGAAGAAACGCACTGCCACGTGCACCGACGTGTGCAAAACTCCCTTCCTCTCTCTTCTGTGGTAGCTACTAACAGTCGTACTCCATCTAGCTTCATCGAGTTCTCTGGTACTCCTACTAGTAGACCTTTACTACTAATACTAGGTAGACAAGCAGTACTTGTTCAGAAGAAGAAAAAACTAGACTAGCACACCGTTGTACAGTATTGCCTTGTCAAATCACTAGTGATGCCATGAAAAGCGACATGTTTTTACTGGTAAACCTGGAAACATCGTGTTCCTTCCACTGCATGCAGTTTCTGAGTGAAGTACCAACACGTCCAAGTTAGGCTTACAGAACCCAAACTGCACTGAAAAAGAAACAAAACTACAGACCTACAAGGAGTAATACTAATAGTATTAATATTATACAACATTCTGGAAGAAATTATGTAGTAATAGTAGATTACAACTGTACTCCTAATAAGGTTCTTTTACAATCTTGGTGAAATATACATACTGGAGAAACTACTAAGTGTACAAAAGGGGTTTGGTCATTCAGAGTATTTTACAAGCTGGACCGGGTGCGAAACTAAATGCCGAGTACTCGTACATTAGCTAAAAACCAGCCAAAAGAAAGAGTTAAACAAAAGGCTGAGACCAAATGAGCTATCCTTGAACATGCTCGTTCCACTCCAAGGCGTTTGAGAAGCTCGGGATGAACCAAAATGGAGTCTCCGACCATATCCAGCGAGTGTTGGTGTGGAAACCAACAACAGTGTCACCAGTCAGACTGAAGTGGCAAATTTCAGGACGCAGCCTGTACTCGTAACCAATTTCTTGGTGTGATGTGTAAACATAGTTCCTTCTCGTCAGATTTCCTGGCAGATCATTTGCATCGCCTACTGCAATGTTAGTCGAATAGTTCACGGCAAGGAAAAGAGAATATAATCCAAGATCAGTAACCCTTTTCCAATGGTTAGCTGCAGTTAACTGGCTTGTGTCCATCGAGAACACCATGCACTTAAACCTAGAAGGATAAGTGTGAACGGTGCGACCATAGTGAACAACACTAGTATCGTCAATTGCATTGTTTGAGACACCATATGTATAGACCAAAAAAAGTCTTGAACCACCGGCAGATCTTGCTATCCACCACCTACCAGGATCATCCTCCTCATCGTCCTCAGAAAACCCATGTGTCAGGTAAAGCACATCGCGTGGCGACATGATAAGGAAAGGACCTTCAAAGGGAAAGAAATGTAACATGGAAATAATACTGATATTGATCTGACATTGTAGAAGTTGATATACAGTATTATTTCAAAAATCTTGATTATACTTAAGATGTTTTATTGCGTAAAAACTTCCAACCTAGGGAGATGCTATGGAAATTCTAATTCTTTTCAAAATGGGGATATGCTATGGAAATTCTCCTATAGACACGGTTTGATTCATATGATCAAATGAAATAGGAAATAATCCTATAGGATCTTGCAATGTAAATTTCTTTGGGAAAAAAGCAAGATTGGATCCTACAAGATTTTGGTGTCTTATGTACCAAAGGAAAACCAACAAGGATTATTTCTAGGAGGTTTAATATCTTATCTTATCTTACCACTATATAGTGTATGAATAACTTTTATTATTGACTGTTGGATCAGGACTTGCGAATCCCAATATTGCCAGCCGTTGGATCTTATTTTCCATTCTAGCATCTACTTGAAGATTCTATTGATAGTCTTTAGCATAATGAACGCTATGCACAATCCTCAAAACACACTTCTCCATCATTCTAGAATCTTATCCTTCATTTCTCAAGACAATGTTAACAAAATTTACAAGTACTAGTACCTAATGAACATTGACTTCTCAATCATACAAAATACAAGAACTAAATATGCACCCATACTTTATAGATATCAATCAAATTTCTATTTTTTTGATCTTTACCTAGTATTATAATTCTATATAGTGATGATATGTCATATGTCTGGTATCTGAGTCTCACATAAGTACTACTAGTAGATACCATATTTTCCATGGATGTACTAGTGCTAGGAGACAAGGCAATCCTATCAGCAGAACTCAATCCTATGAATAAATTACTTATATGTAAGAAAACTTAGTAAGGATTGCATTCCTCTGAAATTCCTAGGGAATTCGTACGAATCAAAGAGGCTAAAATTCCTATGAAATTCCTACTAACCAACAGAAGTTCAGAAAAAAATACCTTACATCAATTCAAGAATAGTATCTGAGTCTCACATAAGTATTTATTACTAGTAGATACAATATTTTCCATGGGAAATACTAGGAGACGAAGCAATACTATCATCAAAACTCAATCATATGAAACAAACTACTTATATGTAATAAAACTTCCTAAATATTGCATTCCTCTGAAATTCCTTGGGAATTCGTTCGAATCAAAGAAACTAAATTTTTTATGGAATTCCTACTAACCAATGAAAGTTCATAAAAATTAGCTTACATCGATTTAGGAATAAAGCTAATAAAATATGTTGGGAGGATAATTTACGAAGTTCCAGAGACTTCCATGCATAACCACAGCCATTCTCGGTCACGACGAACACACGATCATGTTGGATAATAGCATCGCAATATATGAAGTAGCCTTGGAACTCGTTCACACAAACTAACCATCCATGACTATCATTCCCGTTAAGGACACCAATCTTGAATTCGAAAATGGCGACAAGAGAGAAATCTTTTTATCCCCCAGCAGCTGTCGGAACTTGGCAAATGACTATCTTCTGTAGTTTAGTATGTCGTCCTTCATCAGTGTCATCCTGAAATGTAAGTGCAGAACCTTCGGTCGGTTCAAACCCCGAAACTTCCAAAATAACAATCTTGCGACGAGTGTACACGTTGACAAGGTCCCACGTGAAATTCGGCCCAACTGTGACGATCCAATCTCCATTGCCACCTGCTCGCTGCTCATCAAAACCATTTGGCATCACAACATCGGGGAAGAACTTGTCCAGCGGCATCAGCTTGCACGGGCTTCCCGCCACTTTAAAGCAGTCTTTGGATTCCCATAGTCTAACCGTTGGGTGAGAATGAAGAACATATTTGGAGGCCAAACAGATGAGAAGAAGGCATAGTTCTGCTCTATTTTGCTGATTGAAGAATATGTTTGGACGAATCGACGAGGCTCGCACTGGTGGTGGCGTCGCAATGGTTGATGAGTACTTGAAGGGGGCCTTCGGTGAACACCTTCTGAAACTACTCAAGATCTTTACTGGCCTTGCTCGATCTCACCATGGAAGGACGCTGAGATGGTGTTTTGGGGGCTTTCTTTGGGGTGGGGTGGCGGGGGTGGGAGGGAAGATCGTTGGCAGGCGCTAGCAGCGAAGGTGAGATGGAGAAGACAAAGGTTGATGGTGCATAGTAGTACTGCAAAAGGTGGGAGAGTGGGGGGTAGGGCTCCAATTGAGGCTAGTTGCACAAACCTCCAAAAATTAGAGCCGTAGTTGCAAAGAGATCCAACTGTTGAGCCCCGGGTATATAATAAATAATGTTAAGAGGGATAATCAAAAATTTTGTGCTATGTACAACATTTGTACTATTCTGATTATCTGGAGTTCCCTACAATTATGAATCCAATCGTTGGAGGTTTGTGCAATTTCCTCCCTCCTCGTATTTCGAGGAAGCTCTATGACCCTATGTTCAAACAAAAAAATGATCAAAGATAAAAAAGGAAGACCATCTCTTAGGGCTCGTTTGATTTGTAGGATTCTCAAAACATAGAAAGAGGAAACTACAGAAATTTGGATCAAGTATGTGTTTGAATCGCAGGGAAAGCAAAGCAATTATACCATGATGTTGGAGTGGATGGAAATTTTCCTAAAAAATAGAGGGCAAAGGAATACTTTGAGGCTATGTCAATTCCCGTGTTTTTCCTATCCCTATATTTTTCCTATCGTGCATTCCAAACGGGACATAATTGCTATATATTGGAATCATATGAATCAAAAAAACAACATAGGGAAATAATCCTTAACAAAATACTTTGAATTTTCTTTGAATCAAAGAAGGAATAAAAAAGGTTTCCTCTCTCAGACAAAAAGGAACTCCACCTCTTGAACAAAAAAGGAACTCCACCTCTTGGACAACTCTATGTGACAAGAGTAGCTACTAGAGTCTTTGTCTAATACTAGATGTAGGGTCCAATCGTAGCACGTTATTACTAGTACTAGTATGTAACAGTATTTGCAGGTACCTCGAAGGAAACAAAATTAAGCTATGCAGGTAATAAATAGCCTTGGAAATTTCGAAGATACACAATCTTTTGCTTGTTTATTTTGATGTGGGTGATAGCCGAAGGATAGAGGAGTACTAGCTGCTTCATGTCTTGAGCCATCGAGCTGGAGTAGAAGTTTGGATATCTCAAAACCTGAATTGTCCTGTCAAACCAATGCTCATTGCATGCAACTTGACCAAATAGACTTACTGCACTACTTTACTGTGTCCAAAAACTACGGAGTATAGTAGTACTACTACTACCATGTAGTACGTACTATAAGAAGTACTAGTATAGTAATGTTACACAGAGAGTTCCACATTCATCTTGTACTGCCAAAATAAGAAGTTGTGCTAATATAGTACTGTAGTAGTCACGTCTAGGTTACCCTAGATGGAAAAAATAGTACGATGAGCAACAAGATCTATCTATTTATATACTCCTATTTACGATGATCAACAAGATCTATCCAAACCAATGTCCACGGAAATCCGAACGGTATTTCTTCAGGTGTGTCCTTGTCACAGGGTTAGTGAGGTGGGTTGCTTTGGATTTGCCCCCAGTTTTCTCACATGTTTGAGCTGAATTTCCTTCTTAATATGGATGTTGAGCTAATTTTGTTTTTTGTAATGTAACCCAATGGGTGTAATATGTTGAATTGGTCTAAGAAAAATTTTGTTTCCTTGTCTCGAACAAAACAAAAATAAAGTGGCATGGAGGTGAAAACGTCATGGGATATGCGGGGAGGGGAAGTGGTAGTTGATATGAAAATATTGAGCCTGTTGTTTATTGTTCGAGATGCGGGATGTGCTACATACAAAATTCCAAGGCATCCTATCCTTCACGCTGGACCCATGTCGATGTGTCGGCCACACTAACACAATTTCGACGGCAATCCTGGTCCAAGACTTCAATCAAGTTGAATTGACAGGTTTGGGCATAAATTTTTTTAATCACTGAGTTAGATGACTAAATCGAAGCAACGTAAGAATGGTTAGTGTGTTTTATCTCTGGTCCATGTTGTAGAAGTGAACAATTACATAAAAGTCGTAATAACATTAGCAACAAACTTAGTATACATCCAAAATGCATCGTTCCTAGTACCAAAATAGAACCTGCATGCAACTACTACTAGTAAACTGGAGTAGTAAAACAGTACTACTAGTAGTACTATTTATCGGCTAATACACTATTACAATCATGATCATCAGCCGTAGTTTAAGATCATTTTGCTTGTCGATGCAAATCCATAAAGATACATGGGTGGACTGTCCAACCTTCATCAAGAACCGCGGCGGCACCCGGAGGTACGTCCTGAGCTTGTCAGACGGGAAGTTGGCCGGCGACAATCTGCTCGTCAGCTCGATTACTGCATTAAGGCTCTCAACCATCAAGAAGTCCGCCGACCCCAGTGGGCCAGGGGAACATAGTTTCACCATGTACCGTGGCCACAAGCACCTGTCCTGCGTGATGCACACAAAGGACACGACGACGGCCAAGCCAAGCATGCTGATGGTCAGGCCGAACACGACACCATCATCCCCGTAGAGGAACCGCATGAATCCCCTCGTGCTTGTTGGTGGCGGAATCGGGATGAGGCAAAATAAGGCGCTGTCGTAGATGGCCCTGGCAACTATGACCCTGTGGGACTTCTTCATGTGGGGAGGAGCCCTGCTGGTGAGGCAATGAAATCACAGGCGGGATCCATGCAGGAGCATGGGCCATGCGATCATGCAATCTTGTGCTCGTCGAGCTTGTCGAAGGAGACCAAGCTAAAGCAGCCGTCGTAGGGACACTCAATAATCGCCTCAGACTCGACGACGTCCATAGCAGCCGTCTCACAGTCGAATCCACCGATGCGTTACATGAACCTGTGGGACTGGTTATGGAGGGAAGATCGTGTCGCCGACGTAGTGCCCGCCGGCCAGAAACCCGCGTTGGGTGGGTATACTGATTGAGTTTCATACTTGTACTGGTACAATTGTACATGAATATGCTAGGCATCGGTGCACCAGCGCGGCCGAGGCTCTGCACTTGGCCACTTTTTCTTAGTCAGTGTCCACCCGCTGTACATGCTTCGTCAAAATAAAAAGGCTGCATAAAGTTGACAGGTGAGTAAAGCAGGTGTCATGCTATACTGTACCAGACAATGCAGTACAAACATAGGTTGAGACCGAGGCAAGAAGATCCACATTAGTGAGAGGCAAGAAGATCTATTCCCGGAGAGAGACGAAAAGCTTGCGGCCTGGTACAGGGTGTACAATGCTACAGGGGATAGACCGATGACTGCATGCATGTCTTCGACACCAACCTTTAACTTTTTTGGTCTTATCAAATTTAAATGGCCTTAATAATCCCAGACAAAGGGAGTACTAGTATTAGTAGTATTACATCTTAGAATAAATCATACAAACTAGTATTGCATTTATTAGTGATACTTTTTTTGAGAAATTATTATTAGTAGTAGTACTTAGATATGTGAACAACCAATCCGAGTTACTACTGCAATAGAGAGTACAATCGCTCTGTTTTATGGATTCTTGTTTACTATATGTACTAGTAGTAAAAGCTAGTATGTAGATTATTTCATAACAAATTTTGGCTCTATAATTTCTAGAATACACGCAAACCTCAGAAGACACTTCATTGCTTAGTTTCAGGAATCTTGTGCTAAATGCATGGACTTGGATGTAATTTTTATTTTATGAGGTCCTTGATGTAACTTGTACTTCCACCGACCGCGTGTTAACTAAAGCAACTCGCTCCTAGGGGACCTACCACAATTAATTTGTTTACACTCTCCCAATTATTAGATAAAGTGGAACATGGTTTCTTATAATTCCAAAGTTTTTAGAAATTGGATGTTTCAACCTTCCCATCTAACTTTGCACACTTTAGTGACTTTTTGCTGATTTAACGAAATTAGGTCAAACTTTTGCTACACAAGTAAGGGCAATTGATTGCTATTGAATTAAATGTATTTTTAGAGGTAGATGAGTGCATCTTCATGTAGTAAACAATGTCGTCGGTGTTACTTTCCAACTATCACGAAAGAACATTTAATTCTCAATTTTTTGAGTGATGACGAGATTGTTCTTTTATGTAAAGAAACTCCGAAGAATATGGATCTGAATACCACAAGACAATTTTCTAGACATAAATAGTGGACCAACATGTTGTACTGACGATACCCAGGTTTTATGAGCTTTCAAACTTCCAAGCTAACTCCGCCAATTTGAATGACTTTATGCCAATTATTTATCGAAATTAGGTCAAATTTGAACTACAAGTAAATTGTAGGTTGCTTTGAATTTTTTATGAAAATTTTTCTGGAGGTACCCATTCGAGGGTCAATTAATAGATCATAAACCACCGAGAATTTTGGCGACACGTTCAATTTCTTGCTAAGATTTTGCATCTTAATAGTTTAACAAAATTAGGTCAAACTTGAGCTACAAGTAAGCGTAAAATATCGCTCTTGAATTAAATGTCTGTCAATATTTGAATGACTTCCTAGCTAACTATGCCCATTTAAATGACTTTATGTTGATTTATCGAAATTAGGTCAAATTTGAAAGTACAAGTAAATTTTAGGTTGCTTTGAAAGTTCTACGAAAAAGCTTTTGGGGGTACCCATCGAGGGGTCACAATCAATATGTTAGAAACCATCGAGAGTTTTAATGATAGTTTCAACTTCTTGCTAAGGTTTTGCATCCTAAGAATTTAACAAAATTAGGTAAAACTTGAGCTACAAGCAAGTAAGCGCGATAGATTTCTCTTGAATTAAATGTCTTTTTCGAGGTAGATGGGTGCATCTTCTTGTAGTAAAAAATGTAATCCGTGTGAGTTTTCAACTATCAGGAAATATGTCAACACCCGGATTTTTAACCCCTGATGCCTGTTATGCCATACATCGCAATCCCAGGATTACCATTTTTGCGAGACATAATAGATTGGATATCACAGTACATCATCCATTACAAACCATAATAAGGTCTTACATGAATAAAGGATCACATGATCCAGTCTTAATACAACAAGCAGCGAAATAAATAATAAGCGTGGCGGTGGGGTCCATCCTCAGGGGCACAAGCAATGCTGACGATGGCAGATAGTCCTAGTTATCGTAGCCGTCCTTCTGTCCTTTATGTTGGTAGTCTCCTTCATAGTCTACCCACGGGAATAGCTAGGGACAAAAGCCATGAGTACTCTTTAAGTACCCGCAAACTATTACTAGCAAGTAAGGTAATTCTAGTGGGAAATGCTACCTCTAAGTTTATTCGTAATATTAAGTTTGAAACCTAAGCTGAGTTGAGAAACAAAGAAAGATAAAATAAATTTGAAATCACCTAAGTGGGAACTTAATTATCATAATCACAACTCTGTTGTGGTCAAGTCATGTCACAATTCATCTCATAAGTTCTTTTGAAAACATCTGACAACGGAACAGTATGGCCACTCCAACTGTCCATAACCACGGACGCGTCTATTCGAATAGTTTGACACTCTGCAGAGGTGGTACCATTTCACCACAAGATTCGATACATCTGTCAGGGATAACCCTAAATCATCATACTTAGTATGCAGATAATCAAACATAACCTTTCCTTTACACACCCTAGTATAAGCACCTCTCCTATGAGCATGGCCTCCCAACCATGACCATCTTTCATCTTGGGCACTGCATAGGTGGAAAACATTGAGAGGTAGCCTCAATTCAAACCTCTCCCGCGAGGGAACTAATACTAATGCATATAAACTTCTGGCTAAGACTTACCCAATTTAGGTATTGTGGTTGTACGGTAAAATTGGAATGGTATCGCATCCGAACCCAACCATCAGTTTGTAAGAGGGCTAAGGCTCATGCCTCAACATTTTCATCATCATAAACCAGTTGTGTTTCTCACACATGTCAAAACATCTCAATAGAATGACTAATCATTCCAAGGTTTTCACAAGTCATTTTCACCAAGTAATCCCATCTAAAGTGACTCAAGTTTTGATTTAGCTCTAAACTACTAAGTTAAGAGTGTTCACTAATGGGGGATGCTAGTGTCAATCTCATGCCATAGAATGACATCTAAATCAAACTAGATAGGTAAAGATTTATACTTTTTATGCTACCTTAAAACAAGTAAACGACTTTAATAAAGTAAAGGAAGTAAAGCTTGGAAATAAAACTTGGCGTAGGTAATAGTCAAAGTAGTATAACCAAAGCATGCCTAATGCATTTTCTTAGGTTATGTAGCTTGCAAGGTCTAGCTTGCATTGTTAATGATGGCTTGCTAGTATAATACTTGCAAGTGTTAGCTTGCTCAATTTACTTGATGTGCTACGCTTGCCTTGTGTAGTGCAGTGGTTGAAGTTTTCTTCCTCCTCCTCTTGGTAGAACTCCTCCTCCTCGAAAGCTTGGTCGGTACTATCGTCTATATATACATACGAGATACATAATCACCAAACAAAGCTTAACTAGTCTACTTAGCACATTAAGGCACACATTTGATGATCTATTATCATCACAAGCATCACAAGGTTTAATTAACTAGCTTCTTTCTTTTTATTTGAGAAAAGTAATTTCTACTCATTGAAATTAACTAAGATTTAATATTCTCCAATTAAAATATGGGATCATGTGGACACATGTCATCACCACATATTCTAATATATTGGAATGTGATTTAAATGTGAGATCACATTTTAATAAGTTTAAGTTGAATATTTAATGATTTAAAGTGACTAGAAATGCCTATATAGCATTATTTTGGTACTAGTACAAAGTCACTGCATGCAAACCTTAATATTATTACGTATTCAGATAGGTATGGTTAAATGTGATTTTTGAGAGTTGGAATCAACTCAAAAGCTATTATGGTTGATTTTAGAAAAATGTTTAAATGTGCAAAAGCTTCTGTCTTGTTATTTTTACTAGGAGAGATCTCTAAATCTAAATGATTTAAATCCAACGGGCTTGGATATATATTTTCATTACCTTTCTAACAAAATTGGAATCACTCCATTTGGATTTGTAAAACTCTTTGAATTGATTTTTGAACTAAGGGACATAATTTATTTTAATTCTAAATAGAAAAACCTAATTTGAATTAACTTGGTCAGCGCGGGAAATTAAATGGGCCGGCCTAGTAACACTCAACGGTGCAGAGGGAGACTGACAGGCTGGTCCCGCATGTTAGCGGCACTTAAAACCCGAAGCGGTACGAGACGATCTGGGTGCTACGATTAGAACATAGATCAACGGTCCATAGTCGTCGTTGTCGACGAACTCGTCGCCGGCAAGACCGAACCCTAAACGGCCGGTGGGGGTCTACTGGGGACATACCAGGGCTCCAGCTTGTGCGGCGAGGCGGGCGAACAAACTGGATGGTGACGACAAGCTCTGGCTAAGTCGTGGCAGGGGCTGAGGTGGACGAAATCGACTGCAACTTCTCCTCCTCTGCAGTGGCTGCCTCCGGTGGAATTCCAGCGATGTGCTGCTCGAGCGGCTCCGGCATGAGAGGGGAAATGGTCAGTGGAGAGAGGAGAGTGATATGGTGTGAAGAGATGGTGCTGGGGTGGCCTCCTTATATAGGCTCGATGAGGGGACCGATGGGTGTGGGCAGAGCTCGTCGGTGATAGTGAAACAGGGGGCTACCGGCGTGGGCAAGGTAGGAAGATGGTGGGAGGTCTGCTGGCGGTCATCTACAGCGCAATGGCACGGCTAGGGGCGGTGCCTAATGGCCGGGGGATTCACGCGCTCTAGGATACATAGGCGACGTTCGACGGTGATCATGGCGACTGTGGGTCACGCGGCAGTGCACGGCCGTGTCTGGCGGGTTGCTGGGTTCAAGGCGGAGTGACATACGTGATTGGTGTCGAGGCGCGGTCTGGGGCATGCTGGCGGTGATCGCGCTCTAGCATGCGCTCTGCATGGCATAGAGAGAAAGGGTGGCGCAGCGCTGAGGTGGTCCAGGGGCTAGCAACGATTGAGGGGTGGACAGGGAGAGGCGGTAGGGTTAGGCGGTGCTAGCGGGCACGCTGGAATGGCGCGACTTGGTCTGTGGCGCGTTGCCCGTGTTTGGCCGGTGGTGACCATACTTGGGCGGCGCGGCACTGGCGCTGCGGGGAAGGGGGAGTGCTGGACTGGTCTGGGTTAGATGTTAGGGGGACAAGGGAGCGCAGAGAGGGTCCAGAGGGGGACAAGAACTTAACTAGCAACAGTAATAGTTAGGCCAGCTGGTTTTTGCCTGCCAGCTGTTCGACACAATGGCCGCATGAAGAAAATATTTGAATTTTTGGAAGATTTTTGGTGGAGTGGTGTAACTTATGCTTGAGCATCTATGTTTGCTTGGGATTTTGAAATGGAGTTCATTTGAGTGGTTTTTGAATTAGTGTGATCTTGATACATACACTAGATTAAATTTTCAAATGTCATTTAAAATTAGAGTTTGAATGTTTTTGGGACATCACAAAGTGGGCATTCGCACATCACTACTTGTACTAGCAAGGGGTGCAAAGAACCACAATTGTCTCTGTTGGCATTTGAGTCCTGGGAACACCCAAAGTGTCCTAGTTAGTTAAAATGGCACAAATGACCATTTCCTTATTTTATTCTTTTTTATTTCTTTTTCTTTGGGATTTGTTTGGGAATGATCTAGATGATGTTTAAATCACCTTAGAATCATTTTACAACCAATGGATCACTCAAACATGGCAATTCAAAACAACTCCTATTTTAAATGCACGCACATATGAATGCTTAATTATTTTAAATGGAAAAGTTTTTGTTAACCCCAAATTGGGTAGATTTGATCTTGATTAACTTTGGATTGAGTTTTGGGATGTTACAAACCTTCCCCGCTTAAACAAAATCTTGTCCCGAGATTTTAAGAAAGAAAACTAGGAACTAAAGAGATCGGGGAACTCTGTCCTAATGTAATCTTCTCGCTCCCAAGTGGCTTCTTCTTCGGTATGGTTGCTCCATTGGATCTTGAGAAATTTGATACTTCGGGTCCTGGTGGTTTTGTAGGCTTCCTCCAAGATACGGATGGGCACTTCACGATACGTCAGATCCTTGTTGATATCAATAGCTCGGTGATCGATGTTCTTGAAAACTTCGGTCTTCTCCGGCACTTCTAGGCATTTGCAAAGTAACGAGATATGGAAGACAATGTGGATGGCTGACATCTCTTCTAGTAGTTCCAGTTGATATGATACTTCTCCTCGGCGATTCAGAATCTTGAACGGTCCGATATATCTGGGGCCTAACTTTCCTTTCAGACTAAAGCGTTGCATTCCCTTTAATTGCAAAACCTTGAGATACACAAAATGTCTGACATTGAAAGTCAGGTCTCTTCTTCTCTTGTCAGCATAACTCTTCTGTCTGGATTGGGCGGTCTTGAGGTGCTCACGGACTTTGTGAACTTTCTCTTTAGCTTCTCGGAGAATGTTAGGTCCAAAAATCTGACTCTCTCCTAATTGCGACCAATTCAAAGGGGTACGGCACTTTCTTCCGTATAGGAACTCAAATGGTGCCATTTGCAAACTAGCTTGATAACCGTTGTTGTATGAGAATTCTGCGAAAGGTAGGCAGTCTTCCCATTTTGATCCATACTTTAACACACAAGCTCTCAACATATCTTCTAGGATTTGGTTGACTCTTTCAGTCTGTCCATCAATTTGCGGGTGATAAGCTATACTAAAGTTCAACTTGGTTCCTAATCCTTCTTGGACTTTCTGCCAGAATCTCGAGGTAAGTTGGGTTCCTTGATCTGATACTATGGTCTTGGGGGTTCCATGCAGACTAACAATTCTAGCAGTGTACAACTCTGCTAGCTTCGAACTCTGATAGGTAGTCTTGACAGGTATAAAGTGAGCTACCTTGGATAGTCTATCAATGATGACCCAGATTGAGTCATTTCCCCTACTAGAAGTAGGCAAACCGGTGGTAAAGTCCATTCTGATGGAATCCCATTTCCATTCCAGAATCTACAATGGTTGCAACAGTCCTGCGGGTCTCTGATGTTCTGCTTTGACTCTTTGACAGATGACACACTTGGCGATGTAGCTTCCGATTTCTCTCTTTATCTTGTGCCACCAAAATTGCCCTTTCAAATCTTGATACATCTTTGTTCCTTCGGGGTGGATAGAATAAAGAGTATCATGAGCTTCCTGCATGATAACTTGATTCAGCTCCAAATCTGCTGGCACACAGATACGACCCTTGTACCACAGAACTACTTCTCCGTCTTCCGTAAATCCAGGTACCTTTCCTGTACCAATACGATGTTTGATTCCGTCGATACTTTCATTTACCTTATGGGCTTCCTTGATTTGGCTAATCAAAGTGGGTTGAAGTTCAATTCTAGCTAAAAAACCTTTGCTAACTAGCTCAGTTCTGAACTGCTCCAACTCCTCATACAGACTGGGTTGCTTCTCCCTGATCATGGTGTTTAGCCTACACGACAATCTGCTAAGAGCATCCGCTACCACATTGGCTTTGCCGGGGTGATAGTGAATGTCAAGGTCATAATCCTTAATTAAATCTATCCATCTCCTTTGCCTCATATTCAGCTCCTTCTGAGTGAATATATACTTCAAGCTCTTGTGATCTGAGTAAATCTCATTTTAGCGATTTCCCATAAGATAATGATGCCATGTCTTCAATGCCAAAACTACGACTGCTAACTCAAGATCATGGGTTGGATAGTTCTGCTCATGCTGCTTTAGTTGTCAAGATAGATATGCAATAACTTTACCTTCTTACATCAATACACATATGAGACCAATCTTGGATACATCACAATACACATCAAACGGCTTCTTGATATCTGGCATGATCAATATTGGGGCTGAAATCAATCTTTTCTTCAGTTCTTGGAAACTGGCTTCACATTTGTCGGTCCATTCAAACTTCTTGTCCTTCTTCAACAATTGGTCATGGGTCTGGCGATGCTCGAAAATCCTTCGACGAACTTGTGGTAATATCCCGCCAATCCGAGAAACGCACGGACTTGGGTTTGAGTGGTTGGGCCTTCCCATTCTTCGACATCTTTAATTTCGGCGCGATCAATAGAGACTCCTCCGGCAGACACATTATGTCCTAGGAATCCTACTTCTTTCAGCCAAAACTCACATTTGCTGAACTTGGTATATAACCGATGCTCTCTCGGGGTTTCTAGGATGATTCTCAGATGTTTCTCATGCTCTTCTACTGACTTGGAGTAGATAAGGATTTCGTCGATAAACACAACGACAAACTTATCTAGGAAATTCATAAAGATTTTATTCATAAGATTCATGAAATAAGAAGGGGCATTGGTTAATCCAAAAGACATGACCATATACTCGTATAATCCATAACGAGTACTAAAGGTGGTGTACGGAATATCCAGTGCATGAATCTTAAGTTTATGATAACCAGTCCTAAGATCAATCTTTGAGAACACTTGGGCACCAGTCAACTGATCAAATATATCCTCTATCTTTGGCAAAGGGTACTTGTTTTTGATGGTGCCGTCATTCAACTTTCTGTAATCGGTGCACAAACGGTTGCCTCCATCTTTCTTGTCGATGAATAACACTAGTGATCTCCATGGTGATGCGCTTGGTCGAATCAAGCCTGTTGCTAACATAGCAGCCAACTGCTTCTTGAACTCCACTAACTCTAAGGGGTTCATGCTATAGGGTCTCTAGGTTATGGGTCCGATTCCAGGGATTAGTTCGATAATGAACTCAATATCCCTATCTGGGGGCATGCCTGGCAATTCATCTGGGAATACATCGGGGTATTCACAGACTAATCTGACTTGGTCTATGGTGGGTAGGGCTAGACTCTTGTTGCACTTGAATTGACGAGGTAAGGTTTCAGATACATGCTCTACTGTGACTCCAGAGCTACTGGTCATGGTGATGGCTTTCTTAGCACTATCTATCAGTCCTTTATGCTTTGACATCTAATCCATACCTAGTACTACTTCCAATCCTTTGGTTCCAAGTACTATTAGATTAACATAAAAATCTATCCCATGTATTCTGATAGGCACAACTTTGCAAATTTTTCTAGCTTTTGTAGTTGAACCAGGAATTTGAACTATCATGGCATGCTTCAAATTGGTTGGGTGGATCTTACTAGTGCATGCAAATTCTTCGGTGACAAATAAGTGCCATGCTCCAGAATCAAACAACACTCTTGATAAAACTGAGTTGACAGAAAACATACCCAGCAGCGCTTCTTGGGTTTCTTCGGTGTTCATGTGGAAGAGACGGCCGTTGCGGTTGTGAGGGTTCCCCGGGGCAAATCTTCTTCCTAGTTGAACACGACGCTGCTGTTGAGCTGGGGCATTCACATTGGCAGTGGCGGCAGTCTTCTTGGGGCACTCATTGGAATAGTGACCCTTCACTCCACACTCGAAACAAGTGATATGGGACTTGTCTTTCGCTGCCACGGGCATAGCATTACTTCCAGTTCTGGGTGCAGTGTTGGTGTTGTTGTTATTGTTGTTGATGTTGATCTTGGGTGGTGCATGGTTGAAATTTCTGGTGTTACCGGGGTTGTTGTTATTTCCTCCGGACTTCACATTGCCTCCTCTACGGTTGGGGTAGCTTGGGCGAGACATTGGGGGTCGGTTGTTTCTTGGTGCATATCCTGTAGATGGTTTGGGACGGTACTTCTAGTGACTGTTGGATCCAGCTTGGTGCATCGCACGACGCTTGCAGTTGTCGTTGGCTTGGTTAATCTTCCCTTCCATCTGAATGGCAGAGTCGACTAGCTTTTCAAGATCCTCGAAGCAGATGTTGACTAGGACAGTCTGCATCTCATCATGTAGTCCGTTCAGGAATTTGAGTCCTGGGAAGGGGTGGGCAGTCTGCTGGTGGTCAGCTATGGTGCAATGGCGCGACTAGGGGCGGTGCCTAACTGTCGGGGGATTCACACACTCTGGGAGACAGAGGCGGTGCTCGACGGTGATCATGGCGATTGTGGGTCGCGCGGCGGCGCACGGCCGTGTCTGGCGGGTTGCTGGGTTCAAGGCGGAGCGTCGTGCATGCCGGAAGCGATCGCGCTCTAGCGTGCGCTGTGCATGGCGTAGAGAGAAAGGGCGGCGCGACGTTCAGGTGGTCTAGGGCTAGCAGCGATCGAGGGGTGGACAAGGAGAGGCGGTAGGGTTAGGCGGTGCTAGCGGGCATGCTGGAATGACGCGTCTTGGTCTCTGGCGCGTTTCCCGTGTTTGGCTGGCGGTAACCGTACTTGGGCGGCGCGACACTGGCGCTACGGGGAAGGGGGAGTGCTGGTCTGGGATGGGTTAGATGTTAGGGGGACATGGGAGTGTAGAGAGGGTCCAGAGGGGGACAAGAACTTTACTAGCAACAGTAATAGTTAGGCCAGCTGGTTTTTTCCTGCCAGGTGTTCGACACAATGGCCGCATGAAGAAAATATTTGAAATTTTGGAAGATTTTTGGTGGAGTGGTGTAACTTATACTTGAGCATCTATGTTTTCTTGGGATTTTGAAATGGAGTTCATTTGAGTGGGTTTTCAATTAGTGTGATCTTGATACATACACTAGATTAAATTTTCAAATGTCATTTAAAATTAGATTTTGAATGTTTTTGGGAGATCACAAAGTGGGCCTTGGCACATCACTACTTGTACTTGGAAGGGGTGCAAAGAACCATAATTGTCTTTGTTGGCATTTGAGTCCTAGGAACACCCAAAGTTTCCTAGTTAGTTAAAATGGCACAAATGACCATTTCCTTATTTTATTCCTTTTGATTTCTTTTTCTTTGGGATTTGTTTGGGAATGATCTAGATGATGTTTAAATCACCTTAGAATCATTTTACAACCAATGGATCACTCAAACATGGCAATTCAAAACAACTCCTATTTTAAATGCACACACATATGAATGCTTAATTATTTTAAATGGAAAAGTTTTTCGTAACCCCAAATTGGGCAGATTTGATCTTGATTAACTTTGGATTAAGTTTTGGGATGTTACAAAAGAACATTCTCAATTTTTCGAGTGATGTCGAGATTGTTATCTCCAATAAAGGAAGTCTGAAGAATATGGATCTGAATGCCACAAGCCAAGTTTTCACACATATATAGTGGAGCAACATATTGTACTTACGATTTCCTGTGTTTTATGAGTTCTCAATCTTCCTAGCTTATCGCTCTGCCCACTTGAATGACTTTATGTCTATTAATCAAAATTAGGTCAAAATTGAACTATATACAACAAGTAAATTATAGGTTGCTTTGAAAGTTTTACGAAAAAGCTTTTGGAGGTACCGTACCGAGCGGAGGGTCACAATCAATATATGAGAAACAACCGAGAGTTTTGACAACAGGTTTGACTTTTTGCTAAGATTTTGCATCATGGCACTATTTAATGAAATTGGGTCAAACTTGAGCTACAAGCAAGTGTGATAGATTTCTCTTGAAATATATGACTTTCAGAGGTAGATGGGTGCATTTTCTTATAGTAAACAATGTTGTCGGTCTGATTTTCCAACAATATCAGGAAAGAACATTTAGTTCTAAATTTTCAGAGTGATGACGAGCGAGGTTGTTCTTTTTCGTAAAGAAATGTCCAAAAAATATAGGATATGAATGCCAGAAGCCAAGTTTATCGACACATGTAGTGGACCAACATGTTGTACCAATGATTCATATGTTTTATGAGTTTTCAAACTTCCTAGCTAACTCTACCCATTTGACCGAATGACTTTATGTCGATTTATCGAAATTAGGTCAAATTTGAAACTACAAGTAAATTGTAGGTTACTTTGAAAGTTTTACGAAAAATCTTTTGGAGGTACCCATCGACGGGTCACAATCAATATATCATAAAACACCCAGAGTTTTGACGATAGGATCAACTTCTTGCTAAGATTTTGCATCTTGACAATTTATCGAAATTAGGTCAAACTCGAGGTATAAGTAAGCGCGATAGATTGCTCTTAAACTAAATGTATTTTCAGAGGTAGATCGGTGCATCTTGTTGTAGTAAACAATGCAGTCAGCGTGAGTTTTCAACTATCAGGAAAGAACATTCAATTCTATTTTTTCCGAGTGGAGACGAGCGAGGTTGTTCTTTTTCGTAAGAAGTCCAAAGAATATTGAATGTGAATGCCACACCAAGTTTAGAGACATATATAGTGGACCAACATGTTGTACCAATGATTCCCATGATTTATGAGCTTTCAAACTTCCTAGCTAACACTGCCCATTTTAATGACTTTAAGTCGATTTATCGAAATTTGGTCAAATTTGAAAGTACAAGTAAATTGTAGGTTTTTCTTTGAAAGTTTTACGAAAAAGCTTTTAATTTGGAGGTACCCATCGAGGGGTCACATATAATATATTGGAAAACAACGAGAGTGTTAACGATAGGTTCAACTTCTTGCTAAGATTTTGCATCTTGACAATTTAACAAAATTAGGTCAAACTTGAGCTACAATTAAGCTCGATAGATTGCTCTTGAACTAAATGACATTTTCTGAGGTAGATTGGTGCATTTTCTAGTAGTAAGTAGTGCCGTGGGTGTGTGTGTCCAACTACCAGGAAAGAACATTCAATTCTATATTTTCCTTGTGAAGACGAGCGAGGTTAGTTGTTCTTTTCCATAAAGAGAAGTCCAAAGAATATTGGATGTGGATGCCACAAGCCAAGATGACAAACATATATAGTGGATCGACAACATGTTGTACTTGCGATTCCCATGTTTTATGAATTTTCAAGCTTCCTAGCTAACCCCGCCCATTTGAATGACTTTATGTCGATATCTCGGAGTTAGGTCAAATTTGAAACTACAAGTAAATTGTAGGTTTTGCTTTGCTATAGTTTTACGAAAAAGCTTTTGGAGGTACCCATCGAGGAGTCAAAATTAATATATCATAAGCCAGTAAGAGTTTCGATGATAGGTTCAACTTCTTGCTAAGAATTTGCATCTTAACAATTTAACTAAAATAGGTCAAACTTGAGCTAGCTACAAGTAAACACCATAAATTGTTCATGAATTAAATGTCTTTTCATTGGTAGATCGGTGCATATTCTTGTAGTAAAAAGCATCATTGGTGTGAGTTTCCAACTATCAAGAAAGAACATTCAACTCTACATTTTCCGAGTGAATACGAGTGAGGTTGTTCTTTTTCCTAAAGAAAAGTCTAAAGAATATTGGATCTGAATGCCACAAGCCAAGTTTACAGACATATATATTGGACCAACATGTTGTACCAGCGATTCCCATGTTTTATGAGTTTTCAAACTTCCCAGCTAACTCTGCCCATTAGAATGAATTTATGTCGATTTATCGAAATTAGGTCAAATTTGAAACTACAAGTACTAGTAAATTGCACGTGCCCTGCACACAAGACTCAGATAATAGACGACAGACATATCATCACCATGTAAAGTTATAATAGGTAAAGCAGAAAAAAATATAAATTTGATCAACATCTATATAGTATGTGTGTATATTTGGTTCTTGTACTTTGTATATCATCTTGAAGTTAACGATTATTTGCTATCTAAAACTGAAATTTTTGGTAAGATGGTCTAGAAAAACAAGGGAGAGGATTCTAGAATGATGGAGAAGTGTGTTTTGAGTTTTGTGCATAGCATTCCTTGTGATGAAGACTATCAATATAATCTTCTATATGCTAGAATGGAAAAGAAGATCCAATGGCTGGAAATGTTGGGATTCGCGAGTCTTGATCCAACGGTCAATATTCAGAGTTATTTGTACACTATATAGTGGTAAGATAAGATAAGAAATTGTAGGTTGCTTTGAAAGTTCTACAAAAAAGCTTTTGGGGGTATCCATCAGGGGGTCACAATTAATATATCAGAAACCATCGAGAGTTTTTGACGATAGTTTCAACTTCTTGCTAAGATTTTGCATCTTGAAAACTTAACTTGAGATATAAGCAAACAAGAACGATTGATTTATCTTGAATTAAATGTCTCTTTGAGGTATATGGGTGCATCTTCTTGTAGTAAACAATGCTATCAGTGTGAGTTTCCAACTATCAGGAAAGTACACTCTCAATTTTCGTAGTGATGACGAGATTGTTCTTTCAGGTAAAGAAAGTCCGAAGTGCCACAAGCCAAGTTTTCACACATATATGGTGTAGAAATATGCTGTACTTATGATTTCCCATGTTTTATGAGTTCTCAAATTTCCTAGCTAACTTTGCCCACTTGAATGACGTGATGCAGATTTATTGAAATTAGGTAAAATTTGAACTACTACAAGTAAAATGTGTAGGTTGCTTTGATAGTTTTACAAAAAATCTCTTGGAGGTACGCATTGGAGGGGGGGGGGGGTCAATTAATATATCAGAAACCACAGAGAGTTCTAACGATAGGTTCATCTTCTTGCTAAGATTTTGCATCTTGACAGGTTAATGAAATTAGGTCAAACTTGAGCTACAAGTAAGTGCGATAGATTGGTCTTGAATTTAATGAAATTAGGTCAAATTTGAACTACAAGTAATAAATTGTAGGTTGCTTTGAAAGTTTTATGAAAAATATGTTGAAGGTACCCTTCCAGCAGGTAATTAATATATCAGAAACCATAGAGAGTTTTAATGACTAGTTTGACTTCTTGCTAAGATTTTGCATCATGGAAATTTTGAACACCTTTTGAAAACGATCACATGAAATAGGGAGAGAGGGGAAATGAATTTTCTATTCTCTATGGGCATCCCATAAGCTTGAGGCGCACCTTAGGCTTAAAGATACAAACTTTATTTTCTCCACAATGTATATGGTGAATGACATAGGTATGATTACTCGAATGTTGCCCTGTGCTGGGTAAAAGGCTTACGGCCCATGAAGATTTCAGATGATACACCAAGGAAGCAACCGACAAAGACTTTGATTGTACCAGGAAAGAGTCTATGAACTGACAATGTATTGGTATTGTAATCACGTGTCTGTAAAACCTATCCGCATACAGCTTTGAGACCGGGCCTATTATATATAGGGCGGGAGAAGCCCAAGCGAGGGTACCAAAATCTGGAGGACAACTTGTAAAAGTGCGATTTCCTAACAACCAGTTTTCTTTTGGGTGCTGCTTGCCCCGCTGGATCTTGTAACTCGCTGAGCCCTGCCACTGCCTAATGCATGAATAGTGGCTCTGTCTAGTTGAGCAAAGGCCCATGCCAATGCCATAGTTGTGACGCTAGAAAGATGTTTCAGTTCGCCAGGTTGTCTCTTGCCTGCTCATCCCCAATATTCAGGCGACTTTGACTTCATTGTTTTCTTGACATCCGGTGAAATCCCGAGCGTTCTCTTTTCCGCGAAACCCTACGTCCATCACCATGGGCATTGCCAAGGTTACCCCTCGTTAATTGGCGCAATCTGTGGGAAACCTGAGCGCTGGAACCATGGATTCGGCGGACCACACTCCACAAAGCATTAACCCGAAGAAAGTAGACCCACGCCCGCCCACCCCTGTATTGGTACCCGCCAATTTCAATGGAGGATCCGATCTGATCATCGGAAGTTTTCAGTTTCAAGTAGACGACCCGCAAGAATCGCACCCTTCGTCCCTGATCATATTAGAACCGTTAGTGGAAAAAACTATAACTACGGAGGTACCAATATCTTCCGTCGGATCCTCCATGGACGTCATAACACATATCGAAGCAGGCGAAGAAAGCGAGCAAATCAATATGGATATGGGGGACCTTGATGGTCTCTACGACAATCCCTCCTTCGGGTCATCTCCACAGTTACCCTCACCACGTGAAGCAAGCCCAGCAAAGTCGGAACCCGAAGAAAGCAGCGAAAACGTCGACTTCAAAGAAAGGATGGCGAAGATCTATCCAGAACTACAATATTGGAATACTATCAACACATCCTTTGAAGGGGAAGATGACGCCATCATCCCACGCATAACACGCCAACAAGTGTGCATGATCAACGGGGATACATCAACACCACGCGACTCTAACGGTAATCCTATCCTCCCGATGATATTTTATCAGATAACAATGCAGGAAACCACGATAATGAAGGAGACCATGGAAACAGAGGAGAAACAACAGATAATCGCATAGTCCAAGGAAGAGGCGGATAACTGCACGGAGGAGAGAGGCAAAGACTTCGACTACCAGCATCGGCATGGAAAAAAACAAGGGAAGCAATTTTGGGAGCAGTTCTGATGACATCGAATGCTTCACGTGAGGATTTATTAGCATACGAGTATCTGCTTCACCACAAGAATAGAGACCTACTTAGGATGTAGAGGCAACTCGATGAAATAGAGATTAGCTGATGAATCCAGCTTACGACGGGCACAGTTAAGCTCTACTCGAGGATCAGGGAGCGTAATAGGAGGATCACCACCAAGAAGGGCGACATATCGACTGTAGCAAATCCCTGAAGCACAAAGAAGTGGACTCATCTGAGATCTTGACCTATCATTCATGTCGATTGACCGAGCAGGAAACATCAAGGCAAAAACAGCTTAGGCAGCCATTGTGGCCGCGCAAACATATCTAATCACCACTCAGCCCGCACCCGACGATCCGCGTGCGACCCTCCACCGCTCCACCCTGATGAACCTTGGCATGGTGGGAGCCTCTCTTGTGGAAGCAGAGCAAGGAATCACGCGACAACCCGATAGATCCCCACACCGTCACAACATTACTCGGCAAGTGGGACACAACCGATGATCTCGATTGCCACACCAGGCGCATCTTGTAGAATCCAAGCTAGGAAGCAACACAAGAAACAACAACACACAACATAGGAGTGATGGATCAAGAGATAAAAACCGCAACCGACAATATCATGATGGATACAACGAAAACAATTATGAGCTATGCGGGGCCAGCTGTTTTACACAGTGGATTCGCAAAACCTCAGTACCCAAGGACTTCAAACTTCCACACGACCGCCACAAATACGATGGACTCCAGGAACACGAAGAATGGTTAGCAGATTATTTGGCCATTGTTAAATTACAAGGCGGCTCCACAACTACCGCAATGCAAAGCCTACAACTGCATCTCACCGGCGCTGCAAGATCATGGCTCAGGCAGTTACCCGAAGATTCCATAGGTAGCTGGAATGACCTGGAAGATAAGTTCATCTGGTCCTTCCAATCCACGTTTAAATGACCAGCATCCTTGGATCAGTTGCGAGTGTGCAAACAAAAATCTAGGGAATCAATAAGAGCATTCATCCAATGATGGAATATCAGCAAAAACTCAGCTGAGTCCATATCCGACGAAAGGGCCATCGGGGCCTTCAACGATGACCTTCGTCGCGAAGAATTCATAGAAGAATTGGGACGGGTTAAACCCAAAACAATCTCACAGCTAATGGAAATATCAAATCGCTGGGCTGATGGAGAAGACGCGTTGCATAATAAGCGCGCACGATGACCCGAAGAAGTCAGGGATAAGTGCGACAATGATAGAAGAAGAAGGAACAATGATGGAAACACGGGACCAAGTTACATCGCAATAGTTTTTTCGGGTGAAGGTAAAAACAGAAGCAATGACCACAACGACGGATACCGCCAAAATAGGGACGACGTCGGAGGAAGCCAGTCAGCACATCAATATCAACCAAGAGCATGAGACCCACCTATGTCCGTAATGCAAATGCTGGAAGGACCCTGTAATATGAATTTTTATGTTGACTCAGCAGGCAGACGACAATCCAACCACCTCATGAAATACTGCCGAACATTCTTGAAAATGCAGGAGCTATTTAATGCAAAGGCAACCGACGCGTCAAACCGAGGATACGCATCTATGCCTCGCACATTTGCCATTGGTGCCCCACCACCACCACCACTAGCGGCACCACCAGAAAACACAAATGATCAAAACAATGAGTACCCTAGGTCAAAAGGAGCAATGCCCATGATTCAGAAAGGGCGTCCATCCAACAAAACTCATAAGCTCATCACAAGACAAATCAATATGGCGAAAACAACAACATCAACCACACCCAAATATCTTCACTGATTAGAGCAAGAAATCACATTCAGCAGAGCCGATTAGCTGCTTCGGGTCCCATGACCAGGCCACTCAGCCTTGATAGTAGAGGCACAAATTGGCGGTTTCGATATGAGCAAGGTATTCATGGACGCAGGAAGCAACATAAATCTGATCTAGGAAAAAACACTGAGAACAATGGGCTACCCCTGGACAATCTCGCGCCAACAGAAACATCTTTCCACGGAGTAGTACTAGGTAAAGCCAAAACTCCTTTTGGCAAAGTATTTCTTGACGTTGTTTTTGGTTCCAAAGTAAATTTCAAGCGAGAAAACTCAAATTCAAAGTCATGGACTGGCCGTCACAATATCATGCGATCCTGGGATGACCAGCTTTCACAAGGTTTATGGCAGTACCGCATTATCCGTACCTAGTCATGAAAATGCCAGCACCAAAGGGAATCATCATGATAAAAGGAAGCTTCACACGTGCCGACAATTGCGATCGAGAGTTCAACAAAATTTCTGAATCTTTCAGGATGGCAACAGAATTTGAGCAACTTAAAACTTCAGCAACGCACAAACACTGGAAGTAGCACATGTCAATCCTGATCAGGCTTTGACAGGAAAAAGACACAAAAGAAGTACATATCCACCCCGTCGACCCGACAAAAACAACATTTGTGGCTTCCAACCTTGATCCTGCATTGGAAAGATCGCTCATCGAGTTCCTCCGTGAGCACTGGGAGATCTTCGCATGGCTACCTTCTGACATGCCGGGTATTCCTGGGGAACTCGCTGAGCATGCATTAAATTTGGATCCAAATGCGAAGCCAGTAAAGCAACCACTTTGCCGCTTTGCAAAAGCAAGGTGTAAAGCCATTGGAAAAGAGCTCCATCGCCTTACTGATGCCAATTTTATCAAGGAACTAACAAAAGCAGAGTGGGTCACAAACACAGTATGTGTTCCAAAGAAAAATACTATAGAAGTTCAGATGTGCATCAAATTTACTGCACTGAACAAACATTGTCCAAAAGATCACTTCCCATTGCCCCGAATCGACCAAATAATTGATGCAACCGCGGGATGCGAACGTCTTTCTTTCTTGGATGCTTACTCAGGATACCACCAGATTAGGATGAAGGAAGAAGATCAGGATAAAACGATGTTTATCATGCCTTATGGTGTATTCTTCTACACAACAATGCCTTTTGGCCTCAAGAACATCGGAGCAACATATCATCAGATGATGCAGAAGTGTTTAGGAAGCCAAATGGGCACAAACATGTAGGTAAATATCGATGATGTTATGTTACAATAAGACAAGGATTTGCACTCATCAAGGAGCTCGAAGAAACATTCAAAAATCTTGACAAGTTTAGCATCAAGCTGAACCCGAAGCAATGCTTCTTTGGAGTCCCGACGGGGTAACTCCTCGGATATTTGGTATCAGCTAGAAGAATCGAGGCTAATCCTGAGAAAATACAAGCAATCTTAATAATGAAGAAGCCAACAAATTGATGTGGCATACAACAGTTGGCAGGGCAAGTAGCGGCACTCAGTCATTTCATTGCAAGGTTAGGAAAAAAACCATTGCCATTTGATGCCCTCATGAGGAAATCAGAAAAATTCGAATGGACGAAAGAATCTCGGCACGCCTTTGAAGATCTTAAAAGGACACTTTTGACATCTCTTGTCATCGTGTCGCCGAAAGAGAAAGAGCTGTTACTACTTTATATCGCTGCCACAAATCAGGTGGTCAACACTTTCTTGGTCGTGGCGCGACCCGAAGAAGGGAAGACCCATGGTGTGCAGAGGCCAGTCTACTTCCCGAGCAAGGTTTTATCACCATCCAAGCAAAGGTACCCACATTACCAAAAACTAGCATATGGGGTATTTATGACAGCACGAAAACTACGCCATTATTTTTCGGAGCATCCGATCATAGTGGTTAATGAAGCACCTTTGTCAAGCATCCTCAACAATCGAGAAGCAATTGGGCATGTCTCTCTATGGGGCATTGAATTATCCCCTCGAGATATCACATATGAGAAGCGCAAAGCAATCAAGTCGCAAGTTATGCCGGATTTCAACACATAATGGATAGAGTTGCAATGTGCGAGTCCACCAGATCTTTCTAGTGCCTGGACAATGTACTTTGATGGATCAAAAAGAACGGAAGGAGCAGGAGCAGGAGTCATACTAATATCACCACAAGGTGATAAAATGCGCTATATACTTCGGATGAGCTTTGCAAATGCATCCAATAACGAAGCTAAATATGAGGCCTTGTTGCATGGCATGCGAATGGCAAAGCTTGCGGTGCAACTCGCCTCAAAATCTTCGGCGATTCCAATCTTGTGGCACAACAAGAAATGAACAAGTGCGATGCCGTCAGCAAAAATATGATTTCTTATCTTGATCTATATGACATTATGGAAGCTCAATTTGATGGGTGCGAAGTATCATATATAGGGAGAGCAAGCAATGAAGAAGCCGACAACCTAGAAAAAATACGATCCTTGTGCTTACCAATACCACCTGGAGTTTTTTGGGAAGAAAGAACGGAGCGATTGATCAAAGCAAAAAGAGTCTCCGAGGTTGTAGAACCAAAAAAAGAAAAAAAGAAACACCCGCAAAAAGACTTGGGGGCTCCATTAGACACCAAGAGTATAGAAGAGGCCATCAAAGAAGAAGAGCCAGAAATTGGAGAGGTCATGCTAATTGAACCTACCTGGATGCAGCTGTATGACTAAGGGAGAACTACCCGAAGATATAATAGAAGCCTAGTGAATCACCCGAAGATCGAAAGCCTTCAGAATAATAAAAGGGGAGCTCTATAAGATAAGTATTTTGGGTGTGTTGTGGTGTTACATAACACCCAAAGAAGGCAAAATCATACTCAAAGATATACATGAAGGAGTTTGTGGTCACCATGCTACTAGCCGAGCAATTGCTGCAAAAGCATTCAGGGCAGGATTTTACTGGCTCGCTGCAGTTCAAGATGCAAAATATATTGTCTGAACATGTGAAGCATGTCAACGATTCGCAACAAAACCTGGAGCACCCGCCACTAAGTTGAATCCCATACCTTTGGCTTGGCCTTTTGCTCAGTGGGGACTCAATATGGTGGGAAAACTTCATAGATCATCGCTAGTAGCAGTCAACAAAATTACTAAATGGATTGCAGCAATGCCTTTCACCACCCAAGACGGAAATTCGCCTATGAATTTTATTAAATCCATAGTATTTCGGTTTGGCGTACCGAACAACATCATCACAGACAATGGGACCAACTTCAGTTCCAATGAGTTCAAGGAGTACTGCCAGGAGATGGGTATCAAATTAAGCTCCGCTTCGGTAGCTCACCTGCATACAAATGGACAGGTAGAAAAAGGCAATGGACTAGTTACTACTGGACTCAAGAAAATACTACTAGCACCGCTTGATAGAGCAAAAGGAGCATGGGTTGATGAATTTCCATCTGTCTTATGGAGTTTATGTACAACTCCAAATAATTCAACACAAGAGACACCTTTATTTTTCCTGTTGAAGTGTCACATGAATCCCCAAGAGTAGCTGCATATGATGAAGAGGAATCAAGAGAAGCACTTGAAGATGATGTGGAATGACTTGATGAAGCTCGAGATGAAGCCCTATAAAGAGCAACTATGTACCAGCAAAACTTGCGCAATTACCACAACAGAAGATTGTGCCCAGGTCCTTCGGAGTAGGGGACCTAGTTCTTCGGCTCAAGCAAGATGGCCACAAGAAGTTAGAATCGCCATGGGAAGGACCATATATCGTCACAGAATTTATTCCCGGAGGAGCATATCGACTACTAGACAAGAAGACATGAGTAAATTACTCAAATCCATGGAACGTAGCACAACTACGACGCTTTACGCATAAGATTACTTACAATATGATAAGAGTTACAGTTCGTCTTCTTAAGCTAGAATATCCAGGCCAACAACTAGATGTCATCCGCCTAAAGAATAATGTATCATCGATTTTTCGTCTTATGTATAAACAGATAAGTGTTTTCGTGCCTTAAAGCTCTTTATTATTGTTCAAAAGATCTATGTTTTCCATCAAACTAACAACAACTATGAGCCTATGTCCAGATACAGGCATCCGAACATAGCCTCGGGGGCTACTCCCATCGGGAGTGCTGGTGCGCACCCGATAAAAATCCAACTTTGTGTACAACAAAAATATTCATGATTGAAAATACCTTTGAGTTTTACATCAATGTATTCTCAAAAAGCTATCTTCAAGAGAAAATATTACTCTCACGGGAGCCAGTATAAAGCAGGGCAACCACCGAAAAAGCCAAAAATCTTGGATCGCGCCCAAACGGGACAAAAATCCGAATGTCGTGTTCAGAAACATGAAGGTAAGACCCAGGATTCGTCCTGTGTGGCCTAGTAATCGCACAAGAATTCGCTCTGCTAGTAAAATTTCCGTATCAACGATACGATGAAAAATCCCGACGGACATGTTGGTTACCCAATAAAATAGAAACTGGAATTCAGTATTCGATAAGACCTCATGGCTCGAACTGAATTATGGCAGTAGCAAATTCCGGATTCGAGCCCAGGGACTTGAATTTGATGTAGGATAACCTTGTGTTTTCCCAAGAGCAATTAACTGATTCCTAATCCATCGGAAGGATCAAAATCGTTGTACCAAATCCCTACAAAACAAAAAAAGTGATAAAAATAAAGGAAAAGGAAACTTTGAGACTCAAGCTCAAACTATGGTTCAAGTAGAGTCTTGGGGGCTACTGAAATGGGTATGATTACTCAGATGCTTGAGATTTGCTGCCCTATGCTGGGTAAAAGGCTTACGACCCATGAAGATTTCAGATGATACACCAAGGAAGCAACCGACAAAGACTTTGATTGTATTAGGAAAGAGTCTCTGAACCGATAATGTATTGGTATTGTAATCACGCATCTATAAAACCTATCCACATACAGCTTTGAGGCCCGACCTATTATATATAGGGCGGGAGAAGCTCAACGTGGGTACCAAAATCTGGAGGACAACTTGTAATAGTGCGATTTCCCCAATATTCAGGTGACTTTGACTTCATTGTTTTCCTGACATCTGATGAAATCCACAACATTCTCTTTTCCGTGAAACCCTAAGTCCAACACCATGGGCATTGTCGAGGTTACCCCTCGTCAGTGAACCTTAGCGGATGCCACATACTAGGCCTTAAGATGTGCTTTTGTACACATTGTTGATGCCCTTATTAGGGAAAAGGAAAATAGTATAGTAGTAGTACACTAGTAGTACTACTCATTTCTTTTCTTAGACATATGCTCACCTCTGTCCATGCGCTCTACATGCTGAGAGAATAAAACATAGGTAGGGTAAGAGGGCAACAACGAAGAGGATTTGAAGGTGGTTCGATGTTAGAGGAAAGTTATGATGGGTTCCTAACACAAGGTATTGATGCATCCACTCTACTTGTAGTAAATTTCAGGACCTATGCACACAAAACAAATTGTGTGTTTTCTCTCTCCTTCGCTGCCTCTCACCATCCATCCTCCCTCTATCCTCCCCTTTCCCCTCGCGCACCGGCCTGGCTGATCTCTCCCTCATCCACAGCGTGGTGCTGCGCATATGTGCCTTGGTATGGCAACTCTCTGTCTTTGGCATGTTTGGCAGCCGTGTTGGTGTGGAGTAGGGACGAGGAGTACATAGGAAGGAAACCACTTTGGTCCTTGGTGGCAAAAAATTCAAAATTTTCCGGTTTTTGAAATTTTCACTTGCTTCCCAAACATCGGGAGGGAAGGTTGCTCAAAAGATCGGCCATTCGCAGTACTTCTTGTATTATCTTTATCTTGTCTTATATCTTACAATACCATACCATACCACTATATTGTGTACGGATAACTTCGAACATTGACCGTTGGATCAAGACTAGCAAATCCAAACATTGCTAACCGTTGGATCTTCTTTTCCATTCTTAGCATCTACACATATTCCACTAATATTCTTTAGCACGATGAACGCTAGTATGTGCAAACCTCAAAACACACAATTCATTGCTCAGTTTAAGGGTCCTTGTGCTAAATGCATGGATTTGGGTCAATTTTAATTTTTATGAGGTCCTTGATGTAACTTGTACTTGCACCGACCATGTTAACTCTCAAGCACCTCACTCCTATGAGACCTACCACAGTTGAAAGAAAATGCAACCGCCCCAATTATCACACAAACTAGAACACTGCTTCTTATACGTAATACCCAAGTTTTTAGTACTAGGATTTTTCAAGCTTCCTAGCTAACTTTGCACACTTCAGTGACTTCTTGTGGATTAACGAAATTAGCTGAAACTTGAGCTACAAGTAAGGGTGATAGATTGCTCTTGAAATAAATGTATTTTCGGAGGTAGATGGGTGCATCTTCTTGTAGTAAACAATGTCGTCGGTGCGAGTTTCCAACTACTAGGAAAGAAAATTCTCAGTTTTCCGAGTAATGACAAGATGGTTCTTTTCCATAAAGAAAGTCCAAAGAATATGGATCTCAATGCCATAAGCCAAGCTTCTAGACATATTAAGTGAACCAACGTGTTTTACTTACGATTTCCATATGGTTTTTGAGTTTTCAAACTCCCTAGCTAATTAACTCTGCCCACTTGAATGACTACATGCGGATCTATCGAAATTAGGTCAAACTTGAACTATAACTAAATTGTAGGTTGCTCTGAAAGTTTTACGAAAAATATTTTGGAGGTACCGTACCGATAGGGGGGTCACAATTAATATATGAGAAACAACCGAGAGTTTTGACAACAGGTTTGACTTCTTGCTAAGAATTTGCATCATGCCACTATTTAACGAAATTGCGTCAAACTTGACCTACAAGTAAGCGCGATAGATTTCTCTTGAAATATATGAATTTTCAGAGGTAGATTGGTGTACTTTCTTGTAGTAAACAGTGTCGTCGGTGTGATTTTCCAACTATATTAGGAAAGAACATTCAATTCTCAAATTTCTGAGTTATGACAAGCGAGGTTGTTCTTTTCTGTAAAGAAATGTCCAAAGAATATTGGATCTAAATGCCAGAAGGCAAGTTTACCGACACATGTAGTGGACTAACATGTTGTACCAACGATTCCCATGTTTTATGAGTTTTCAAACTTCCTAGCTAACTCTTCCCATTTGACCGAATGACTTTATGTTGATTTATCGAAATAAGGTGAAATTTGAAACTACAAGTAAATTGTAGGTTGCTTTGAAAGTTTTACAAAAAATCTTGTGGAGGTACCCATTGATGGGTCACAATGATTATATCAGAAAAAACCGAGAGTTTTGACGATAGGTTCAACTTCTTGCTAAAATTTTGCATCTTGATAATTTAATGAAATTAGGTCAAACTTGAGCTACAAGTAAGCGTGATATATTGCTCTTGAATTGAATGTATTTTTAGAGCTAGGTCGGTGCATCTTGTTGTAGTAAACAATGTCGTCAGTGTGAGTTTCCAACTATCAGGAAATAACATTCAATTCTACATTTTCCGAGTGAAGACGAGCGAGGTTGTTTTTTTTCGTAAGAAGTCTGAAGAATATTGGATGTGAATGCCATGCCAAGTTTACAGACACATATAGTGGACCAACAACTTGTACCAATGGTTCCCATGTTTTATGAGCTTTCAAAGTTCCTAGCTAACTCTGCCCATTTTAATGACTTTAAGTCGATTTATTGAAAATAGGTCAAATTATGAAACTATAAGTAAATTGTAGGTTTTGCTTTGAAATATTTACGAAAGGATTTTAATTTGGAGTTACCCATCGAGGGTTCACAATTAATATATCGAAAAACGACGAGTGTTTTGACGATAGGTTCAACTTTTGCTAAGATTTTGCATCTTGATAATTTAACGAAATTAGGTCAAACTTGAGCTACAATTAATCATGATAGATTGCTCTTCAATTAAATATCATTTCAGAGGTAGATGGGTACATTTCCTGGTAGTAAGCAGTGCCATGGGTGTTAGTGTACAACTACAAGGAAAGAATATTCAATTCTACATTTTTCGAGTGAATACGAGCGAGGTTGTTCTTTTTGCTACAGAAAAGTCCAAAGAATATTGGATCTGAATGCCACAAGCCAAGTTTATAGACATATATATTAGACCAACATGCTGTACCTGCAATTCCCATGTTTTATGAGTTCGCAAACTTCCCAGCTAACTCTGTCCATTAGAATGACTTTATGTCGATTTATCGAAATTAGGTCAAATTTGAAACTACAAGTACTAGTAAATTGCACGTGCCCTGCACGTGAGACTCATATAATAGACGTCTGACATATCAACACTATATAAAATTATAACAAGTAAGGCAGAAAAAATATAAATTTGATCAACATCTATATAGTATGGGTGTATATTTGGTTCTTGTACTTTGTATATCATGTACAAGTCAATGATTATTAGCTATCTAAAACTTGAAATTTTTGGTAAGATGGTCTAGAGAAACAAGGGAGAGGATTCTAGAATGATGGAGAAGTGTGTTTTGAGTTTTGGGCATAGCATTCATTGTGATGAAGACTATCAATAGAATCTTCTAGATGCTAGAATGGAAAAGAAGATCCAACAGTTGGAAATGTTGGGATTCACGAGTCTTGATCCAATGGTCAATATTCAAAGTTATTCGTACACTATATGGTGGTAAGATAAGACAAGAAATTGTAGGTTGCTTTGAAAGTTCTACGAAAAAGATTTTTGGGATACCCATCAGGAGGTCACAATTAATATACCATAAACCATCGAGAGTTTTTGACGATAGTTTCAACTTCTTGCTAAGATTTGGCATCTTGACAATTTAAGGAAATTAGGTCAAACTTGAGCTACAAGCAAGTAAGCGTGATTGATTTATCTTGAATTAAATGTCTTTTCGAAGGTAGATGGGTGCATCTTCTTGTAGTAAATAATGCTGTCAGTGTGAGTTTCCAACTATTAGGAGAGAACATTCTCAATTTTCCTAGTGATGATGAGATTGTTCTTTCAGGTAAAGAAAGTCTGAAGATTATGGATATGAATGCCACAAGCCAAGTTTTCACACATATATGGTGGAGCAATGTGCCATACATACTTTTTGCCATGTTTTATGAGTTCTAAAATTTCCTAGCTAACTTTGCCCACTTGAATGACTTTATGGAGATTTATTGAAATTAGGTAAAATTTGAACTACTACAAGTAAACTGTGTAGGTTGCTTTGAAAGTTTTACCAAAAAGCTCTTGGAGGTACCCATCGGAGGGGGGGTCAATTAATATACCAGAAACCATAGAGAGTTCTAGCGACAGGTTCATCTTATTGCTAAGATTTTATATCTTGACAGTTTAATGAAATTAGGTCATACTTGAGCTACAAGTAAGTGCGATAGACTGCTCTTGAATTTAATGAAATTAGGTTAAACTTGAACTACAAGTAATAAATTGTAGGTTGCTTCGCAAGTTTTATGAAAAAAAGCTTTTGCAGGTACCCATCAAGCGGTTAATTAATATATTAGAAAAACAAAGAGTTTTGACGACTAGTTCGACTTCTAGATAAGATTTTGCATCATGAAAATTTTGAACACCTTTTGAAAACGATCACATGAAATAGGGAGAGAGGGGAAATGAATTTTCCATTCTGTATGGGCAACCCACAAGCTTGAGACGGACCTTAGGCTTAAAGATACAAACTTTATTTTCTCCACAATGTATATGGTGAACCTTAGCGGATGCCACATACTGGGCCTTAAGGTGTGCTTTTGTACACATTGCTGATGCCCTTATTTGGGAAAAAGCAAAAGAGGGCACCAGCGAAGAGGACTTGAAGTTGGTTTGATGGCAGAGGAAAGTTCTGATCGTTTCTTGACACGAGGTACTCCTGCGGCCACTCTACTAGTAGTAATTTCAGGACCTGTGCACGCAAAACAAATTGTGTGTTTTCTCTCTCCTTCTCTTCCTCTCACCATCCATCATCCCTCTCTCCTCCCTTTCCCCTCGCGCACTGGCCCGACTGATCTCACCCTCATCCACAGCGTGGTTCTATGCACGTGTGCCTTGGTACGGCGTCTGTGTGTCTCTGGCGTGTTCGGCAACTGCGTTGGTGTAGAGTAGGGAAGAGGAGTACATAGGATGGAAACCACTTTGGTCCTTGGCGGCAAAAAAATTCAAACTTTTCCGGCTTTCAAATATTTTACTTGCTTCCCAAACTTCGGGAGGGAAGGTTACTCAAAATATCAGCCATTCGGAGTACTTATTATATTATCTTTATCTTGTCTTATCTCTTACAATACCATACCATACCACTGAATAGTGTATGGATAACTTCAAACATTGACCATTGGATCAAGACTGGCAAATCAAAACATTGCTAACCATTGGATCTTCTTTTCCATTCTTAGCATATACAAAGATTCTATTGATAGTCTTTAGCACGATTAACACTAGTATGCGCAAACCTTAAAACACACACTTCATTGCTTAGTTTCAGGGTCATTGTGCTAAATGCATGGACTTGGGTGCAATTTTCATTATTATGAGGTCCTTGATGTAACTTGTACTTCCACCGACCGTGTTAACTCTCAAGCACCTCGCTCCTACGAGACCTACCACAGTTAAAAGAAAATGCAACCGCCCCAATTATTACACAAACTGGACCACAATTTCTTATACTAATACCCAAGTTTTTAGTACTAGGATTTCTCAAGCTTCCTAGATAACTTTGCACACTTCAATGACTTCTTGTCGATTAACGAAATTAGGTCAAACTTGAGCTACAAGTAAGCTCGATAGATTGCTCTTAAATTAAATGTATTTTTGAAGATAGATGGGTGCATCTTCTTGTAGTAAACAAAGTCGTCGATGTGAGTTTCCAACTACCAGGAAAGAAAATTCTCAGTTTTCCGAGTCATAACGAGATGGTTCTTTTCCGTAAAAGAAGTTCGAAGAATATGGATCTCAATGCCATCAGCCAGGCTTCTAGACATATTAAGTGTACCAACATGTTTTACTTATGATTCCCATATGTTTTTTGAATTTTCAAACTCCCTAGCTAATTAACTCTGCCCACTTGAATGACTACAAGCCGATTTATCAAAATTAGGTCAAACTTGAACTATAACTAAATTGTAGGTTGCTCTGAAAGTTTTACGAAAAAGCTTTTGGAGGTACCATACCGATCGGGGGTCACAATCAATATATGAGAAACAACCGAGAGTTTTGACAACAGGTTTGACTTCTTGCTAAGATTTTGCATCATGACACTATTTAACGAAATTGCGTCAAACATGACCTACAAGTAAGCGCGATAGATCGCTCTTGAAACATATGACTTTTTAGAGGTAGATGTGTGCACTTTCTTGTAGTAAACAATGTCGTCGGTGTGATTTTCAAACTATATCAAGAAAGAACATTCAATTCTCAATTTTCCGAGTTATGAGGAGCAAGGTTGTTCTTTTCTGTAAAGTAATGTCCGAAGAATATTGGATCTAAATGCCAGAAGCCAAGTTTACCGACACATGTAGTGGACTAACATGTTGTACCAACGATTCCCATGTTTTATGAGTTTTCAAACTTCCTAGCTAAATCTACCCATTTGACCGAATGACTTTATTTCGATTTATTGAAATTAGGTGAAAACAATGAGTGTTTTGACGATAGGCTCAACTTCTTGCTAAGATTTTGCATCTTGAAAATTTAAGTAAATTAGGTCAAACCTGAGCTACAATTAATTGCGATAGATTTCTCTTGAATTAAATGTCATTTCATAGGTAGATGGGTGCATTTCCTGGTAGTAAGCAGTGCCGTGGGTGTGAGTGTCCAACTACCAGGAAATACCATTCAATTCTACATTTTTCGAGTGAAGATGAGAAAGGTTAGTTGTTCTTTTATGTAAAGAGAAGTCCAAAGAATATTGGATGTGGATGACACAAACCAAGTTGACAGACAAATATAGTGGGTCGACAACATCTTGTACTTGCCATTCCCATGTTTTATGAGTTTTCAAGCTTCCTAGCTAACCCTGCGCATTTGAATGACATTATGTCGATATCTCGGAGTGATGGGGATATGCCGAATGGGGTATGCCCAGCAGGACGTTCTGATTGGGCCAAAGGCCTCGCGAGTGGAACTGCAGGAAGGCGACAGGAATACGACTAAGGAGAAGACCATGCGATTGGAGACTGCAGGGACATAAGCGTACTCGAAGCCCAGTTGGATTAGGTCAAAGCCTCCGAATCCATATCTTGTTCGGTTGTAAACTGTAAACCCTAGCGAGGTGCCTCCTATATAAACCTCCCTAGGGTACTCTCAGGACATACGTTCCATCATACACCCCTTCAAGCGACTCGCTTCGTAGACGCCAAGCTCGCCGCCCCTGTAACTCGGTCTCCATCAATCTAATCTAGTAGGAGTAGGTCTTTACCCTCCGGGGGCCGAACCTGGGTAAACCATGTGCATCCGCCCCCATCTCGCACCGCATATGGCCGCTAGCTCTCGCCCCCAATTCAATCAATCGCTACCTGTAGTAGCGACTACCGTGGCCATTTCCACGAAAGTGGCGCCCACCGTGGGGCCTAGCCGGACTGGCCTGAGTTCTGCGGTGAGACCCTACTCGCCGACCGATCGGCCGATCGGCACTGGCCGCATGATCGCCATCGGAGGCATCTTATAGATCCTACCAGCAGCTACATCCCGGCGTCGCGCCCGATCACCCACAGCGCGATAATGCTGGTCGGCACCATCAACCTCTTCGTCGGCTTCACCGACACGGTCGACCCAGCAGCAACGGTGATCGTCGGCGGATCACCGTCGCGCCACGATCAGCTCTCGGAGGAGAAGATCTGCTCCATCAGGAGCCTCGTCACCGAGTATGACTCAGCCGCCAGCGACGTGGCCAAGACCGACGCTGCCGCAGACAACGCGGCCCTCCATGATGACGCCGACTCCGTGACCCCTGCCTCGGTCAACGTGGGTCTCCAACCCTGAGGACTCCATCACGTGGGTCTCCAACCCTGAGGACTTCGAGGACTCCTACATCCTCGGGATCTTCGATTGCGACTCCGGCTCGGAGTCCCCCGAGTACTTCCGCGCCAGATCCAATCGCTTCAACACGATCTACATGGCGGGTGCTTAGCCCAAAATATATCGAGCTCGTTGGGGAACCCCAAGAGGAAGGTACGATGAGCACAACAAGTTTTCCCTCAGTTATGAAACCAAGGTTATCAATCCAGTAGGAGCAAGGACCTTTGGCAGGGCGCACTACCGGCGTCAGTAGCAACGTGGAGACCTGCACAACACAACCACATAACTTTTCCCCCAACTTGCGATGAGGTTGTAAATCTCACCGGTTTTGCTAAAAACAAAGGATTAAATGCATTGTGTGGAAGAAAGTAATAGTTTGCAGAAAGTAAACAGAAAACAATTGATTGTAGATTGATGATCAAAAGAAAGGACCGGGGTCCATAATTCACTAGTGGTGGCTCTCCTTAAGATAGCTGACATGTTGGGTGAAGAAATAACAGCGGGGCAATTGACAAACATCGAGAAAGCATAATTGCATATACTACTCATCTTGACTCCTTTGAGATACGATTGGGCATTACAATATTATACATAGACCGTAATCGAACTGCATCTATGACTAATAATACACCTTTAGGTTATCATCCGAACCCTCTCCAGTATTAAGTTGCAAGCAACGGATAATTGCATTACGCATTGCGTGTAAAGTAAACAATACGATTGTTCTATGAACAAAGGATTGTTGTTTTCTCCCTAGTAGCAATAGTACATCTAGTACCTTAGTGATTTTTGTCACTTCCCCAGATTACTAGAGGCATGAACCCTCTATCGAGCATAAATACTAACTCTTGGAGTTGCTAGTATCTACTTGGCCAAGATAGCTACTAACAACGGAAAGCATGCAAGATCACAAATAACAAAGACATGATAGAATTAATAATCAATCTGAAATAGCATCTCAATATCCATCGGATCCCCGCAAACACAAAATGTAGAATTATAAATAGATGATCTTGATCATGAACGGAGCTCACAAGATCTAAAAATGATAGCATAAAGGAGGAGAACCAGTCATCTAGCTACTACATGGACCCGTAGTCTAGAGATGAACTACTCACGCATCACACCAGAGGCTGGCATGGTGATGAAGAAGGCCTCCAGGGTGAATTCCCCTCTCTGGCAGGGTGCTGGGAAGAGCTTCATATCCCTCCCGATCTAGAGATGGAGATGACGGAGGATATAGACTCTTTCGTGGAATTTTCGATCGGTTACTTAGGGTTTCTGTATCGGAGGCATCTTATAGAGGAAAGGGGAGGTCGAGGGGGTTCCGGAGGCGGCCATACCACCCCCTAGCGCGGGCCAGGCTAGGCCGCACGGCCAGGTAGTGTGGCGGCCTGCTGGCCCCTCTCCGTCTTGTATTCTGGCTCCTTGTGTCCCTCGGTAAAAAACTGACTTTGGCTTTTGTCCCGTCCAATTCCGGGAATATTCATTTTCTGACTTTCCTAGAACCAAAAATAGCAGAAAGTAGACAGCTGTCACTGTGGCTCTTGTTAATAGTTTAGTCCAAGAAAGTGTATAAAAAGTACTCCAAAGTGTGGACAAAACACAAAAAAGTAAATAAAACCCAAGCATGGAACATCAAATATTATGGATACGTTAGCAACGTATCAACATCCCCAATCTTAAATCTTGCTCGTCCTCGAGTAGGTAAGTGTTAAAAAAGAAAGAATAATTTTTTAGGTGACATGCACCATCATAAACTTGATCAAAGTATTTGTAAAACATTGATAGCTAGGAGCATAGTACTTCAATCATAATATGAAAGATAAAGGTCTAACAATAAGACAAAGCAACTATGTTGCAACATGAAAAGGCACAAAAAAAACATTCATGAATAACAATGCTTTGCAAGACATTTGTTTGTTTCACATAAAGAAAACATAGCATAGTGGCATTCAGCTTGTCCCTCATTGAGTAGCAAACATAAATGCATAGGACACCTTCAAAGTTCATAAGAGTTACTAGATACAAATAGTTTAAAACAAGCAATATCAAAGTTATGCATCAATCAACAAGTCTTGGGACAATGCACATAGAACTAAGAATGTCCACTATGCTCTCAAAGTAGGTGCATAAAGATAGAAGGTGGAGACTCAATATAAAAGTGGAATAAAGGCCTTCATAGAAGGAAGTAGGGATTCAAGTTTCATAAAGAGCTTCCAAAAACTATGGTACTTGTTAGCTTTCAGCTCTCATTGTCCCTATCATAAGCATCTTGAAGTGATTAAGGTTAAAGTGAACAAACTATGGTGTATATGCTTGACAAAGTATAAGTTGGAAATCTCATGTCTCTTGAATACGAGGGCCGCTCCTCATGCTACTCAAGTTTAGTTACCGGTAAGTTCTTGTCATAGTAAGTACATGTGTATCATAGAGAACCACCAACGGGGTACCCCTTGCCCGATGATACGGAAGAATCCCCATATCAAAATGACAAGGCAAGCAGACAACGAGCATCTCAGCAATCTTCTTATTTACCATGGGAAAATGGTGCTTTTTTCTCATATCTTTTTTTTCTTTTTCTCTTTTTTCTCAATATCTGACTCTTTTTTAATAAGAAGAATGCTTCATATATAACTCATTATGGTTACGCTGCAGGTTTCCACTATGACTGCATGGATTAGACCAGCAGCCCAGGTGTTTCTCTAACACACATACATAACTCCATGGACTTACAAGCTCCCCTTCCATTTCACACTGACGACATCCATAGACAAAAGAACATGATATTCACTAGGTACAAAGTACAAGTGCAATGTTGAAAGCGTTCCCCATGACAGCATGGTTCTGCTAATCGCCAACATATAATTTCAAGCATATACAACATAGACGACACAATGGTTCAAGTTTATTAAGGGCAAGAAAAGTAAAGTGTCCCATCAAGTTCGTGAGAGCTTTAATCACTAGTTTTCACATAACAAGTTTAATTTGGAAGGTAAACAAAAGCATGAATATACTTGGAATAACATATGCTAATAGGTGGGTATGGTGGACTCTTTGGAATAACTTGGTTTTAGGAGTTGGATGCATGAGTGGAACTTATACTTGGTTATGGAGGCTAGCAAAAGACTGGGAGCGATCGACTAAGAGAGCAATAATGGCCATAATCATGCAGAGCGACAAAACATCATTAATCAAAGCATAAAGTGATACTACAAGTTGAAAACTAAAGGATCATAAAGGCTTATGGTGACTTGGGATAGTCATAACATGGTGTGAGCATGCGCCAAGTCAACCCAAATAAATCATCAAGGGAGAATACCACAATACTATGCTTTAATATGCTAAAACAACGCATGATTCTTCAAAGGAACATTAAGCAATCTCAATTGTTTATAACAAGTCATGGTACAACAAAGAATACTAAAAAGCCAAAACAATATCAAGCATGGCCTGAAAAAGCATATGCCACAGTCAAAAACAAGCTCTCTTTACCACTTAAGCATGAGCTTTCCTACTCTTTTCCAATCCAAACCAAACCATTTGAAAACCAATGTATGAAAGAGGGGGTCCAACCAATTTTTTCAGCAAACAAAGAAAACCAAGCAAACTAAAAACCAAAACAAAAACAAAAAATAAGACGCTCCAAGAACAACACAACGGTGCATGAAATAATAAAAATGAAGTGTTTGGAAGAAACCTAAATTTTTTATTGATGAAGAAGTGGATGCCTTGGGAATCCCTAAGCTCTAACGCTTGTACTTCTTGGATATTTCTTGGGGTGAAACGTGTGGCATCCCCAAGCTTGAGCTTTAGTCCATCCTTCATCTCATTACTCACTCTTCCATACACCTGAAATTTTTCCTTCATACAAAACTTCACACAATCTTTATTAGCAACATTAGTGCACTCAAGATAATAAGTCTTTAGGTTCAGTTTCAACAGCAATAAAACTTCCACTAAAACATAAGATACTGTAGCACTTCCCTCAAAAACCTCAATTCCCCAAAAGAACTCAAAAAGAAACCAACAAGAAGCAAATGCAAAGAATGGCAGAAATCTGTCAAAACAGACCAGCAGGTAAAGACAATTTTTTTCGAAGACCTTAGGTTGCTCAAATCGAAAAGTGTTGAACAAACGAAAGTTAGATAACAACCTGGGGCTGAAGCACAACAATTCATGCCTGAAAACGACGTACAGAGATTTTACATGAATTTTTACGGTGAAGCACAAAAATCTGTTTCGGGACAACAACTTTCCCAATCATTACTTCTCTCTCATTAGAGGTTAATCTTGGCACAAAAAGCAAATAACAAGGATAAGGAGCGGTTATTACAGAAGTAATAACTTCCAAGACTCATCTAAGACTTTTGGGTTATCTCCCAATAAGTACTTTTCTTTAACGCCTTTAAGTTAGGCATAAGAAGCAAGAAAAAAATGAAGTGTTCTCAAATGAATAAGCATTAAGAGCAAATTTTGTTTTCATAGGAGAAACAAAAGAGATCTTATCTCTCTTCTTAGGGAAGTGTTCTATACCTCTCTTGAGTGAGAGTTGATATTTAATGGTGCCTTCTTTCATATCAATAATGGCACCAACAGTTCTAAGAAAAGGTCTTCCCAAAGTAATAGGACAAGAAGCATTGCATTCAACATCCAAAACATAGAAATCAGCAGGGACATAGGCATTGTTAACCTTGATAAGAACATCATTAATACTCCCCATGAGTTTCTTTTTAGCATTATCATCAAGTGGAACATTCAAATAACAATCTTCCAATGGTGGCAAATCAAGCATATCATAAATCCTTCTAGGCATAATAGAAACTCTACTATCAAGATCACATAAAGCTTGAAAATGAAAATCATTCACTTTCATATTAATGATGGGTTCCCAACCATCTTCTTGTTTTATAGGAATAGAAAATTTATGTTTCATCTTTTCTTTTTTAATCTTTATGAGAGCATCAGTAATGTGTTTTATAAAGGTCATATTCATAGCACTAGCATTAGGACTTTTAGCAAGCTTTTGTAGGAACTTAATTACTTCAGAGATATTGCAACCATCAAGATCAAAATCATAATTATCATCTAAATTAGTAGAGCTATTACTAGCCTCAACACTAGTGGTAGTGATAGTAGAAACACTAATGTTTCTAGCAATTTCATCTTCTCTTTCCCACTTAGCATGCAATTAAGCTAACAATCTAACATTTTCATCAATTTTAACTTGTATGGCATTAGTAGCTGCAAAGGGATTCTCATTAGTTTTAGGTTTAACAGTCATTTTATTCAAAGAAGATTGAGCTTCAGCCATTGATGCTATATTTCTTTCAGCATTAGAGAGTTTCTACTCAATAGTTTTATTGAAAGCAGATGGTTTACTAATAAATTCTTTAAGCATAACTTCAAGTGCAGAGGGTGCACTCCTATTATTGTTGTAGGAATTTCCATAAGCATTACCATTGTTGGGAGGATAAGGCCTATAATTGTTGTTACCAAAATTATTCCTGTAGGCATTGTTGCTAAAATTGTTATTTCTTATAAAGTTCACATCAACTTGCACTTCTTGAGCAACCAAAGAGGCTAAGGGAACATTATTTGGATCAATATGGGCTTTCCCATTAACAATCATAGACATAATAACATCAATTTTATCACTCAAGGAGGAGGTTTCCTCAACATAATTTACCTTCTTACCTTGTGGAGCTCTTTCAGTATGCCATTCGAATAGTTAACCATCATATTATCCAGAATCTTTGTTGTAGCACCCAAAGTAATGGTCATAAAGGTACCTCCAGCAGCAGAATCCAATAGATTTCTTGAAGAATAGTTTAATCCTGCATAAAAAAGTTTGGATAATCATCCAAGCAGTCAATCCATGAGTGGGACAATTCTTTACCAAAGATTTCATTCTTTCCCAAGCTTGAGCAACATGTTCATTATCAGATTGTTTAAACTTCATTATTTCACTTCTCATAGATATAATCTTAGCAGGAGGATAGTATTTTCCAATGAAAGCATCCTTGCATTTAGTCCAACAATCAATACTATTCCTAGTTAAGGAATTCAACCATTCTTTAGCTTTTCCTCTCAAAGAGAAAGGAAACAATTTAAGCTTAATGATATCTCCATCTATATCCCTATGCTTTTGCATCTCACAAAGTTCAACAAAGTTATTTAGATGAGCAGCAATATCTTCATTACCAATACCAGAAAATTGTTCTCTCATAACAAGATTGAGTAAAGCAGGTTTTATTTCAAAAAAAGTAGCTTCAGGAACAGGTGTAGCAATAGGTGTGCTCATGAAATCATTGTTGTTGGTGCTAGTGAAGTCACACAAGTTAGTATTTTCCAGAGTAGTCATTTTTCTGTGTTTTTAATAAAGAAGGCAAACTAGTAAAACTAATTGTTTTGTGTTTTTGATAAAGAAACAAGCAAACAGAGCAAAAGTAAACTAAGCAAAACAAAAATAACAAAGTAAAGATATTGGTTATGAGGGACTCCCCTTGTGAAGATGTCATTGACTCCCTGGCAACGGTGCCAGAAAATAAGTTGCTTAGCCCAAAATATACCGAGCTTGTTGAGGAACCCCAAGAGGAAGGTATGATGAGCACATCAGCAAGTTTTCCCTCAGTTATGAAGCCAAGGTTATCAATCCAGTAGGAGCAAGGAAACAGCCCAAAGGTGTTGCTATCTGGACTTTGGCATGGCGCACTACCGGCGTCAGTAGCAACGTGGAGACCTGCACAACACAACCACAAAACTGTGCCCCCAACTTGTGATGAGGTTGTCAATCTCACCGGTTTTGCTGAAAACAAAGGATTAAACGTATTGTGTGGAAGAAAGTAATAGTTTGAAGAAAGTAAACAGAAAACAGTAAACATTTGATTGTAGATTGATGATAAAATAAAGGACCGGGGTCCATAGTTCACTAGTTGTAGCTCTCCTTAAGATAGATGACGTGTTGGGTGAACAAATTACAGCAGGGCAATTGACAAACATCGAGAAAGCATACATGCATATACTACTCATCTTGACTCCTTTGAGATTCGATTGGGAATTACAACATTATACATAGACCGTAATCTAACTACACCTATGACTAATAGTCCACCTTCAGGTTATCATCCGAAACCCCTCCAGTATTAAGTTGCAATCAATGGATAATTGCATTACGCATTGCGTGTAAAGTAAACAATACGATTGTTCTATGAACAAAGGATTGTTGTTTTCTCCCTAGTAGCAACAGCACATCTAGTACCTTAGAGATTTCTGTCACTTCCCCAGATTACTAGAGGCATGAACACACTATCGAGCATAAATACTAACTCTTGGAGTTGCTAGCATCTACTTGGCCAAGATAGCTACTAACAACGGAAAGCATGCAAGATCACAAATAACAAAGACATGATAGAATCAATAATCAATCTGAAATAGAATATCAATATCCATCGGATCCCCGCAAACACAACATGTAGAATTACAATTAGATGATCTTGATCATGAACGGAGCTCACAAGATCTAAACATGATAGCACAAAGGAGGAGAACCAGCCATCTAGCTTCTACATGGACCCGTAATCCAGAGATGAACTAGTCACGCATCACACCAAAGGCTTGCATGGTGATGAAGAATGCCTCCAGGGTGAATTCGCCTCTCTGGCAGGGTGCCGGGAAGAGCTTCAGATCCCTCCCGATCTAGGGATGGAGATGAAGGAGGCTACAGACTCTTTCATTGAATTTTTTATTGGTTACTTAGGGTTTCTGTATTGGAGGCATCTTATAGGCGAAAGGGGAGGCCGAGGGGGTGCCGGAGGCGGCCAGACCACCCCCTAGCGTGGGCCAGGCTGGGCCCCGCGGCCAGGTGGTGTGGCGGCCCCCTGGACCCTCTCCGTCTCGTATTCTGGCTCCTTGTGTCCCTCGGTGAAAAACTGACTTTGGCCTTTCTAGTCCAATTCAGAAAATAGTCATTTTCTGACTTTCCTGGAACCAAAAGCAACAGAAAACAAGCAGCTAGCACTATGTCTCTTGTTATTGGTTAGTCTAAGAAAGTGTTTAAAAAGTACTCGAAAGTGTGGACAAAACAGAAGAAAGTAGATAAAATCCAAGCATGGAACATCAAAAATTATGGATACGTTAGCAACGTATCAGCAGGCAGCACGGTCGCCTCGCCAGATCCATTCTCCACGCCTATCCCGCCAACCGCCACGTCCACGGAGGTAGAGGAAGCCCACCTGCGATTGGAGGAGGTGCAGCAAGGGGAGCTAGCCGAGCGCGAGAAATTCCGCCTCGAGCGGGCAACGGCGCAGGAGCTCTCGCTCTACCAGCAGCACCGCATCAGGACCCGCCTGAACGCCAACATTCAAGGTCGCGTCCTGAACTTCAACGATGAAGCCGACCCTACACATGCGGCCGAGCGCGAGTACTATGAAAACGCGCCACCAGGTGGTAGCAACCGACCACCACCCGACGCACCGGTGACTAGGGCCCCACCACCACCCACTGGTCGCGCGCCACCGCCGGACCAGCCGCGGATCATAATCTCGCCATAGGCCCGCGATGCCAACGGACTCCCACTATACTCCACCCTAATGGACAATGTCGTCCCGGCTGATGCTGCAGTCGCAAACCTTGACGTCCAAGGAGAAGGCGGGCTGCAGATCCGGTACCCAAGGCCCTACTCACTAGGGCCGTCAAGCAGAAGCTGCGGGAGTCGACCCGCGGGGGAGGATGTATTCCTGCTGCTCTGCAAGCAGGACAGCCTCAAGCGGTCACCCCACCGTCGCCAACGCCGTGACCTGCCCACCACCACAGCCACTCGTGAACCAGCCACGGGCCACCAACCCTGCGCTCTCCACCAACGAGCCGCGACCGGTGAACAACACGGTCACCGCCAACGGGCAGCCCATCGATGCCCAAACACACATCGTCAACAACAAGGGTTGGCAGGCGCGCCATCCCAACGACTTGAGACACACCCTCAGTAACCGCGGCAACCCCGAATCCAAGGGCTCGCTCAGCCGAGTCGGCCCCTAGTGCTTGGAACCTATGATCCGAGGAGAGAGGTACCCTTCCAACTTCAAGGCGCCCAAGGAGATAGAAAAGTACGACCCGATGTACGATCTAGCGGTCTAGCTGGACACATACCTCATGGCGATGGGAATCGCCGGCCACACCGACCTGCTAGCCGCTCGCTACCTCCCCCTGATGATGGAGGGTGTGACCCGACAATGGATCAACACCGTCCCCGCCGACATCATCGACTCCTAGGAGGAGATGCGGGATGCCTTCGTCAGGCACTTTGAGGGTTCCTACACCCGTGCCACCACAATTGAGGACCTAGAGCGATGCATCTAGGTACAACGCAAGTCGACCCGCCACTGGATTCAAAGGTGGCAGGAACTATGGATCAATGCCTCCGGCATCCACTCAGACACGGCGATACATTGCTTCAAGAACGCGTGCCGGTACAAACCCCTAGTCGGTAAGATCAAGAGGGTCGACCGGACACTCGACAACATCCCCGACCTCCTCGAGATCGCCAAGCGCTACGCGGAAGAGGACCCCAACCAGGACTCCGACGACGAGTCGGGAGGAAGATGCCGCACCAGCGGCCACGACAGCGGGCGACAGCGCGACATGCGCTACAACAACAGTCGCATCACCGACAAGCACCATAGTGATGGGCAAGTCGAATTCGTCGCCAAAGCCGGCAACAGCCAACGCGACTCGAAGAGCTTCCACCACTACGGAGGAAACTACCGTGACAGCGGAAATTACCGCGCCAACAACACAGCGAGGCTGAAATTCGACCCCGCCGCCCTGCTCAACCAACCCTGCATCTACCACATCAGGGAGGTAAAACCCGCCACCCACACCACCGCGGACTACCATTCTCTCAAAGAGATCGAAAAGGCAAGGCGAGCAAGGGAGGACCCCAACAACAACCCACCAAGGGACAACGGCAACGCCGGCAGGTTCGGACACGCCGCCGGCTTGCTACACACCTTCACCGGGCTCGGCACCAAACGCGAGAAGAAGGTCCTCGCCCGCGCGGTCGCCATCAATGTGGTGACCCAAGTTGACGTCCCCTGCTTCCTCAACTGGTCCGAGCAAAGCATCACCTGGAGTCGCCAGGATCACGCACCCAGGATCGAATATCTAGGGAGAGTCGCCCTGGTGGTCAGGCCCAAGGTGGCCGACTACTGGCTGCCCAAGACACTGATGGACGACGGGAGCTCCATCAACATCATGTACTTGGACACATTCAAGAGGCTCCAGCACCCAGAAGCAGCAATCGAGCCGACCCTAAAAACCTTCCACGACATCGTCCCTGGTCGGAAGCCGTACCCGATTAGAAAAGTGATGCTGCCAGTCACCTTCGGCACACCGGCAAACTACCGCACGGCGAGGATCGTGTTCGAGCTGTTGAACTGCCGCAACCCCTACGACTGCGTCCTGGGATGCCAAACGTTCGCCAAATTCCTGGCGACCCCATACTACGCCTACAACATGATGAAGCTTCCAGGTCCAAGAGGCATCATCACCATCCACGGCGACCCCGATATGGCCGTGGAATGCGAGGACAAAGGCGCTGAGCTCGCTGACGCCGTCATCGCCATGGAGACCGACCATGCGGAAGAACTCGCGAAGTACGCATGCAACATCAACAAGGACGACCCCACCATACTGAAGAAGCCAACCACCGCGAGTTCCACGTTCGAGGCGACCACGCACACCCGCACCGTCGAGCTCGTCCCGGGTGACTCCAGCTAGACGGTCACCATCGGGGCGCACATGAGCCATGCATAGGAAAGCGCACTCATCGGGTTCCTCCGTGAGAATCGCGACATCTTCGCATGGAAACCATCTGACATGCCAGGTGTCCTGAGGGAACTCGCTGAGCACAAACTCAACGCCGACCCCAAAGTGCGACCAGTAAAGGAGTCGCTGCGGCCCTTCAGTGAAGAGCGCCGTCGAGCAATCGCCAAAGAAGTACAGCGCCTGCTAGCCGCGGGCTTCATTCGGCCAATAAAATACTCCAAGTGGCTGGTAAACCCAGTCCTGGTCCGGAAAAAGAACAACACATGGAGAATGTGTATCGACTACACCAACCTCAACAGCGCCTACCAGAAGGAGGAGTTCATCCTACCACGTATTGACCAGATCATCGACTCGACCGTGGAATCGGAGTTGCTGTGCTTCACGACGTGTACTCTGGTTACAACCAGATCAAAATGGCAGTCAAGGATGAGGATAAGACGGTGTTCATCATGCCATTCGGCGCCTTCTACTACACAGCCATGACGTTCGGCCTCAAAATGCCGTTGCCACATACCAAAGGTGCATGCAGGAGTGCCTTGCGAGCCAAATTGGCCACATCATTCACGTCTACATCGACGACATGGTGGTAAAATCCACCCACCAGGACGACCTGCTCGCCGACCTGGCCGAAACCTTCGCAAACTTGTGGAGGTACAACATAAAGCTAAACCCAGGAAAATGCACCTTCGGCGTCCACACCGGACAGCTCCTGGGATATGTGCTCTCCAAGCGAGGCATCAAGGCCAACCCCACCAATATCGACACCATCACGCGACTCGGGAAACCCGAGTGCCTGCGCGATGTCCAGAAGTTGGCTGGGCGAGTCGCGACTCTTAGTTGCTTCATTCCCCGGCTCGGCGAGGAGGCAATGCCCCTCTATCGCTTGATGCGCAAGAGCCCCATGTTCCAATGCACTCAAATCGCTCAAAGAAGTGCTACTCGCGGCTCCACTCCTTGCCACCCCAATCGACAAAGAGCCAATGCTCGTCTATTTGGCGGCCTCCACTAGAGTTGTCAGCGCCGTGATGGTCGTCGAACGGCCAGTGGAGGGCAGGGAGTGCCCCGTACAGCGCCCCGTCTACTACATCAGCAAAGTGCTAACCGACTTGAGACAACGCTACCTGCAGTACCAGAAACTAGTATACACTGTATTCCGAGCTCAACGGCGACTCCCCCATTACTTCCAGGAGCACCCAATCACGGTCGTCTCCTCCGCACCACTGCAGGACATAATACGCAACCGCGAAGCAACTGGGAGAGTCGCCAAGTGGGTCGTCAAAATCGGCGTCCACAACATCAAATACGAGCCCCGCAAAGCGACCAAGTCGCCAGCCCAAGATGATTTCCTCACAGACTGGGAAGAAGCATAGCACCTAGAGAAGCTCCCATATCTCCACTACTGGTCGCTCCACTTCGACGGGCCCAAGAATGCCGACGGCGATGGGGCCGGGGTGATACTGACCTCCCTAAGGGAGACAAAGCTCCGCTACATGCTCCACCTCAACTTCAAGCCCTGCACCAACAACATGGCGGAATACGAGGCCCTCCTTCATGGCATGCGGGCTGGCAAGGAGATGAATATCTATCGCCTGCGGTGCTACAGTGACTCCGACCTAGTCGCCGGAACTTGCGACGCGGTCTCCCTGACAATGATAGCGTACCGCCAAGCGGTAGAACAGCTGGGAGGATACTTAGATGGATACTCAGTCGAGTGGATCGACATGCGAAAGAATGAGGAGGCAGATGCCCTTTGTCGCATCAGGTCGGCTTGACAAATGCCACCCGCAGGCGTCTTCCTCGACATCATCCACAAACCTTCGGTCGGCCCACCGAAGGAGATTGACATCGGGATACCACTACAACCCGAGCCGGCCCTAGTTTCCATGATCGTGGAGCCCAGTGACTGGACAACACCATATGTCGCCTTCCTCGAGCACAAGATCCTCCCAAGTAACGAGACATAAGCGTGAATGGTTGTGCGCCGCTGCAAATCCTTCATCATCATCAATGGCGAGCTCCACAAACGCACCTCCGTCAACTGGTCCATGGGGTTCACACCCTTTTTCATGGTGTACGGCGCCGAAGCCGTAATGCCAACCTACCTGGAGCATGACTCACCTCGAGTCTCCAACTATGTCGAGGCAACAAACGAGATCGCCCGCCAAGACAGCATCGACCAGATTGACAAGGCACGCGACCTGGCTCACTTCCGCACCGCCATCTACCATCAGGGACTCCGCCGCTACCACAGCCGCCAAGTCCGGACCCACACCTTCAGGAGGGCGATTTGGTCCTACGACTGGCTCAGGACAAGAAGGGCATGCACAAACTCTCCCCCCATGGGAGGGGCCATTCGCCATAGGGCGAGTCCTCAGCAACGACGCCTACTACCTCATCGACATACGAGGCGACGACCAGCTTGAGGTCGGGAGGCCATGGAATGTAAACCTTCTCCGAAAGTTCTATACATACAAATCAAACTTGTACCTAGATGATATATAATGAAATTCATTCGGATCACACAAATTGTGTCCACTCTCCATACTCTTGTGCCACTCGCACTCGTACAATTAGCAATATGCTACCTATGGAAGTCAACCCTTGGTTGAGCGACCAGCACGGCTATGTAGTGCGGCCCAAGGGCACCGAAAATATTCGGGCTTTGTGTCGTCCACGAATATGCCAACCCGGAGCCACCATCGGAGTCGCCCACCTCAACTGGCCCACCGTGCCAAGACGACCGAAATATGCATCCCATAGCGACATGTCCTTCCCATCCTTGCGCAAAGCGACTCGAACGGTTAAGTACCACGCACGGGGCTTCGCAAACGGAAACCCTCACGCGGCTCGGGAACACACCAAGTAAGAGGGATGCCTTGGACTCGCCTAGCGACGGGCTCTCCGAACCAGGGGAAGAGACGCGTTACTAACAACGCACCAATAACTCACAATAGTCACGCTCCCAAAACGGCTAAGTCCAACGCTCAGGGACTCGCCTAAAAACAATTCTACTCGCGCTCGGGGACTCGCCCCTTCAGAGATGCAAGGAAGAACCAACACAAAATCCAAAGAAAACACATATGCATACAAAGGAGTTATACCCCACTAAAGGGCAGACGCACTCGGGGACTCGTTCAAACAAATAGTTAAACACACCACACAATTAAGCTTGCATTGCGAGTCGATTGACTCCTCTTACTCCCATACAAAATATTGTTCATATTACAAAATTCACCACTTGGCATATCTTACAAACTGCCTAGAGAAGCTATCTATTTCGCAGGCCCTGATGAAGAAGCATCCCCACCACCCTTGACACGAACGAATGGCTGCCATGGGTTCATCGGGTAGGTCGACAGCGACTTCGACAGCGCCGACCGGAAGGGCTGCTCCGACTTCAGGTCACGATACTCTGGTTCGGGGTCGCCTGACGCCACCACCGTCTCCTGGTACGGGAGCAAGTCCCCCATCGCCAGCACTGGATCAGTGAAGGGGGCAGCCTTGGCGGTCAGCTTCAACACCTCCGAAATCTCCACCGTGCCAGTCGCCAAAGGGTAGCCAGTGGTGACGTCGTCGACATCGAAGTCGTTGGGGAAGTGAGCAAGCCCCAAACTCAACATCATGGTGGCCGCGTGGCTGAAAGCCGAGCGCGCCATCCATTCTACGACGCTGGGCACGTCCTCCAAATAGCGCCATACTTCAGTCAGTCCCCAGGTATAACCTCGGTGGGGGACATTCCTTGAAGAACTGCCTGGATGCACAACGCTGAGGCGGTGGCCGCATTCACCGCCGCAGTCACACACTACGAGGCGTTGAAGGTCTGCACCACCAGGTCGCTTTGCCCTATCACAGCTGTAGCTTCAGACGTCAGTGCCACTATGGACTCCCCCACTCGGGGACTCACCGTACATATCAAAAAGAAGAGCAGCGACTCACCAAGGAGCTTCTGGCAGTTCTCGGTGACGTGCTTCTCCAAGGCAGCATGATCGCTTTGCAGCCCAAGGATGATCGAGTCCACAGCCTTGCGCTCCTCTTCAGCCGCAGCGACTGCAGCCTTCGCCCTATCCTCAGAAGAGATCAAGGCCGCCTTAGCCACCTCCAACTCCTTGACCAGCGAGTCGATACGCCCATTCGCCATGTTCAGCTCGGCCACTGGGACATATCCTTCTCAGGCCTTGGCAGTCGCAGCCGGAAGACCATCTGAACAGAACAGAAACAACTGTCAGCACTCCGAAACACCAGCAGCTCACGGCCGTAAAGTGAATCAAGTACTCACCAATAGTCTCCTGGAGTCGCCGGTTGGCCTCCTGCGCCACGCGCAGATCACGCTCCAGATGCTCTTTTGCGGCCTGCCGATCAGCTAACTCCCTCTGCAAGCCCTACAAGTAGAACGAAAAATTAGTGATTGCAAAAACACAAATCAGTGTCTAGCCGCTGAATTCAACGACTAGACACTCCGGACTGCCGACTCGAAGAAACTCAGTTCCTAGCCGCTGAAATTCAGCGACTAGAAACTCGGGGACTGGCGACTAGAAGAAACTCAGTGCCTAGCCACTGAAATTCAGCGACTAGGCACTCGGGGACTGGACGTACCTGAATGGCGGTGACAAGAATATTGTGAAGTTCTTTGGCATTCGTAGAAGGGACCATGAAGGAGGTACGCCCGCGACGAGACCCAACGTCCTCGTCAACAATCTCCGGCATCTGCGGAGAATGGTTTTCCGCCACGCCCGAAAACCCTTCGCCATGAAGCGCAGGAATGTCGCAGAGGCCCTAGCCAGGGCACTAGTCGTCGGGGCTGATGGCTCCGTCATCGGAGCCCCTTTGGCTGGCTCCGATCGGGTAACCGCTACCTCCTCGGCGCCTACATCAGGATCACTCCCCTTGGTGCTATCTCCTTCCGCAGCATCACCAGAACCTCCCTTCTGCTTCTTTGCGCCCTTCGCAGGCGCGACGTCTGTAGCAGGCTTCCTCTTTTTGGGGAGATCGCCTTCCCCTGCGGTGGCGACTGGCGGAACCTTCGGCACCGAAGGGCGACCAATCTTATTGATGCCGGACCTACCAAACCTCCAAAGTTTGGACAAAACACAAGAAAGTACATAAAACCAAGCATGAAACATCAAAAATTATGGGTACGTTAGCAACGTATCAGCATCCCCAAGATTAACTCCTGCTCGTCCTCGAGTAGGTAAGTGATAAAAATAAAGAATAATTTTTGAGGTGACATGCACCATCATAAACTTGATCAAAGTATTTGTGAAACATTGATAGCTGGGATCATAGTACTTCAATCATAACATTAAAGATAAAGTTCTAACAGTAAGACATAGAAACTATGTTGCAACATGAAAAGGCACAAACAAAAGATTCATGAATAACAATGCTTTGCAAGTCGTTTGTTTGTTTCACATAAAGAAAACATAGCATAGTGGCATTCAGCTTGTCCCTCATGGAGTAGCAAACATAAATGCATAGAACACCTTCAAAGTTCATAAGAGTGACTAGATACAAATAGTTTAAAACAAGCAATATCAAAGTTATGCATCAATCAACAAGTCTTGGGACAATGCACATAGAATTAAGAATGGCCACTATGCTCTCAAAGTAGGTGCATAAAGATAGAAGGTGGAGACTCAATATAAAAGTGGAAGAAGGGCCTTCGTAGAAGGAAGTAGGGATTGAAGTTTCATAAAGAGCCTTCCAAAAATTATGGTACTTGTTAGCTTACAGTTTTCATTGCCCCTATCATAAGCATCTTGAAGTGATTAAGGTTAAAGTGAACAAACTATGCTGTATATGCTTGAGAAAGTATAAGTTGGAAATCTCATGTCCCTTGAATACGAGGGCTGCTCCTCATGCTACTCAAGTTTAGTTACCGGTAAGTTCTTGTCATTGTAAGTACATGTGTATCATAGATAACGCCAACGGGGTACCCCTTGCCTGATGATACGGAAAAATCCCCATATCGAAATGACAAGGCAAGCAGACAACGAGCATCTCAGCAATCTTCTTATTTACCATGGGAGAATGGTGTTTTTTCTCTCTTTCCTCTTTTCTCATATATTTTTTTCCTTTTCTCTTTTTTCTCAACACCTGACTCTTTTTTTATAAGAAGAATGCTTCATAGACAGCTCACTATGGTTATGCTGCAGGTTTGCACCATGACAACATGGATTAGACCAGCGGCCCATGCGTTTCTCTAACACACATACATAACTCCATGGACTTACCAGCTCACCTTTCATTTCACACCAACGACATCCATAGATAAAAGATCATGATATGAACTAGCTACAAAGTACAAGTGCAATGTTGAAAGCGTTCCCCATGACAACATATTTCTGCTAATCCCCAACATATAAGTGCAAGAATATACAACATAGACGACACAATGTTTCAAGTTTATTAAGGGCAAGAAAAGTAAAGTGTGCCATCAAGTTCGTGAGAGCTTTAATCACTAGTTTTCTCATAACAAGTTTAATTCGGAAGGTAAACAAAAGCATGAATATACTTGGAATAGCATATGCTAATAGGTAGGTATGGTGGAATCTTTCGAATAACTTGGTTCTAGGAGTTGGATGCATGCGTGGAACTCATACTTGGTTATGGAGGCTAGCAAAAGACGGGAGCGACCAACTAAGAGAGCAATAATAGCCAGAATCATGTAGAGAGACAAAACATCATTAATCAAAGCATAAAGTGATACTTCAAATGGAAAAATAAAGGATCATAAAGGCTTATGGTGACTTGGGATAGTCATAACATGGTGTGAGCATGTGCCAAGTCAATCCAAATAAAGCATCAAAGGAGAATACCACAATACTATGCTTTAATATGCTGAAACAATGCATGATTCATCAAAGGCACATTAAGAAATCACAATTTTTTATAACAAGTCATGCTACATCAAAGAATAATAAGCATAAAGCCAAAACAATATCAAGCATGACATGACAAAGCATAGGCCACAGTCAAAAACAAGCTCTCTTTACCACTTAAACATGAGCTTTCCTACTCTTTTCCAATCCAAACCAAACCATTTGAAAACCAATGTATGAAAGAGGGGGTCCAACCAATTTATTCAGCAAACTAAGAAAACCAAGCAAACTAAAAACCAAAAAGAAAACGAAAAATAAAACACTCCAAGAACAACACAACTGTGCATGGAACAATAAAAATGAAGCGTTTGTAAGAAACCTGGGATTTTAATTGATGAAGAGGGGAGTGCCTTGGGCATCCCCAAGCTTTGACGCTTGTACTTCTTGGATATTTCTTGGGGTTACACACGTGGAATCCCCAAGCTTGAGCTTTAGTCCATCCTTCATCTCATTACTCACTCCTTCCATATACCTGAATTTTTTTCCTTCATACAAAACTTGACACAATCTTTATTAGCAACATTAGTGCACTCAAGATAATAAGTCTTTGGGTTCAGTTTCAACACCAATAAAACTTCCACAAAAACACAAGCTACTATAGCACTTCCCTCAGAAAGCTCAATTCCCCCAAAGAACTCAAAAGGAACCAACAAGAAGCAAATGCAAATAATGGCAGAAATCTGTCGAAACAGACCAGCAGGTAAAGATGAATTTTTTCGAAGACCATCTGTTGCTCAAGTCGAAAAGTGTTGAACTAACGAAAGTTATATAACAACCTGGGGCAGAAGAACAAAAATTGATGCCTCAAAACTACATACAAATATTGTACACGAATTTTTACGGTGAAGCACAAAAATCTGTTTCGGGACAACAACTTTCCCAATCATTACTTCTCTCTCATTAGAGGTTACTCTTGGCACAAAAAGAAAATAAAAAGGATAAGGAGTGGTTATTACATATGTAATAACTTCCAAGACTCATGTAATTTTTTTGGGTTATCTTCCAATAAGTACTTTTCTTTAACGCCTTTAAGTTAGGCATAAGAAGCAAGAAAAATAATTATGTGATCTCAAATGAAGAATCATTAAGAGCAAATTTTGTTTTCATAGGAGAGGCGAAAGAAATCTTCTATCTCTTCTTAGGGAAGTGTTCTATACCTTTCTTGAGTGGGAGTTGATATTTAATGGTGCCATCTTTCATATCAATAATGGCACCAATAGTTCTAAGAAAAGCTCTTCCCAAAGTAATAGGACAAGAAGCATTGCATTCAACATCCAAAACATAGAAATCAACGGTGACATAGGCATTGTTAACCATAATAAGAACATCATTAATACTCGCCATGAGTTTCTTTTTAGCATTATCATCAAGTGGAACATTCAAATAACAATCTTCCAATGGTGGCAAATCAAGCATATCATAAATCCTTCTAGGCATAATAGAAACACTACTATTAATATCACATAAAGCTTTAAAATCAAAATCATTCACTTTCATATTAATGATGGGTTCCCAACCATCTTCTTGTTTTATAGGAATAGAAGCTTTATGTTTCATCTTTTATTCTTTAATCTTTATGAGAGCATCAGTAATGTGTTTTGTAAAGGCCATATTCATAGCACTAGCATTAGGACTTTTAGCAAGCTTTTGTAGGAACTTAATTACTTCAGAGATATTGCAACCATCAAGATCAAAATCATAATTATCATCTAAAGTAGTAGAGCTATTGCTAGCCTCAATACTAGTGGTAGTGATAGTAGAGACACTAATGTTTCTAGCAATTTCATCTTCTCTTTCCCACTTAGCATGCAATTCAGCTAACAATCTAACATTTTCCTCAATTTTAACTTGTATAGCATTAGTAGCTGCAAAGTGATTCTCATTCGTTTCAGGTTTAGCAGTCATTTTATTCAAAGAAGATTGAGCTTCAGCCAATGATGCTATTTTTCTTCAGCATTAGAGAGTTTCTCCTCAATAGTTTATTGAAAGCAATTTGTTTACTAATAAAATCTTTAAGCATAAATTCAAGTTCAGAGGGTGCACTACTATTATTGTTGTAGGAATTTCCATAAGCATTACCATTGTTGGGAGGATACAACCTATAATTGTTGTTACCAAAATTATTCCTGTAGGCATTGTTGCTAAAATTGTTATTTCTTATAAAGTTCACATAAACTTGCTCTTCTTGAGCAACCAAAGAGGCTAAGGGAACATTATTTGGATCAATATAGGCTTTCCCACTAACAAGCATAGACATAATAACATCAATTTTATCACTCAAGGAGGAGGTTTCGTCAATAGAATTTACCTTCTTACCTTGTGGAGCTCTTTCAGTACGCCACTCAGAATAGTTAACCATCATATTATCCAGAAGCTTTGTTGTAGCACCCAAAGTAATGGTCATCAAGGTACCTCCAGCAGCAGAATCCAATAGATTTCTTGAAGAATAGTTGAATCCCGCATAAAAAGTTTGGATAATCATCCAAGCAATTAGTCCATGAGTGGGACAATTCATTATCAGATTGTTTAAACTTCATTATTTCACTTCTCATAGATATAATCTTAGCAGGAGGATATATTTTCCAATGAAAGCATCCTTGCATTTAGTCCAAGAATCAATACTATTCCTAGTTAAGGAATTCAACCAGTTTTTAGCTTTTCCTCTCAAAGAGAAAGGAAACAATTTAAGCTTAATGAGATCTCCATCTATATCCCTATGCTTTTGCATCTCACAAAGTTCACCAAAGTTATTTAGATGAGCAACAACATCTTCATTACACATACCAGAAAATTGTTCTCTCATAACAAGATTGTGTAAAGCAGGTTTTATTTCAAAGAAAGTAGCTTCAGGAATAGGTGGAGCAATAGGTGTGCTCACGAAATCATTGTTGTTGGTGCTAGTGAAGTCACACAACTTAGTATTTTCCAGAGGAGTCCTTTTTTGTGTTTTTAATAAAAAAGGCAAACTAGTAAAACTATTTTTTTGTGTTTTTGATAAATAAACAAGCAAACAAAGCAAAAGTAAACTAAGCAAAACAAAAATAACAAAGTAAAGAGATTGGTTATGACGGACTCCCCTTGTGAATATGCTTGACTCCCCGACGGTGCCCGAAAATAAGTTGCTTAGCCCAAAATATATCGAGCTCGTTGGGGAACCCTAAGAGGAAGGTATGATGAGCACAACAACAAGTTTTCCCTTTGTTATGAAACCGAGGTTATCAATCCAGTAGGAGCAAGGAAACACCCCAAAGGTGTTGCTAGCAGGACTTTGGCAGGGCGCACTACCGGCGTTAGTGGCAACGTGGAGACCTGCACAACACAACCACAGAACTTTGCCCCCAAGTTGCGATGAAAAAGTAATAGTTTGCAGAAAGTAAACAGAAAAATAGTGGTGGCTCTCCTTAAGATTGATGACATGTTGATGGTAGATTAACGATAAAAGAAAGGACCGGGGTCCATAGTTCACTAGTGGTGGATCTCCTTAAGATAGATGACATGTTGGGTGAACAAATTACAGCGGGGCAATTGACAAACATCAAGAAAGCATACATGCATATACTACTCATCTTGACTCATTTGATATTCGATTGGGCATTACAACATTATACATAGACCGTAATCCAACTACACCTATGACTAATAATCCACCGTCAGGTTATCATCCGAACCCCCTCCAGTATTAAGTTGCAATCAATGGATAATTGTATTACGCATTGCGTGTAAAGTAAACAATACAATTGTTCTATGAACAAAGGATTGTCGTTTTCTCCCTAGTAGCAACAACACATCTAGTACCTTAGAGATTTCTGTCACTTCCCCAGATTACTAGAGGAATGAACACACTATCAAGCATAAATACTAACTCTTGGAGTTGCTAGCATCTACTTGGCCGAGATAGCTACTAGGCATGCAAGATCACAAATAAGAAAGACATGATAGAATCAATAATCAATCTGAAATAGCATCTCAATATCCATCGGATCCCCGCAAACACAAAATGTAGAATTACAAATGGATGATCTTGATCATGAACGGAGCTCACAAGATCTAAACATGATAGAACAAAGGAGGAGAACCAGCCATCTAGCTACTACATGGACTCGTAGTCTAGAGATGAACTACTCACGCATCACACTGAAGGCTTGCATGGTGATGAAGAAGGCCTCCAGGGTGAATTCCCCTCTCCAGCAGGGTGCCGAGAAGAGCTTCAGATCCCTCCCGATCTAGGGATGGAGATGAAGCCGGCTACAGACTCTTTCGTGGAATTTTGATCTGGTACTTAGGGTTTCTGTATCGGAGGAATCTTATAGGCGAAAGGGGAGGCTGAGGGGGTGCCGGAGGCGGCCAGACCACCCCTGTCGCAGGCTAGGCTAGACCACGCGGCCAGGTGGTGTGGCGGCCCCCTGGCCCCTCTCCGTCTCGTATTCTGGCTCCTTGTGTCCCTCTGTGAAAAACTGACTTTGGCTTTTGTCCCGTCCAATTCCAAAAATATTCATTTTCTGACTTTCCTGTAACCAAAAACAGCAAAAAACAGGCAGTTGGCACTATGGCTCTTGTGAATAGGTTAGTCCCAGAAAGTGTATAAAAAGTACTCCAAAGTGTGGACAAAACACAAGAAAGTAGATAAAACCAAGCATGGAATATCAAAAATTATGGATACGTTAGCAACGTATCAAATATGCAAAGAACCGCCAGAAGAATAGTGAGGTAGGGAACCCCAAGCCCCTCTCCAAATGTCTTGGGAAGCAGATGAACTCGCCGTCGCCCGGCTTTGTCTCGATCTCGGAAGATGCGAGGATCCGCCAATTCCCTTTGCGGAGGACCCCGACGTCCTCGAAGGACCTGAGTTTTGCCGTGGTGCACTTAGATTTCCCCCACGAGCCTTTTAGGGTCGCCATCAGGAAGGAAGCTGGGTCGCTTGGTATGGAGAGTTTTGAATGTGTTAAGGTAGAAGGAATGAATGCGTGAGAATGAAGAACGTGAGGAAGGATCTGCAAGACCGATCTGTCATTCCCCTTATAAGGGGGTACTACCCACGAATCTCGGGGTAGCCGTTACCCACGGTAATTGCACTGAACTTACCATTGGATTACCCAACGGATAGTTTGACCAAGTTGACGGTCAAAGTCCTTCACTCGACTCACTTGCAACTGAGCCCTGTCCACTCACCGAAGAAGCAACTTGATAGTGGGTGCATTCGCCAAAGCAGCGACTGGAAACTAGGGGAAATTTCCTTGGTTTTGGTGGAGTCCATCGCCGATTCGACTAGGCATTCAAATTGGACTCGCCTACTCCGACCGCCAAATGAACACCTGCGTCTGAATCAATGATGGCCTCGGGGACTACTTATGGGGATATGCCGAATGGGGTATGCCCAGCAAGACGTTCCAATTGGGCCAAAGGCCACGCGAGTGGACCTACAGGATGGCGACTAGAATACGACTGAGGAGAAGAACTGGTGATTGGAGACTGGAGGCGCAGAAGCATACTCGAAGCCCAGTCGGATTAGGTCAAAGCCTCCGAATCCACATCTTGTTTGCTTGTAAACTGTAAACCCTAGTGAGGTGTCTCCTATATAAACCTCCCTAGGGTACTCTGAGGACTTACGTTCCATCATACACCCCTTCAAGTGAATCGCTGCTTAGACGCCGAGCTCGCCGCCCCTATAACACACTCTCCATCAATCTAATCTAGCAGGACTAGGTCTTTACCCTCCAGGGGGCCGAACCTGGGTCAACAATGTGCATCCGCCCCCATGTCGCACCACAGATGGCCGCCAGATCTCGCCCCCAATTCAATCAATCACTGCCCGCAGCAGCGACTAACGTGGCCATTTCCATGACCCGGAGTTAGGTCAAATTTGAAACAACAAGTAAATTGTAGGTTTTGCTTTGATATAGTTTTACGAAAAAGCTTTTGGAGGTACCCATCGAGGCATCAAAATTAATATATCAGAGACCAATGAGAGTTTCGACGATAGTTTCAACATCTTACTAAGAATTTGCATCTTGACAATTTAATGAAATTAAGTCAAACTTGAGCTAGCTACAAGTAAGCGCCATAGATTTCTCTTGAATTAAATGTCTTTTCAGAGGTAGATCGGTGCATCTTCTTGTAGTAAACAACGTCGTCGGTGTGAGTTTCCAACTATCAATACAGAACATTCAATTCTACATTTTCCGAGTGAATACAAGCAAGGTTGTTCTTTTTGCTAAAGAAAAGTCCAAAGAATATGGGATCTGAATGCCACAAGACAAGTTTATAGACATATATATTAGACCAACATGTTGTACCAACGATTCCCATGTTTTATGAGTTCGCAAACTTCCCAGCTAACTATGCCCATTAGAATGACTTTATGTCAATTTATCGAAATTAGATCAAATTTGAAACTACAAGTACTAGTAAATTGCACGTGCCCTGCACGTGAGACTCATATAATAGACGTCTGACATATCATCACTATATAAAATTATAACAAGTAAAGCAGAAAAAATATAAATTTGATCAACATCTATATAGTATGGGTGTATATTTGGTTCTTGTACTTTGTATATCATGTACAAGTCAACGATTATTAGCTATCTAAAACTTGAAATTTTTGGTAAGATGGTCTAGAGAAACGAGGGAGAGGATTCTAGAATGATGGAGAAGTGTGTTTTGAGTTTTAGGCATAGCATTCATTATGATGAAGACTATCAATAGAATCTTCTAGATGCTAGAATGGAAAAGAAGATCCAACAGCTCGAAATGTTGGGATTCACGAGTCTTGATCCAACGGTCAATATTCAAAGTTATTTCGTACACTATATAGTGGTAAGATAATATAAGAAATTGTAGGTTGCTTTGAAAGTTCTACGAAAAAGCTTTTGGGGATACCCATCAGGAGATCACAATTAATATACCATAAACCATTGAGAGTTTTTGATGATAGTTTCAACTTCTTGCTAAGATTTTGCATCTTGAAAATTTAAGGAAATTAGGTCAAACTTGAGCTACAAGAAAGTAAGCGCGATTGATTTATCTTGAATTAAATGTATTTTTGGAGGTAGATGGGTGCATCTTCTTATAATAAATAATGCTGTTAGCGTGAGTTTCCAACTACCAGGAAAGAACATTCTCAATTTTCCTAGTGATGACGAGATTGTTCTTTCAGGTAAAGAAAGTCCGAAGAATATGGATATGAATGCCACAAGCCAAGTTTTCACACATATATGGTGGAGAAATATGACGTACATACGATTTCCCATGTTTTATGAGTTCTAAAATTTCCTAGCTAACTTCGCCCACTTGAATGACTTTGTACAGATTTATTCAAATTAGGTAAAATTTGAACTACTACAAGTAAACTGTGTAGGTTGCTTTGAAAGTTTTACGAAAAAGCTCTTGGATGTACCCATCAGAGGGGGGAGGGGTCAATTAATATATCAGAAACCACAAAGAGTTCTGACGACAGGTTCATCTTCTTGCTAAGATTTTATATCTTGACAGTTTAATGAAATTAGGTCAAACTTAAGCTTCAAGTAAGCGCGATAGATTGCTCTTGAATTTAATGAAATAAGGTTAAACTTGAACTACAAGTAATAAATTATAGGTTGCTTTGAAAGTTTTATGAAAAAGGCTTTTGGAGGTATCCATCGAGTGTTTAATTAATATATCAGAAACCATAGAGAGTTTTAACGACTAGTTTGACTCCTAGCTAAGATTTTGCATCATGAAAATTTTGAACACCTTTTGAAAATGATAACATGAAATAGGGAGAGAGGGGAAATGAATTTTCTATTCTCTATGGGCAACCCACAATCTTGAGGCGCAGCTTAGGCTTAAAGATACAAACTTTATTTTCTCCACAATGTATATGGTGAAGCCTAGCAGATGTCACACACTAGTACTTAAGGTGTGTTTTTGTACACATTGATGATGCCCTTATTTGGGAAAAAGCAAATAGTATAGTAGTGGTACTCATTACTTTGCTTAGACATATGGTCACCTTTGTCCACGTGTTGTACATGCTGAGAGAATAAAACGTAGGTAGGGTAAGTGGGAAGCAGTGAAGAGGTGTTGAAGGAAGTTTGATGTCAGAGGAAAGTTATGATGGGTTCTTGACATGAGATACTCCTGCGGCCACTCTACTGGTATAAATTTCAGGACCTATGCACGCAAAACAAATTTGTGTTTTCTGTCTCTTTTGCTGCCTCTCACCATCCATAATCCCTCTCTCCTCCATTTCCCCTCGCGCACCGGCCGGTCTGATCTCTCACTCGTCCACAGCGTGGTGCTATGCACGTGTGCCTTGGTATGGTGTCTCTGTGTCTCTGGCGTGTTCGGAAGATGCGTTGGTGTGGAGTAGGGAAGAGGAGTACACAAGAAAGAAACCACTTTGGTCCTTGGTGGCAAAAAAATCAATCTTTTCCGGTTTTTGAACTTCCTACTTGCTACCCAAACATCGGGAGGGAAGGTTACTCAAAAGATCGGCCATTCGCAGTACTTCTTATCTTATATTTATCTTGTCTTATCTCTTACAATACCATACCATACCACTGTATAGTGTATGGATAACTTCGAACATTAACCATTGGATCAAGACTGCAAATCCAAACATTGCTAACCATTGGATCTTCTTTTCCATTGTTAGCATCTACAAAGATTCTATTGATAGTCTTTAGCACGGTTAACACTAGTATGTGCAAACCTCAAAATACACACTTCATTGCTCAGTTTTAGGGTCCTTGTGCTAAATGCATGGACTTGGGTGCAATTTTCATTTTTATAAAGTCCTTGATGTAACTTGTACTTCCACCAATCGTGTTAACTATCAACCACCTCGCTCCTATGACACCTACCACTGTTAAAATAAAATGCAACCGCCCCAATTATCACACAAACTAGAACACTGCTTCTTATACGTAATACCCAAGTTTTTAGTACTAGGATTTTTCAAGCTTCCTAGCTAACTTCGCACTTCAATGACTTCTTGTTGATTAACGAAATTAGGTCAAACTTGAGCTACAAGTAAGATCGATAGATTGCTCTTAAATTAAATGTATTTTCGGAGGTAGATGGGTGCATCTTCTTGTAGTAAACAATGTCGTCGGTGTGAGTTTCCAACTATCAGGAAAGAAAATTCTCAGTTTTCTGAGTGATGATGAGATGGTTCTTTTCCGTAAGACAAGTTCAAAGAATATGGATCTCAATGCCATAAGCCAAGCTTCTAGACATATTAAGTGGACCAACGTTTTTTACTTATTATTCCCATATGTTTTTTGAGTTTTCAAACTCCCTAGCTAATCAACTCTGCCCACTTGAATGACTACATGCCGATTTATTGAAATTAGGTCAAACTTGAACTATAAATAAATTGTAGGTTTCTCTAAAAGTTTTACGAAAAATATATTGGAGGTATCGTACCGATCGGGGGTCACAATCAATATATGAGAAACAACCGAGAGTTTTGACTATAGGCTTGACTTCTAGCTAAGATTTTGCATCATGACACTATTTAACGAAATTGGGTCAAACTTGTGCTACAAGTAAGAGCAATAGATTGCTCTTGAAATATATGACTTTTCAGAGGTAGATGAGTGCATTTTTTTGGAGTAAACAGTGTCGCCGGTGTGATTTTCCAACTATATCAGGAAATAACATTCAATTATCAATTTTCTGAGTGATGACGAGCGAGGTTGTTCTTTTCCGTAAAGAACTGTCCGAAGAATATTTGATCTAAATGCCATAAGCCAAGTTTACCAACCCATGTAGTGGACCAACACGTTGTACCAACGAGTCCCATGTTTTATGAGTTTTCAAACTTCCTAGCTAACTCTACCCATTTAACCGAATGACTTTGTGTCGATTTATCGAAATTAGGTCAAATTTGAAACTACAAGTAAATTGTAGGTTGCTTTGAAAGTTTTACGAAAAATCTTTTGGAGGTACGCATTGACGTGTCACAATTAATATATCATAAAACACCGAAAGTTTTGATGATAGGTTCAACTTCTTCCTAAGATTTTACATCTTGACAATTTAATGTAATTAGGTCAAACTTGAGCTACAAGTAAACATGATAGATTACTCTTGAATTAAATGTACTTTTAGAGGTAGATCGGTGCATCTTATTGTAGTAAACAATGCCTTCACTGTGAGTTTCCAACTATTAGGAAAGAACATTCAATTCTACATTTTCCGAGTGAAGACGAGCAAGGTTATTCTTTTTCGTAAGAAGTCCGAAGAATATTGGATGTGGATGACACAAGCCAAGTTGACAGACATATATAGTGGATCGACAACATGTTGTACTTGCCATTCCCATGTTTTATGAGTTTTCAAGCTTCCTAGCTAAGCCCGCCCATTTGAATGACATTCTGTCGATATCTTGGAATTAGGTCAAATTTGAAACAATAAGTAAATTGTAGGTTTTGCTTTGATATAGTTTTACGAAAAAGCTTTTGGAGGTATCCATCGAGGGGTCAAAATTAATATCTCAGAAACCAGCGAGAGTTTTGATGATAGGTTCGACTTCTTGCTAAGACTTTGCATCTCGAAAATTTAACGAAATAGGTTTAAACTTGAGCTAGCTAGAAGTACACACCATAGATTGCTCTTGAATTAAATGTCTTTTCAGGGGTAGATCGGTGCATCTTCTTGTAGTAAACCTCATCGTCGGTGTGAGTTTCCCACTATCAAGAAAGAACATTCAATTCTACATTTTCCGAGTGAATACAAGAGAGGTTGTTCTTTTTCCCAAAGAAATGTCCAAAGAATATTGGATCTGAATGCCACAAGTCAAGTTTACAGACATATGTATTATACCAACATGTTGTGTCAGCGATTTTCATGTTTTATGAGTTTTCAAACATCCCAGCTAACTCTTCCCATTAGAATGATTTATCGAAATTATGTCAAATTTGAAACTACCTGTACTAGTAAATTGTACGTGCCTTGCACGTGAGACTCAGAGAATAGACGTCTGACGTATCATCACTATATACAAATATAATAGGTAAAGCAGAAAAAAATATAAATTTGATCAACATCTATAAAGTATGGGTGTATATTTGGTTCTTGTACTTTGTATATCATGTAGAAGTCAACGATTATGAGCTATCTAAAACTTGAAATTTTTGGTAAGATGGTCTAGAGAAACGAGGGAGAGGATAGAACGATAGAGAAGTGTGTGTTGAGTTTTGTGCATAGCATTCATTGTGATGAAGATTATCAATAGAATCTTCTACATGCTAGAATGGACTAGTAAGTTGCACGTGCCTTGCACATGAGACTCAGATAGTAGACGTATGACATATCATCACTATATAAAATTATAATTGGTAAAGCACAAAAAATTATAAATTTGATCAACATCTATAAAGTATGGGTGTATATTTGGTCCTTGTACTTTGTATCATCATGTAGAAGTCAATTATTAGCTACGAAATACATGATTTTTTTACGAAAAAGGTCTTGGAGGTACCATTGGAGGGGGGGGGGGGTCAATTAATATATCAGAAACCATAGAGAGTTCTGATGATAGGTTCATCTTCTTGCTAAAATTTTGCATCTTGGCAGTTTAATGAAATTAGGTCAAACTTGAGCTCCAAGTAAGCATGATAGATTGCTCTTGAATTTAATGAAATTAGGTCAAACTTGAACTACAAGTAATAAATTGTAGGTCATTGCTTTGAAAGTTTTATGAAAAAGCTTTTGGAGGTACCCATAGAGCGGTTAATTAATATATCAGACACCACAGAGAGTTTCAATGACTGGTTTATCTTCTAGCGAAGATTTTGTATCATGAAAATTTTAAAACCTTTAAAAAACGATCTCATGAAATAGGGAGAGAGGGGAAATGAATTTTGTATTCTCTATGGGCAAACCACAAGCTTGAGGCGCACCTTAGGCTTAAAGATGCAAAATTTATTTTCTCCACAATGTATATGGTGAACCTTAGAAGATGCCACATACTAGGCCTTAAGGTGTGCTTTTGTACACATTGCTAATGCCCTTATTAGGGAAAAAGCAAATAATATAGTAGTAGTACTCATTTCTTTGCTTAGACATATGCACACCTCTGTACATGCGATGTACATGCTGAGAGAATAAAACGTAGGCAGAGTAAGAGGGCAGAACGAAGAGGAGTTGAAGGTGGTTCGATGTCAGAGCAAAGTTACGATGGGTTCCTGACTCGAGTTACTCCTACAGCCACTCCACTAGTAGTAAATTTTCAGGACCTATGCATGCAAAACAAATTATGCGTTTTCTCTCTCCTTCGCTAAGAAAGTCCGTGGAGCAACGTGTTTTACTTACGATTCCCATATGTTTTTTGAGTTTTCAAACTCCCTAGATAATTAACTCTGCCCACTTGAATTACTACATGCCGATTTATCGAAATTAGGTCAAACTTGAACTATAACTAAATTGTAGGTTGCTCTGAAAGTTTTACGAAAAAGCTTTTAGAGGTACCGTACCAATCGGGGGGTCACAATCAATATATGAGAAACAACCGAGAGTTTTGACAACAGGTTTTACTTCTTGCTAAGATTTTGCATCATGACACTATTTAACAAAATTGGGTCAAACTTGAGCTACAAGTAAGCGTGATAGATTGCTCTTGAAATATATGAATTTTCAGAGATAGATGGGCACAATTTCTTGTAGTAAACAGTGTCGTCCGTGTGATTTCCAACTATATCATGAAAGAACATTCAATTCTCAATTTTCTGAGTGATGGCGAGTGAGGTTGTTCTTTTTCGTAAGAAGTCCAAAGAATATTGTATGTGAATGCCACGCCAAGTTTACAGACATATATAGTGGACCAAAATATTGTACCAATGAATCCCATGTATTATGAGCTTTCAAACTTCCTAGCTAACTTTGCCCATTTTAATTACTTTAAGTCGATTTATCGAATTTAGGTCAAATTTGAAACTACAAGTAAATTGTAGGTTTTTCTTTGAAAGTTTTACGAAAAAGCTTATAATTTGGAGGGACCCATCAAGGGGTCACAATTAATATATCGGAAAACAACAAGAGATTTGACGATAGGTGCAACTTCTTGCTAAGATTTTGCATCTTGACATTTTAACAAAATTAGGTCAAACTTGAGCTACAAGTGAGCGCGATCGATTGCTCTTGAATTAAATGTCATTTCAGAGGTAGATGGGTGCATTTTCTGGTAGTAAGCAGTGTTGTGGGTGTGAGTGTGCAACTACCAGGAAAGAACATTCAATTCTACATTTTCTGAGTGAAGACGAGCGGGGTAAGTTGTTCTTTTTCGTAAAGAGAAGTCCAAATAATATTTGATGTGGATGCCACAAGCCAAGTTGATAGACATATATAGTGGATCGACAACATGTTGTACTTGCGATTCCCATGTATTATGAGTTTTAAATCTTCCTAGCTAACCTCATCCATTTGAATGATTTTATGTCGATATCTCGGAATTAGGTCAAATTTGAAACTACAAGTAAATTGTGGGTTTTTCTTTGATATAGTTTTACGAAAAAGCTTTTGGACGTACCCATCGAGGGGTGAAAATTAATATATCAGAAACCAGTGAGAGTTTCGACGATAGGTTCAACTTATTGCTAAGACTTTGCATCTTGACAATTTAACAAAATAGGTTTAAACTTGAGCTAGCTACAAGTAAACGCCATAGATTGCTCTTGAATTAAATGTATTTTCAGAAGTAGATTTGTGGGGCTCCCGGATTAATCCTCCGAGAATCCCTGTTATGCATACACCACGATCCCATGATCAGTTAGTCGTGGCACATAACCAACAAGTATCAAAGTAAAAATCCATTACTTAAGCGGATACATGTCATACCTTACATGCTATTATGGCTACATCCATAATCATCATCGGAACTTCATCAAGCGTAGAGCCCAAGCCATGCCTTAACCTACAGGCTACTGAATGGAAGAACGTCCTAGCTCACATAGTTTTCAACATCACCTCCTTCTTGATATCTAACCAAGTTAATAGCCAGGCACAATGCTAGTGAGTACTTTGAATGTACTTGCAAACCACCTTGAGATAATAACAATAAAAGGATATGCAATATGGCTATGGTAGTAAGAGGGCTCCATGAAAGGTTCTTTTCTAAAATAGTTTCTCTCCCAGTGAGTACATATCTTTGTTTAAAACGTATGTAAAACATTTTGGAATCCTTTGAAAAGCTTTAGAAAACACTAGGACTCGGTCACCCATCCATTTTATTCCTTTCGGTCATCCCATGACCAAACTCCTTTCCTTCCTTTCCGACCATCCCATGGCCAAACATTTCCAAAGCCTTTGCTTTTCCGAAGTCCTTTTTGAAAAACCAACACCGCTCTACAACAACCTTCCCAACCGTCCATGACCGTGGACACGACTATTCGAATAGATTTACACTCTGTAGAGGAAGTACACTTTACCCACACCAACCGAGTACCCTACCCTGATCCTCACTGATCGTTGGTCGAGTAACCAATCAAGACTCTCGGGATGCCACTCTAGCATAGGCCCTACCCTATGAGTTGTTCCTCTCAACACCGGGACGTTGGGTCCATGGACCAACCGGAGTGCATTCCGACTCCTCTAGAGTGGGCACTTTCAATTAGAGGCTCATAGTATTGCCTGGTCACTCACATGGGTGATCCTGCATTCCTCTAGGTGACTGTCTAAACGTTGACCCTTTTTGTAAAGGAGCCCATCCCTATCCCATTCCAGAGTAATGTGGTTGCACTCGTTAATTGTTCTAGCGAACCTGCAAAGAACCGGGTGCATTTTTGTAAACCTTTCTCCTCCATCTTTCAGCATTTTGTAAAAAAAACTTTTTTCTTTTCTCAAACTTCTCTTGGTAGGTCAAACCTCACCAAGGTTTTGCCATAAACATTTTGTAAAACTTCTTCGGGGGTCTTCCCATCCTCTAGTATTTCTTCGGCTAAAACAGGATCTCCAAAGGGGTATAGTGTTATACCATCTACCATATTAGGGTCAAGTAGGTGTCATCAAGGGGGTTTTACTTATTACTATAGATTTGTAATGGTTTGGAGGAGCCAAGCCACTACTAGATACAAATCATCATAATATAAAACAATGCAGTTTTCATAAACAGTAGATAAAAGATGCATAAGAAAAATAGTAGGATGACGATTATGAGCAAGAAGGTGCCTTGCCTGAGATCAGCAAACTGGCAATATATGTCTATGGACTTCTTCTTAGAATACCATAATAATCATTAATAACAACTTCTTCTAGTCTCTGGTATAATCGCAACTATCGTCGTCAAGGATAACACATGCAAGCAAACAAAGCCACAATCAACACAAGGCATACATGCATCATTTCAATATATCAAACAAACATTCAACACCCTATTTACTTCAGTAGGTATGGATATATTGAGATAGTAGCAATTGGAATTACTTAAATTGCCCTTGTGGAATTTCCTTTAGGATTTATTTGCCAAAACCACTTAATGGAGGGGTTTGGAACTAGGGCTTAGTCCTATATGATATCAATATACAAAATTGATATCAACAGATAGGTATTGAAATAACAAGGCAAACAAAAGTGGTTTCATGATATTATCAATTTTCTTTAATTAGTTATGATTTTTCTAGTGAAATTAACCCTAGTTTAGGTAAAAAAATCACCACAAAAGATCTATATGCCAAATACATTTGTGCTCACAGTATGTTATGTATAATTGAATTTTGGATTTTTGAGAGTTGGAATCATCTCAAAATAATGTTTAGAATGCCGTTGGGAAAATCCGAAAATTAGTTATGCAAGTTTTTTGTCTTTTTAACTAGATTTATAACATGGCCCAAATGATATGAGGTAAAATACAATGGATACGTTTTGCAAATACCCTCCAGGAGAAATTGGAATCACAATTTTTGGAGTTAATAAGCTTCTAAAATGATTTATTTAGTGATAAAACCAAATACAAAAGTATTTAAGTTATAAAATTTTAAATAACGCTCAATAAAAAGTAATCTCCTAGGTTTTGATAGGTACTGACGTAACACATCACAGAGAGTTGGAATGTGGTCAATTCATTCCATGGTTTATCCTAGAGAAATTTCTAAAGTCAGATCTGGATGTATTTTTTTATTTTTTCTACTGGAGTTTAATGGTTCCACTTGGAATGAGACCAAGGTCAGGTGATGGGTACTGAATATACCTTCCAGTAGGAAGTGAGTTTCCCTAATTGGATCTGTAAAACTCCTGGTAGGATTTATTTACTAGAATAGATAGTAGTAAAACAAATTATTCCAAGAAAATCATGAAAATGATTTTTGGATTTGTGGCTTGTTCTGCATGTTAGGAAAAACATATAACAATTGGTAGAAATTTTGATCTAGACAAAATATGGTATTTTACATTTTGTCTGGATTTATTTTGAGCAGGGATTAACAGATCTTCAGGAAAATTAATAAAGAGTAAAAGTGGGGCGGGCCGGAACTAGGGTGTTGGGCTGCACTGGGCAGATATGGCCCATCCGGGCACTAGTTCGCGCAGGCGGGAGATTCAAATCCCTGGGCGATGAGGCCCGCTAGATAGAGGTGGAAGGGGAGAAGGGGTACGGGGCTACGGTGGCTATTGGATTAGAGTGAGATAGACTGCCAGGAGACTGTCATCCACCTCTCGACAGCGAGGCGACGTTGAAACCATAGGGTAGAGCTGCGTGGTGGCGGGGGCTTACCAGAGGGCTCTCTGGCAGTCGGGGACGGCGTGAGACGACATGCCTGTCGGTGGCAGTTTCGGTGATGGGCGAAAGGGAGGGGTTTGAAGTCAGGACCCCTTCTCACGCATGAGCGCCTGGCGGAGCTCGCTTCGGTGCTCGCCGGAGCAGGCTCGGGGGTGTAGGAAGGTCGACAAAGAGGTTGCAGGGTGATGAGGTGGTTGGCGACGAGCCCGTAGAGGTGCGGCAGGGCCATATGGTTTGCGTTTGCATGCCCAAGAGGACGGCGGTGGGGCGTGTCATAGGAACACCGAGGACCTGCTGCATGTCGGAGGAAAGACCACGGTTAGATGTAGAAGGTTGAGGAGAGTTCAATGGGGGGGGGACATGCAGGGTGAGAGGGGAGGAAGGGAGAGCACCAGGTTCGATTCTTGAGGAAGGCTAAAAGGTGGAGTTCCTCCTCTCCAGCAATAGGCAGAGGCTGAGGCTGAGGGTGAGACCTTTCGGGAGCTATTGTGAAGGGGAACGAGAGAAATGGGAGCAGTAGAGAGAGCTAGGGTGGTCTTGGCCCCTTTTAAACTGAGTGACAGGTCCATGGTGGAATGGGTGCATGGAGGGATTGGAGGAGAGGTGTTGGCCAGTCATTCGCCATCCAGGGCGGTGGAGATGGTGGTGGGTAGCTGTTGGTCATTCTGAGGGATAGAGAGGGGAATATGCTGCTGCTGAAATCAATTAAGTAAGGTGTACATGTCTTCACATGGGTCTCCTTCATGTCCAAGCATAAGAGACAAGGGGCAAGGTGGTACTATAGTGTATTGGTACAGTAGCTTCGACCGAAGAGGTGGTGATGGCTGTGCAAGTTTGCTTGGCAAGGTTTAACGGAGTTTGGAAGTGGATTAGTTCAAGTTTTGTCAAATTGTTAGATTAGCCATTTTAATGATCATGGAGAAAATTTCCAAACTTTGAGCTTGGCAGGGTGGGGAAATGACGCTGGTAGATAGAGAAGATCATGGTACACCTCTATGATTTATTTGTGAATTATGGGATGATTTTTTATCCACTTTATATCCATTAGTCAAATAGTGCTTAAAGGGTTTTCAAAGCTTGTTTTAACATTTTTTAAATGGACAAGGTGCGTTTTTGATTTGAGATGGTCAGAAATATGAATACACACTTAGGAGAATTTTCCCAAGATTTATTGAGGCATAAAGTATTTAAAATATTTATTATTCCAATTCAGCCATTTTAGAAAGTGGGTAAAAAGAAATAATAAAACTCCTCAAAAATATTTATTTTTGAAGTGGGAAGATACATTATGATATTTGGACTTAAAATGAGCCTAAATATGGGGATGTGCTTTGGAGAAAACCAAACTTTATTTTGTAGATTAGGTTTTGGAGGTTTTGTCCATTAAAGAGATTAAATAGGTTTTGGTCCATAATAATTATTGATGATATTTGATAAATCTTTATAATCAAGGTAGAGGATGTACACAAGGTGTATCTAGCATTTTCAACCTTGGGTGTTGAGAATAAAAGTTGATTTTGGTGGAAAACATGAGATTAAGGATCTAGGGTCATGTTATTTTATTACCTCCAAAACCTTGTTGGATCCTGGAGCTCAGATCTCCCCTTGGGGCATGGGCTAGTTGGATGCATAGACCAATTTGAGTAGATCAGCATGTTACAAGAAGTTTACCTTGATCATGCTTGAGTGCTCTAGGAATTGATTTCAAACTTTGAATCAAATAAGGGTGCTAAAGCATATTATCAAATAGCCTTCAAAACCTCGTGGGTTTTTGAAGCACAAGGACCCATTTGGAAAAAGTGAAGTAGGTAGTGATATACCTTTATGAGTAGAACAAAATCATGCCAAGAGTTGGTCATAAGAAGATAATATGGAGATGTGAGCTTCTTCCAAAGTAGGCTAGTTGATAAGATTTGCAGATTTTATTATTTTCTTGCCTGCAAAACCATCAAGAACAAGTGGGTTGGAGCATGATATATCCAAGGGAAAAAGTGGTCCTTTTTAGTCCTTAATATGGTTCAAGTGCATTACCAAAGATTCAAAAGGAGGGGAAATGGAAGAGACTCAAATATGGCATCTTGATAACAATTTCTAGACTTAGTCATATTTTGGCAGATTTAGGGTTTTTGACTAGAATATAACAGTTCATGTTTTTGATGGGTTGGAAGGTTACAAATCAGCATCCAATGGAGGGTGTTGAAGTGTAGACTGAGTAGAAAGGATCCCTGCTTGGGGTTTGTTTACATTGACTTGAATACTTCTAGAAGGAAATGATATCAGAGGTGATCTGGTTAATGGTTTTTGAGGATTACTTAGTGACTAGAGATCAGATCCAAATATGGAATCTTGCTTAGGGTTGTCAACACTTGGATTTTTAATCCCAGATGCCTGTTATGCCATACCTCGCAATCCCAGGATTACCATTTTTGCGAGACATAACAGATTGGATATCACAGTACATCATCCATTACAAACCATAATAAGGTCTTACACGAATAATGGATCTCATGATCCAGTCTTAGTACAAACAAGCAGCGGAATAAATAATAAGCGTAGTGGTGGGCTCCATCTTCAGTGTCACAGTCAATGCTGACGATGGGAGATGATCCTAGTTGTCGTAGCCATCCTGCTGTCCTTCTTCAGGGTAGTCCTCCTCATAGTCTGGCCACGGGAATAGCCAGGGACAAAACCATGAGTACTCTTTAAGTACTCGCAAACCATTACTAACAAGTAAGGTAGTTCTAGTAGGAATGCTAAGCTGTAAGTTTATTTGCAAAAGCTAATTTGAAACCTAAGCTGAGTTTAGAAGTAAAGAAAGCTAATTTAATGTTCTAAATCACTTAAGTTGGGAACTTAGTTTTCATAGTCACATTCCTGTTGTGGTCAAGTCAAAATCACCATTCATTTCATAAGTCATTTTGAAAATATCCGACGATGGAATAGTATGGACACTCCAAATGTCCATGACCGCAGACACGGCTATTCGAATAGTTTGACACTCTATAGAGGTGGGACACTTTCACCACAAAATTCGATACATCCATTAGGGTTAACCCTGAATCATCATACTTAGTATGCGGATAATCAATCATAACCTTTCAATTACACACCCTAGTACAAGCACCTCTCCTATGAGCTTGGCCTCCCATCCATGGCCATCCGCCATCCTGGGCACTTCATAGGTGGAAAACATTGAGAGGTAGCCTCAGCTCAAACCTCTTCAGCGAGGGAACCCGTACTAATGCATATAAACTTCCAGCTAAGCCTTACCCAATTTAGGTATTGTGGTTGTACAGTAGAATTGGAATGGTATTGCATCCGAACCCAACCATCAGTTTTTATAAAGGGGTTAAGGCTCATGCCTCAACATTTTCATCATCATAAACCATTTGTGTTTCTCAACACATGTCAAACCATCTCAATAGAATGACTCATCATTCCAAGGTTTTCATGATCCTTTTCACCAAGTCTTCCAATCTAAGTGATCAAGTTTTATGATTAGCACTAGCCACTAAGGTTAAGAGTGTTCACTAAAGAGGGGTGCTAATCTTCAATCTCATGCCATAGAATGACATCTAAGTATAACTATATAAGCCAAGATTTATACTCTTTATGCTATCTATAAGAAAAGTAAAGAACTTTGGTAAAGTAAAAGAAAGTAAAGCTTGCGAGTAAAACTTGGGATGGGCATAAATCAAATTTGTATAACCAAAGCATGCTTAAGGAATTTTTCTTAGGTTATCAATCTTTAAAGTGTTAGCTTGCACTGTTAATGATGGCTTCCCTTGATTGGTGCAGTGGTTGAAATTCTCCTCGTCTTCTTCGGGGTAGAACTCCTCCTCCTCATAGACTTGGTCGGTACTATCGTCTATAAATACATACGGGGTACACAATCACCAAACAATACTTAACTAGTATATTTAGCACACTAAGGCACATACTTGATGATCTAGCATCATCACAATCATCACAATCTTTAATGAACCAGTTTCATTTATTGTATTTGAGAAAAGTAATTTCTACTGATTGAAATTAGTTAAGCTTTAGTATTCTCCAATTAAAATATGGGATCATGTGGACACATATCATCACCACATATTGTAATACATGGGAATGTGATTTAAAGTGTTGGTCACATTTTGTAAAGTTTAAGTTTATTATTTAATCAATTTAAATGACTAGAAATGCCCTAATAGCATTCTTTTGGTACTAGTCCAAAGTCACTGCATCCAAACCTAAATATTTTTAAATATTCAGAAAGATATCATCAAATGTGATTTTTGAGAGTTAGAATCGACTGAAAATCTATCATAGTTGATTTCTGAAAAATGTTTGAATACAGAAAAGTCTCAGTCTTGTTATTTTTGGTATAGATTATCTCTAACGCCAAATGACTTAAATCCAATGGGCTTGGATAGATAACTTAATTTCCTTTCTAAAAAAATTTGAATCATGCAATTTGGTTAAGTAAATCTTTCTGAATTGATTTTTAAACAAGTGGACAAAATTTTGTTTAAACCTAAATAGAAAAACTTCTATTTGAATTTGTGGGCTAGCGCGGGAAAAGAAATGGGCCGGCCTAGTGGCGCTCCGTGGCGCAGAGGACAACTGACAGGCTGGTCCCGCATATCAGCGGCACAACTAACGCGAAGCAATACAGGGCAATATCAGCCGTACGATTAGAACAGAAATCGACGGCTGTGGTTCATCGTTTTCCGATGAACAGCTCCGGTGAGATCAAACCCTAACGCGGCATGGTGGGGATCTACAGGGGCTTACGAGGGCTCCAGCTAGACGTGGCAATGGGGGCGATCAAACTGGTGGACAATGGTGGTTCTAGGCATGGTTGCGGTGGCTCCTAGGGCAGTCGCAATCAGCGGCGCCTCTTCTCCTGTGCTGCGGCCAGCTCCGGTGGAATTTTGATGACCGAGGGATCGATTGGCTCCGGGAAGAAGTGGGGAAGGATCAGTGGTGAGAGGGGAGTTGAGTGGTGTGAGAAATGAGGCCGAGGGAGGCCTCCTTTTATAGGCTCGACGATGGGGTAGAGAGGCATGGGCGCGGCTCATCGGAGGCGACAGTACAAGCAGCTATTGCTAGGGCGGAGGTAGGCGGATGGTGCATGGTCTCCTGGCGCTCCGCTATGGCGTAAAGCTGCGGCTAGGGGCGGTCGCGTTTGGTCGGAAAAGGTCGATGCTCTGCATGGCAGAAGTGGCGTTCGACTAGCCACGCGGTGGCTGTGGGTCAAGCGGTGGCAAACGGGCATGTCTGGGCGTTAGCTGGGGTCGTGGCGAAGCGGTGCGCGCGGGCTGTGGTCGAGGCAGGGTGTGTGCACGCTTGTCGGGCACGACGCTCTAGCGCGTGCTCGGCATGGCGCACACACGATGGGCGTGGTGTCGCTGGGGGTGGTCCACGGCCTGGCTATCATCGAGGGGTGGTCAGGGAGAGGCGGTAGGGTGCGGATACCGTCCTAGACATGGCGGGAAAGAGAGGGCGTTACAGGCTGAACGGTCCATGGTCGACCGACGGTGACCATCTTTGGGAGGCGCTCTACTGGTGCAACGGTGAAGGGGGGTGCTGCTTGGGGCTGGTTAGGACAAGAGGGGACCAAGGAGAGATGAGAGGGTCAAATGGGGGACAAGACATTGATCAACAACAATAATAGTTAGGCAGATTATTTTGTGCTCACCAACTATTTGACACAATGCCCGCATGCAGTTTAACTTTGAATTTTGGAAAGTTTTTTGGTAGGTGTGTTGGTCATAAGCTTGATCATCTGTGGTTGCTTGGGATTGTCAAGGGGAGTTCATTTGATTGGTTTATTGAAAAGTGGGATCTTCTCATATGATTTGGATTCCAATTTCACATGCCATTTATAATTAGTGGCTAAGTGTTTTTGTAAGATTATAAAATGGGCCTTGGTAGATCTTTACTTGTACTAGCAAGGGATGAAAAGAGTTGAGAAAGTTTCTATTGGGAATTGACTTCTAGGAACACCTAAAATGGCATAGTGGGTTAAAATGGTCAAAATGACCATTTGGTCTCTTTACTCTTATTTGATTTCTTTTTCTTTGGATTTTGTTTTTAAATGGTCTCGATGATGTGTCATTCACCTTTAAACCATTTCAAAACATATATATCAATAAAACATGGCATTTCCAAACAATTCTATATTAATGCAAACACACATGCATTCATACACATTTTTAATAATAAAAAGTTTTTGTTAACCCTAAATTGGGTGATTTGGATCTTGATAACCTTGATTAAAGTTTTGGGATGTTACAAGGGTTTTGTAATCTTAGTTTAGCTTGGATACGATGATCTCCTAGGGTAGCTCAATTTAGTTCCTAAGCAAAGAAGTTAGACAACAGATCAAGGAAAATCATCTCAAAAGATCAAGACAACTCATCTTACAAGCAAATCTACTACTACTAGGGTTACCATCAAGCTTATCTTGAGGTAAGGATTGGTATTTTGAAAGGTTGGAGTTTGAATAAGGTAAGAGTCATGGTATCTCTACCAAGAGTAGGATTCAAATGCTTTATAAAAGGTTTTGGAAAACCTAGAGGTAAGAGTAGTTGAAGGTTCTATCTTGAAAACATAAGGAGATTATATCTTATAGATCTCCATAATTTTTGCAATAGAAGCTACTAAAATAGTTAGGGTTGCAAAGGCATCTTGGCTTAGGTTTTGGAATGCCAGAACATTTGAGAATATTTAAAATGAGCCAAGACTATTTTGTTAAATAGCTTTTGTCAACTAATGCCAAGGTAAGGAGTATATCATATGGTATACACTCAGATGCACAAGCACAAGCAACACTATTTCACTAATCAAGAAAAAGTTTTTGTTCCCCCTGATTTTTGCATTCTGGACAGCTAAACAGGGTTTCTGAAATTGGGATGTTATAGACCTTTCCCCCTTAAAAGAATCTCGTCCTAAGATTCGAGAGAGTAATGTTAGGGGATTGGGGCTCGAGTTAGTCTTATGTGTCTTAAGCACACTGAATTATGAACTTCATCTTATCATATCCTAGTTTATGTCTTTGGGTCTAACTCTGAGGTTGCTTCTGATAGATGGTTATTCTATGTTGTGGGTAAGACACAGTCTTTCCCCCTTAGGGTTATGCCGAATGGGGTATGCCTAGAAGGACATTTCAACTAGACCAAGGGTTTTGCGAGTGGGCCTGCAAGACAGCGACCGTAAAGCGATTGAAAGGAAGCCTGGCAACCAGAAGGTGGAGGCCCAGAAGCGCAGCTGAAGCTCAGTCGGATTAGGTCAAATCCTCCGAGTCCTTGACTGATTCGGTTGTATATTTGTAAACCCTAGCGAGGCAACCTCTATATAAGCCTCCCTAGGGTACTCTTTGTAGGGACGTTCCATCATACACCCCTTCCAAGCGACTCGCTGCCTAGCCGCCGAGCTCGCCACCCCTGTAACTCACTCGATGATAATACAATCTAGCAGGAGTAGGTGTTTACCCTATGGGTGGCTGAACCTGGGTAAACTCATGTGTCTCAGCACTCATCTCGCTCCACAGATGGCCACCCGCTCTTGTCCTCAATTGTATCAATCGCTAGCCCTGGTAGCGACTGTCGTGGTTATTCCGACAACAGTGGCACCCACCGTGGGGGCATGGCCAGTCTGGCCTGAGTTCTGCGGCGAGACCCTATTCGCCAATCGATCGGCTGATCGCCACCGGCCGCATGATCACTAGTGTCGGGATCCTCCAAATCCTACCCAACAACTACATCCCGGCATCGCGCCCGATCATGCACAACGTGGTGATGCCGGTCGGCACCATCAACTTGTTCGTCGGCTTCACCGACGTCATCGACCTGGCGGGAACGGTGATCATCGGCAGATCTCCACCGTGCCACGATCTGCTTTCGAAGAACCAGATCGGCTCCATCAGTTGCCTCACCATCGTGTACGACTCGGCCGCCAGCAACATAGTCGGGACTGATGCCGCCAAGGACGACGCGGCTCTCCACGACGACACCGATTCGGCGACCCTTGCCTCGGTCGCCGGATCCATCACCAACGCATCACGCAAGGAATCCATCACGCGAGTCTCCAACCCTGTGGACTTCAAGGACCCCTCCATCCTCGGGATCTTCGACTCCGACTCCAGATCGAAGTCCCTGAAGACTTCCGTACCAGATCCAATCGCTTCAATCCGATCTACATGGCGGCAGCACAAGCGCCCCGCCAGATCCCTGCACCATGCCGATCCCGCCGACTAGCGATGGCAACGGAGGTCGAAGAAGCCCGCCTGCGACTGGAGGGGGCGTCATGCAGGGAGTAGGCTGAGCGCGAGAAATTCCGCCTCGAGCGGGAAATGAGGCAGGAGCTATCGCTCTACCATCAACGCCACATCCGGACCCGCCTGCACTCCAATGTCCAGGGCCGCGTCCTGAACTTCAACGACGAGAGTGACCCCGCGCACGCGGTTGAGCACGAGTACTGCGAGAACGCACCGCTCGGCGGCAGTAACCGCCCGCCACTTGGAGAACCTGTGACTGGAGCCCCACCTCCAGCCATAGATCATGCGCCCCCACCAGACCAACCGCGAATCATCATTTCACCGCAAGCCTGCGACGCCAATAGGCTCCTGCTGTACTGAACCCCAATGGACAATGTCATCGTGGTAGACGCTACAGTCGCCCACCTCTACATCCAAAGAGAGGGCGCGCTGCAGATCCAGTATGCCAAGGACCTACTCGTTAGGGCCGTCGAGCACCAAGCCGTGGGAGTCGACCCGCGGGGGCAGATGTAGTCCCGCTCATTGGAAAGCAGGGCAGCCTCAAGCGACCGTCCAACTGTCTCCAACACCCTCAACTGCCCACTGCCCGAGCCCCTACTGTTCCAACCATAGGTCTTCAACCATGCACTCTCCACCAATGAGCCGTGGCTTGCGAACAACACGGTCGATGCCAACAGCCAACCGATTGATGCACGGACACACGTCATGAACAATCAGGCCGGGCGGATGCCACAGCCCAACGATCTGAGGCACACCCTCACCAACCGAGTCGGCCCCTAGTGCTTCGGACCAATGATCCGAGGTGAGAAGTATCCCGCCAACTTCAATGTGCCCAAGGATATCGAAAATTACGATCCAACGTACGAACCAGAGGTGTGGCTGGACATGTACCTTATGGTGATGGGAATCGCCGGCCACACCAACCTGCTCGCCGCTCGCTACTTTCCCCTAATGATGGAGGGAGCGACCAGGCAATGGATCAAAAACCTCCCTACTGACAACATCGACTCATGGGAGGAGATGCGCGATACCTTCGTCAGGAAATTCGAGGGCTCCTACACCCGTGCCACCACCATCGAGGACCTGGAGCGCTACATCTAGGGACAACGCGAGTCGACCCGCCACTGGATCCAGAGGTGGCAGGAACTTTTGGATCAACGGTTCCGGAGGCTTCCGGAGCTTTTGGATCAGCGCGAGTTGACCCGCCCCAAGACCCGCCACTGGTCTATCGGACGCTCGACAACATGCCCGACCTCCTCGAGATCGCCAAACGCTACGCGGAGGAGGACCCCAACCAAGACTCTAACGACGGGTCGGGGAAAAGACACAGCGCTAGCGGCCATGACAACGGGCGACAACATAACATGCGCTGAAGCAACACTCGCCTCACCGACAAGCGACGCGATGACGGGCAGATCGGGAGGCTAAGGCATCGATCTTCATCATCCACCACTGCATCACCACCATCTCCATCCATCCCATCTACATCTTGTCTAGATCTTTTTGTTGTTGTGGTATTGACCACGGAAGATGCTACAAGGTAGGTTACGTAGAGGAAAGGGCAAGACGACATAGGAGAATCCGGGAGCGAGATTGGCACACGATGTATCCAGGTTCACGTCCCCTCGATGGAGGATCGCTACGTCCTGCTATCAATCCAGTATATCATCATAGATTGGTTTACATGGAGCCACCAGAGGCGGAGGGGGAGACTGAGATCTAATATCCCGTGGGAGAGATGTGTCCCCGAAGAGGTGCCCCTAGTGGCTTTATATATGCAGCCAGTTAGGGTTTATAAGTGCACTAATGGGCTTTGTATTGGAGCGCTGTGTTGGGCCTCCAGTCGACCCGCTATGGATGACTCCGCTTCGTGGGTATACCCCAATTGGTGTTCCCCGATCAGTAGTCCCTGAGCGCATCGTAGATTCAACGTGGGCTTGAGGCAAGGCGCGGAGAGTCTTGGCGATGGATCATGGCGAATCGTTGACGAGCTCCCGAACAGAGGAAAGAACCGTGAAGCGGGAGGCGATCGGCGGTCAGCGTGAGCCAGTCGGTGAGAACCAATCGTTGAGAGCCAGTAGGCGCGGGCCAGTCGGTGAAGCCGCCAGTTGCAGCGAGTCCATGACTGTGGAGCATGCCGAGTCCCCGAGCATGGCGGGTGTCGAGGTCGAGCAACCGGCGAGTGCCATTATCTAGAGCGCGTCGAGTGGCGAAGACGGGCGACCGGCGAGTGCCGCTATCTAGAGCACGCCAAGTCCCCGAGCACGGCGAGTGGCGAGGTCGGGCGACCGGCGAGTGGCGCTGTCTGAAGCGTGCCGAGTCCCCGATCATGACGAGTGGCGAGGTCGAGCGACTAGCGAGTGCTGCAATCTAGATCGTGGCGAGTGGTGAAGTCGGGCGACCGGCGAGTGCTGTTGTCTGGAGCGCGCCGAGTCCCTGAGCGTGGCGAGTGGCGAGGTTGTGCGACCGGCGAGTGGCGCTCTCTAGAGCGCGCCGAGTCCCCAAGAACGGCGAGTGGCGAGGTCGAGCGACCGGTGAGTGCCGCGGTCTGGAGCGTGCTAAGTCCACGAGCGCGACGAGTGGCGAGGCTAGGAGACCGGCGACTGGTGTTGTCGGGAGCGCGCCAAATCCCCGAGCGAGGCGAGTAGCGAGAAAGCCACCAGATCGTTTTGCTGAGATGGAGAAAAAGGTACAACTGCAGTAAAGTGTATCTATGAAATATATTGAACATTTTTAAAGAGTGCGATTCGTAGATGTTGAAATAAAATACATGTTGTTAAATGGATCAGTTAGAAGTATGAAAGGTTCATGCGTATATCTTTTCATGAGTAGGCAGACCTCCAGCATCAAACGCTTGCCGGGTAATAGGGACGCGATGCCAGACTGTTGAACCTGAAGACAAGGTTGGCCTTTTGGTACCCAGCCTCACTACTTCGACGGACGCGAATAAACATCAGACAATACTGAAACCGACCCCACGTATGATTTTGGTCCCTAAAAGGGTCATATTCTTTGGAGAATGAATTAAGATGCATATATGTTTTGGACTTATAGCATGTACGAGTGTAAAGAAACTTAGCTGTTAGCATGGCAAGTCCGTGACGGCGAGTCCGTGATAGGCGATTCTGCGATGGCGGTGAGTAGGAGACGGCGAGTCCGCGGCGGGTGAGTCCCCGAGCCCATACTTGGTGAAGATGAAGACGTTCTGTGCAACGGCTGGATGGAGTCGGCATGATGGAGTCAGCATCACAGACTAAACCGATGCGGCTACGGAGTCGCAGCGCCGTAGTTGGTTGCGATAGTGAGAAGGCCGGAGACGGTTTGCCATGACAAGCAATGCTAATTCCGTGAAGGCACCGCATGGCTATGTGCTTCTTTTTCTTCCATCCAAATTAGCAAGAGTGCCCTGGATCAGAGTGTAGATTCTCCAAACACTGTATACAGATAGAAAAATCATAGCATGAGGGGATTAAAATAATCAATTAATTTGTATCAACGAGAGTGACTGGATTAGAAAAACCCATTAGTCATGGCTGCCTGGAGCGTGGAAACATGTAATTTCCATGTAGTTTTTTTTCTCACGGGGGACAAGGACATGTGGCGATGATCGATTGATGTACTCTAAACAAACCAACTTGTCCTTGATACATAGCTGATCGATTCGGTTTAGTTGTGCATGAAGGCGATGTCCCGGTCTGCCGCTGGGTGCGGTTCTGTGCGCTGTAGCTGGTAATGCGACAAACGCCAAGGGCCAAGTGCAAATAAAATAGCATGACCGGTTTCGAGCCTGCCTTGGAGCGTGATGACAGCGCCGCTGATCCGATTGGACCTTTTGCCTACGAGAACATGTAGGCATAAGTCGATTAGATCTAAATAAATCGATTAGTAAAATAATCAATGAGAGAAAAATATGAGATCAGATCAGGAAATCTTCAGCTACCGCGAGCTTTTTCTTCATCATGCGCATATGTTGATGATGAGTTTGAGGATCCTGCCCGAATCATCGCCTCTAAGCACCACTTGCCCCACGATGGGCGCCAACTATCGTGGTATTGACCACGGAAGATGCTACAAGGTAGCTTATGTAGAGGAAAGGGAAAGACGACGTAGGAGAATCCGGGAGCGAGATTGACACATGATGTACCCAGGTTAACGTCCCCTCGATGGAGGATCGCTACGTCCTGCTATCAATCCAGTATATGATCATAGATTGGTTTACATTGAGCCGCCGGAGGTGAAGGGGGAGACTGAGAACTAATATCCCGTGGGAGAGATGTGTCCCCAAAGAGGTGCCCTTGGTGGCTTTATATATGCAGCCATTTAGGGTTTACAAGTGCACTCATGGGCTTTGAATTGGAGCGCTGTGTTTGGCCTCCAGTTGACCCGCTATGGGCGACTCCACTTCATGGGTATACCCCGATTGGTGTTCCCCCATCAGTTGTGGCTTCGTGGTTATTGCACTAATTCCTATACTCGTTGTGGATTTATACAAATACTATTCATCTATGATTGTTTCCATTATCATTTCTATGATGTTGATTGCCTCCATGTCAGAGTAGATCTTTAGTTCTTAGGATATGGAGAAACCCTAGCATGAGATTGAAATAAGAAAAAGTTTATTATGATATTCATCGCTGTGACCATGTTTTAGATTCTCTACATCTTGATGTTGAGAGAATTCAGCCTCTCAATATTTGCCTCTCATGGGGACTTGATGGAGGGAACTACTTGTTGGTAGATGGAGGCATGCTAGCACTTACAGTGACTATAAAGTTGTTAGCAATCCTTACGTATCAACTTGGGAAACAGAGAAAACTCACAAAATACTATCCATGCCATGGGATACGTCCTACAGGATTACGTCCCTTAATAGCGCAGTAATTCGATTGATGTCGATTGTTGTCTGCTGTGGTTATGAGGATGAGGTGGGCAGCGGTTGCTGGCAAATCATCCATATACGGAGTTCCTCCCACACATATATCGTTGAGAATGTTCATAATGATAATATTTATCTTAGATCTTTACAATACTAGTGGTGTATCCGCTACTCCCTGGGAACACTTTTTCCCTACTGCAGTTCCAATCTTTCTTTACATGCACGGTATTTACTTTCTGTATTAAGTTACATTGCTTTACTTTATTATTGCTCTTATAACCAAAACCCCAAAACACCTTTTTACACATTACTCGCATCTTACCTTGTTACTTAGAACTTTATCTAGCATTTCTATTACAATATTTATTTCCAGAATCATTAGACTTCAGACTCCTGTTCCCACTGGGATTGATATCTTTATTTCGAAACTAGGTACAAACGATATGTGCACTTGTAGTCATCAAGCTATTTTCTAGCACCGTTGCCGGGGAGCTAAGTGTTGTAGGTCTTTTAGTTTTTGCTTTTTTATTTTTGTTTTGCTCAATTTTGTTACAGGTTTCCACCAACACGATGGAGTTTGAGCATATGACTAGTGCTAACCCACCCAACTACTTTGGGAAGCCCTGTGATATTTATAAAAGAGACAACTCCAATGATAAGACAAGGGGGTTTGAAATAAATGCTCTACTACTTAGTATTCTACATAAGAAGCAATTTACTAGAGATGAAGAAGATCCTTATCCATATGAGCATATTGCATGTTTTAAAGATATATGTGGCACTTTTTGTATTGACGGGATATACTGCCGATGAGGTCAAGGTTAAACTTTTTAGTCAAACTTTGACAAGTACGGCTCTCTCATGGTATAGATCTCTACCACTTGAAGCCACTACTACTTGGGATAATTTAGCTTGTGAATTTCTATCAAAGTTTTATCCATTATCAAAATCTTTTGGAATCACGCGTCTTATAATCACTTGGAAGAATTGTTCTAATGAAGGACTAGTAAGATCTTATATTAGATTGAAAGATTTACTACGACTATATCCGCATAACGATTTGCCTGAATGGTATTTACTACATATCTTTTATGGCGGTTTTGATTGAACCTAATAAAATTGAAGTAGACTCTTTTGCGGAAGGAGCCTTTATGAATCTTCCTATACCTAAAGCTTGGGCTTTACTTAATAGAATTCGTGACCATAGAGTTTCATGGAATTTTGGTATAGGAAGTGAAGGAGGTGTATAAGTAGAGCATGATTGTATTCATGATTATAACAAAAAAGGCTATGTGAAAGAATTGTGTAAAGAACTTTATATAGATTTAGATCTTGTGTTGCAAGTTGTTAAAGCTTTTACAGAAAATATTAAAGCTCCAAAGGAGGGTCCAGTCAAGTATGATCCACCACCTGAACTAGAGAAGAAAAGAGAAGATAAAGTAACACTTGCCTCTGTAGAACCAATATTGAAGTGCCATTCCCTAACACTACACAAAAGCATATTTTTGAATATGAACAGGTCAAAGCAGTATAGGAAAAGAGAGAAGAGGAAAGCGTGCCAAGCATGCTAGAAGTCAAGGAACATCCGAAGGAAAACAAATATGAAGAGGTAACCAAGGAAGAAATTACGGCTATGTACTCACACTATAACATAGTTGAACTTGATGTAGAGACTTCCATATTGGTTGAAGTAAAAACAAAGGTAAAAGATGTGGGCAAGCCTATTCTTCCCTTCATATTTAAAGAAACCTCTCATTATGGTTTATGTCATCTTGGCACCGAATGTAATGTTATATCTTATGATTTCTACCTAGAAATAAAAGAACAAATAGAACCGGCTACAATTGAGAATACTGATATAACAATTATGTTAGCCAATAAAAATCTTAGAATTCCAATGGGAGTAGTTGACAATGCAACTATCACAATTGCCAACAAAAAATTTCCTATCAATTTCATAGTTGTTGATGTGCTAGCTGACACTGTTTTCCCTATTATATTTGGAAGAACATTTTTTGGGTGATATAGGTGCCTATGTTAACTTCAAGAAGGAGATTGTGACTCTTAAGCTTGGGGGAACAGAAAATAAATTCCATTTTTCCAAATTTAAAGACAAGCCTCCACAAGTACAAGAAGAAGAGGAAGAGAGAACTATTGAGGAAATGGCAGCTCTTTTCTTTGGTAATGAAAGAGAAGAAATAAATGAAGATCAAAATTATGAAGAAATAGTTAGGAAGGACAAGTCCTTAGGAGAACTAGAAGATGAAGTTGATTCACTTCCTATTTTGGGACCTCCAACTGATGAGGCTTTTGAAGAGCCAAAAAAGAGAGGGGATGAGGAACTACCACCCCCGGAGTTGAATACTCTACCAGATAATCATGTTTGCATCATGTTTTATATTATTATTTTGCATTGTAGATGTAGGATCTTGGTATTTTACGGTGTTCGCGCGCATATTTTATGTCTGTTTTCACCAGGATCAGGACAAATGATGGATACAATGGATACAATTATTGAAGCAATTGTACTAAGGAGAAAAGGAGTCACAAATAACATAAATTACTTATTTGGGAAATATTAATAATACCAGAAGAAAATCCGAAGCAAACAATGACAGATAGCATAACGACCAATTATACGGGTGTTAGAAATATTCCTGCCGTATAGCTCCGGCCGTATATCTGGCGCCGCCTCTACCTCGTCAAATAGTTTCACCCGTGCAATTGTTTCGAGGAGATAATATACAGAACAACCAGAAACCGTAGAAACCTCACCTCCGGAAGGCATCTGGAGGGGGAACTCATCTAGCAGGGATCGATCTTCACCCTGCGCAGATCCGGGAGGCTAAGGCATCGACCTTCATCATCTACAGCTGCATCACCACCATCTACATCCATCTCATCTACATCTTGTCTAGATCTTGTTGTAATATCTATACTCGTTGTGGATTTATACAAGTACTATTCATCTATGATTGTTTCCATTACCATTGCTATGATGTTAATTATCTCCATGTCTGAGTAGATCTTTAGTTCTTGGGGATATGGAGAAACCCTTGTAGGAAATTGAAATAAGATAAAGTATATTATGATATTTATCACTTCATGTGTTAGATTCTCTACATCTTGATGTTGAGAGAAGTCGACCTCTCAATATTTTCCTCTCACGGGGACTTGATGGATGGAACTACTTGTTGGTAGACGGAGGCGTGTGCTAGCACTTACAGTGCCTATAAAGTTGTTAGCAATCCTTACGTATCAACTTGGGAAATAGACGAAACTCACGGAACACTATCCATGCCATGTGATACGTCCTACGGGATTACGTCCCTTAATAGCGCAGTAATTCGATTTATGTTGATTGATGTTTTCTGTGGTTATGAGGATGAGGTGCGCAGCGGTTGCTAGCAAATCATCCATATACGGAGTTCCCCCCACAGATACATAGTTGAGAATGTTCATGATGATAATCATTATCTTAGATCTTTACAATACTAGTGGTGTATCCGCTACTCCCTGAGAACACGTTTTCTCTACTGCAGTTCCAATGTTTCTTTACATACACGATACGTAATTTCTGTATTAAGTTACTTTGCTTAAGTTTATTATTGCTCTTATAACCAAAATCCAAAAACACCTTTTTACACATTACTCGCATTTTACCTTGTTAATTAGAACTTTATCTAGCATTTTTATTGCAATATTTAATTCAAGAATCATTAGACTTCAGAATCCTACTCCCAGTAGGATCGATATCTGTAACATCCTAAATTTTTCACTATTTTGGAATGTTAAAATAAATTGAATCGTTTGGCCTTGTAGAAATTTATGGGGAAATAAATTCTCCAGGCCTTATTTAAATTTTTCTAAGCCGCATTGAAATGAGTGGATTAACATGTCTAACACATTGTCTGAGAAGTTTTGCACAAATCCAAAGCATTTGTGTTTTTGTTGCAATCATGATCTTTGGGTAATTGCATTCATATATGTTTTTGAATTTAAAACCCTATTTTTATTTACCAAAGTATTCCTACAAGTGTACAAACAAGGATTTGAAAATCCATTTAATTTAAGTAGAAAACTATTGCCAAAAATAATCCTATGATGATCTACTAGATTTTAATGAATTTTAAAAATAAATTTCATCTCTTTTGGAGTTAGTATGAAAAATCTATGAAGAAAATACTAAAACCGAAAAACAAAGAAAAAAAGAGAGAAACTAGATCTAACTTACCTGGCCGGCCCCGACCGAGCGCCCCCTCTACCCACTACTTTTCCCTAAGCACGCGCAACGCGTAGCTCCAAGATCCCGGCCCAACAACACTGCAGCCCACCTGGGCAGAGTCTCTCCACTTTCTTTTTTTCTCCTCCCGCTGTCACTGACGTCTGGGGCCCGCCTGTCATCGCCTTCCTAGCGCTGGTGTCCAGGATGTCTACGAGTTCGTCGAACAAAACCGAATCCGGGGTGATTTTCCCTTGATCTGTTGCCTCTCTTTCAAGCAAACTTCCTCATATAAACCCCGATGTCTCCACATCGTTTTCCCCCAAACACCCTAGCCCGAAGCCGCTAGGATGCTGTGAGATCCTTCGCCGGAGTTCCCCATTACCGAAGTAGTAAGTAGTGGTACGTCGATGTAGACCACCTGCCCCCCTCCTTTCCCTCTGATCCTCTTCCCCTCAATGCATCGTGCATCTCTGACCATGTCTCTCTCCGTAGATCGCCGAGGCGTCCGAGATTTCTCACCGGAGTAACATAGCCACCGCGGAGCTCCATCCGACCATCGCCATTGCTACAGGAAGCTAAGGAAGTCATCGAGGATACCCGCGAGACCGTAGTAACGCGACGCACCCCGTCATCCACTCACCATCCCGGGGACTCGCCGGAACACTGCCAGAGGCCACCACCTAGAGCTGCCGCCACCCAGCGTCGTCGACATGTCGCTGCTGGCTCGCCATCGTCAACACCACCGTCGGATCTAATCTGGGTGGACTAGATCATACAGAGCCGAGCCAAAGCCGAATTAAAGATGAGCGAGGATCCAGAGCCAAGCCGCATCGTCTCCTCCGTCAAATCTTGATCCAGAGGTCCAAATCGACCCACTTAAACGAAGAGGTATCAGCGAGTCACATCACGCCACGTCACCCCCACGTCTTTGTATTTTTGTTAATTAATTTGAAATTGCAGAAAATTGGCAGATCTTGTATAATTCGTAATAAATTATCTACAAGTCCAAAAATCATAAATAATATACCGTTGGAGAGCTAATTTAGCGTAGAACACTATTCGTGATCATATCTAATTTTCATGATATAGTTTTGTTGTATTTATTTAATTGGTTAAATAGCATTTTAATGGTATTTAAATTGTAGAAAAATAATTACGACTCCGAAAAATACAGATAATATATCAATAGATTCTTAATTTTGTGACCAATATTAATATGTGTTTAGATCTGAATTTTATCAAATTTTAGTTTTAGGAGATTTAAACTCTTTTAAATTTATTTAATTCATAGGAAAATATCTATAACTCCAAATTTAGTGAAACCTGTTTCTAAGGTTTCGTTTTGATCATGTCACTCCAGGAAAAATATACAAATAATTATTTGGCGTTGTTATATGAGATGATCTCGTAGAAATCCTAAATTGCATTCTTATAGTAACTAAATCATAGAAATTTTTTTCTAAATCCATTTTGTGTGATTCCAATTGCTAACGGCTCTAAATTACGTTACCTATCCATTGGTATTTAATTAAAAATTTAATAATACGAAAACATCATAAGTTGACTTAAAATAAGTGAAACCCCTATTTAAATCAATATAGTTCATTAATAAATTGTTTTATATATTAAATGCCTTTTCATATGCATCATGTGTTATAATATTGTTCAGAATACTTAATACAACCACTGTGACATTGTAAAACATCATACATACATATGATTGCCATTCATTTGTTGTATGTTTGTATTGTTGCTATGTTTCCAATTGTTTTGATTGGAATTACTTTATTCCGCGTTAGATTGTCCGGAGAGTGCATTTGCTGCAAAGGAATTCAACCATCACACCTATGATAAACATAAGGCAAGTTACACCACTTGTTCATATTTATGTCCCAGTTTCGACTATGCATGCTTTGATCTTCAAATTCTATAGTATGCTTGTGTAGGATTTTGGTAGATTTTCTTAGTATTATTTTGCAAGTGCGAGTTTATAGTATATCATGAGTAGCTATATACTTAGGGATTTCCATCCTAATAGGTTCCCTGTTTTTGCTTAGTACTACTTGCTATGCTATATATATAAAGTATCATTGGGGGTTCGAAAATCTGAAAATTTTCTAAGTATAAAGCTCTCTCGAGTGAACCTTTTTCCTCTCAAAACCCCCTTCAAAATAAAACTAAGTTTTCTTCTGGGCGGAATGGTTATCGGGTCAACGAGTGGAATTTGGTGGAGGATGGCCACCCAGGAATCAAAGAAGTCTGGCATGTTTCAGAATTCAGAACCGTCAAGTGCAACCACAATACATATGGGCTATGTCTTGGCCTAGTACTTAGTAGGAAACCTCACCGGGTACCAACATTTGGATGTTCTTGGCACGGTTGGATTCAGCTGGCAGAGGGGCTACTAAGGGGAAGCCTCGCCATGGTCTTGTCTGTAGAGGTCTTGATCGTGGATTGTGGGGAAAGTGCACAACCTCTCGAGAGTATTGCCGATCAGCCGAGTTCACGGAAAAGAACACTTTGAGCATCTGAAGGATGGAGACTCTGAAGGATCTTCCTCTCTCTTTTCAAAGTTTTTCTAAAACCCCGTAGCGTGAGTAATATCACCAATGGGTGGGATCTTGGGAACTTGGTGAGTAATATCCAAGTGTTAGGTTGTTTGGGCACTTGGTGAGTAATATCCTCGTGTTCCATTCGACCCTATTTTACTTAAGCAAATGTTTAGCAAGTACGATAAAACTCTTCCCCTTTTCTTCTTACTTAGAGAAAGTTGGCTTTATGCAAATGAACCCCAAAGCCTACTCTAGCCTTGCATGTAGAGTTAGTATTGTTCTTTCCTTGGTGTAATTTGACAATACATTCAAAGTATTGACCAACTCGTTTGGCTGCACGTTTTATGTGCAGAATTTGGAGATCGTTGAAAGGTACGCTAGGATCGCGGGTCTTCACTCAACTAGCCTGTGGCATTGATGGGACTACAAGTTGTATTTGTTTCGCTTTTGTTGTAATAATGTAAACTTTGGATTATTCGATTTATGTAATAAAGACATGTGTTTGACATGATATTTCATCAACTGTGAGTGCTAGATAATGATCCAGGGACTAGCATGCTAATCATAGGGACTTAGGATCTTTATCGATCTGAGGTCATAACAATATATTTATTTTGAAACCAGCTACAAACGATCTGTGCACTTGCAGTCATCAGGCGTTCCCACTGGACAGCTACTGGGGTACGTGGTCTCCAAACGAGGCATCGAGGCAAACCCCTCCAAGATCGACACCATCGCGCGGCTCGGGTAACCCGAGTTCCTGCGTGATGTCCAGAAGCTGGCTGGGCGAGTCGCGGCCCTCAGTCGCTTCATCCACCCTACTCGGTGAGAAGGCGATGCCCCTCTACCGCCTGATGCGCAAGAACCCCACGTTCCAATGGGACAAAGAAGCGGACAACGCACTCAAGGCGCTCAAGGAAGTGCTGCTCGTGGCACTACTACTTGCCACCCCAATCGACAAAGACCCAATGCTCGTCTACGTCACGGCCTCCGCTCGAGTCATAAGCACCATGATGTTCATCGAGCGACCATAAGAGGGCAAGGAGCGCCCCGTACAGCGAACTGTCTACTACATCAGCGAGGTCCGAACGGACTCAAGGCAATGATACCCGCAATACAAGAAACTGGTGTATGCCTTTTTAGAGACCAGCGACGGCTCTCAGACTACTTCCAGGAGCACCCTATCACGATTGTCTCCTCCACACCGCTACAGGACATTATCCGCAATCACGAGGCGACTGGGCGAGTCGCCAAGTGGGCCGTCGAAAGTGGCGTCCATAACAACAAGTACAAACCCTGCAAGGCGATCAAGTCGCAAGCCCTGGCTGGTTTCCTCGCCGACTCGGAAGAAGCACAACACCTGGAGAAGCTGCCCTATCTCCACTACTAGTTGCTCCACTTCAATGGGTCCAAGAATGCGGACGGCGTGGGGGCTGGGATCGTCCTCACCTCCCCCAAAGGCGACAAACTCCGCTACGTGATCCACCTCGACTTCACGCCCTGCACCAACAACATGGCCGAGTCCGAGCCCTCCTTTACGGCATGCATGACGCTAAGGAGATGAACGTCAATTACCTACGGTCCTACGGCGACTCTGACCTAGTCGCCGGACAAGTCGCTGGGACCTGTGACATCGTCTCCCCCTCCATGATAGCATACCGCCAAGCGATGGACCATCTAGGAGGTCACTTCACCGACTACTTTGTCGAGTGGATCTACAGGCGCAAAAACAAGGAGGCCGACACTCTTTCCTGCATAGGGTCGGCCCACCAAAGGCCACCAGTGGGTGTCTTCCTCGACATCATCCACAAGCCTTCAGTATCCCTGCCTAAGGAGATCGACATCGGGATCCCTCTGCAGGCCGAGCCCGCCCTGGTGGCCATGATCATGGGGCCTAGCGACTAGACCACACCATACTTTGCCTACCGCAGCATGACTAGCGTATTCCAGCACTACGTATAGCCAGAAGAAGGTCGCAAGATACTCCAAGACATCCACGCCCGTGACTGCGGCCATCACGTCGGCGCCAGATAGCTAGTCGCTACGGCCACATGGCATGGCTTCTACTGGCTCACCGCGCACACCAACACCATTGACATCGTCCAACGATGCGCCGGATGCCAGAAGTACGCCAACCAGACGCACATCCTTGGTTCGGCACTCAAGACCATTCCCATCACCTAGCCATTTGCCCTATGGGGCATGGACATGGTCGGCCCATTCAAGAAGGCCCTATCTGGCTTCACCCACCTCCTGGTCGCAGTCGACAAATTTACCAAGTGGGTCGAGGCCAAGCCGATTAAGAAGTGCGATGGCAAGACCACCACCAAGTTCCTCCGCGAGCTCATCTACCGGTACGGATACCCGCACAACATCATAACCGACAATGGTACCAACTTTGCCAAAGGTTCCATGGCGGATTTCTGCGAGGATCACGGCAACCGGCGCGACGTCGCCTCAGTCGCCCACCCATAGTCGAATGGCCAAGCAGAGCATGCCAACCAAAGCGTCCTCCACGGCCTCAAGCCACGAATTCAGGTGCCCCTCAAGCGAACCCCTGGATGCTTGGTCGAAGAGCTCCCCTCTGTGATATGGGGCATCCGCACCTCCGTCAACCACTCCACATGGTTCACAACTTTCTTCATGGTGTACGGCGCTGAAGCCGTCATGCCAACCAACCTGGAACACGACTCGCCTCGGGTCATCAATTACGTGGAGGCATAAAACGAGATCTCCCGCCAAGACGGGATCGACCAGCTCAATGAAGCACGTGACCTCGATCGCTCTCACACCGCCATCTACTAGCAGGGACTCCACCGCTACCACAGCTGCCGAGTCCGGACTCACAACTTCCAGGAAGGCGACCTGGTCCTACAACTGATCTAATACAAGAAGAGCATGCACAAGCTTATCTCCCCCATGGGAGGGGCAATTCACCGTAGGGCAAGTTCTCGGAAACAACGCCTACTACCTCATTGATGTAAGAGGCAATGGCTAGCTCGAAGTTGGGAGGCCATGGAATGTAAACCTCCTCCAAAAGTTCTATACATAGAAGTAAACTCGTACTCAACTGCTATATAATGAAATCAATTCGGATCACACAAATTGTGTCTACTCGCCATACTCGTGTGCCAATCACACTCGTACATCTAGCAATATGCTACCCACGGAATGCAACCCTTGGTCAAGAGACCAGCACAGCTAAGTAGTGTGGCCCAAGGGCACTGAAGACACTCGGGCCTTGTGTCGTCCACGAACACGCCACCCCGGAGCCACCATCAGAGTCGCCTCGCTCGACTGGCCCGCCAGGCCAAGACAACCGATAATGTTTCTCACAGCAACCCATCCTCCCCATCCTCATGCAAAGAGACTCAAACGGTTAAGTACCATGCACGGGGACTTTTCTACAATTACCCCCATGCGGCTTGGGAATACACCAAGTAAGAGAGCCTGCCTTGGACTCACCACACGACTCACTTTCCGAGACGGGGGAGAGATGCGTTACGAATAATGCACCAGGTCCTCACTTACCTTGGGCATGCGACTAGAACGGCTAAGTACCACGCTCAGGGACTCCCCTAAATTGACCCTACTCGCGCTCGGGAAAACAGCCAAGTACAGAGCTCCCTTGGGGTCACCAAGCGACTAGCTCCACGAGCCATGGCAAGTTTACTCCAGCCAAATTAAAAAGTTAATACAACCAAACTTACATACATATGAGGTAAACCCCAATAAAGGGCGGACGCGCTCGAGGACTTGTACAAACAAATACTCAACTTAACACATCAATCACCATGCATTGTGAGTCGATTGACCCCTTTCATTTCATCGACAAAATACATCACTTACATTACAATAGTGACAAGTCACCATAACTTACAAAAAGCCCCTTAGGGTAGTCATTCATTTTGCAGGCTCCGACGAAGAGGCACCGCCATCACCCTTGACCCGGACGAATGGCTCCCAAGGGTTCGCCGAATATGTCGTCAGTTGCTTTGCCAGCGACAACCAGAAGGGCTACTCCGACTTCAAATCATGGTGCTTTGGCTAGGGGTCGCCTGCCGCCACCACCGTCTCCTGGTACGGTAGAAGGTCCCCCATTGCCAACAGCCGCTCTGCAAACGGCGCAGTCTTGGCGGTCAGCGTCAGCACCTCCGTGATCTCCACCGATCCAGTCGCCGAGGGATACCCGCTGGTGACGTTGTCGAGGATGAAGTCGTCGGGGAAGTGCGCGAGACTGAGACTGAGCGTCGTGGTAGCTCCTTCCCGGAAGGTTGATCGCGCCATCCACTGGACCATAGAGGGGACCTCCTCAAGGTAGCGCCACCACTCTGCCAGCCCACCAGGAATCACCTCGGTAGGGGAGATCCCTTGAAGGACGGCCTGAACACAAAGCGCCGAGGCGGTGGCCGCATTTGCCATCACCGTCATGCATTGCGAGGTATCAAAGGTCTGCACCATCGGATCATTTTGACCTATCACAGCTACAACATCAGAAAATCAATATCAGATTGGCCTAGTGGACTCACCCGCTCAGGGACTAACCCGCTCAAGGACTCGTCGAATACCAGGAAGAAGGAGTAAAAGGAATAGACACTCACTGTGTAGTTTGCGGCAGCTATCCATCGCGTGCTTCTCCAACGCCCCAAGGTTGTCCTGCAACCCAAGGATGACAGAATCGGAGGCCTTCCGCTCCTCCTCTGCCGCGGCGACTACAACCTTGGCCCTCTCTTCACAAGAGATCATCGACGCCTTTGCAGCCTCCAGCACTTTCGTCAACAAGACGATTCGCTCCTCCGTCGTGGCCAAAGTAGCCTTCACTGCCTCCAGCTCGGCGAGTAGAATGTAGCCCTCGTGAACCTTGGTGATTGCAGCACTAGAATCAATTGAAAGAAGGAAGACCATGTTTCAAACCCCCCACATAGCAGTGAGAGCCAAAACTTAAAGAATACGGTATAGCTTACCAATAGACGCCTGGAGTCGATGGTTGGCCTCCTGTGTTTCCCGGAGATCATGCTCCAAGTGTTCCTTCGCGGACAGCCGGTCAATACGCTCCCATCACAGACCCTGAAGAGAACAAATAGTAAGGGACTGGATGAAAAAAAGCTCTGAGCGTCTAGCTTCTGAAATTCAGCGACTAGACCCTCGGGGACTGGACAATTAAAAACTCTTAGCATCTACCCGCTGAAATTCAGTGACTAGACCCTTGGGGACTGAACGTCTAAAAGCTCTAAGAGTCTAGCCACTGAAATTCAACGACTAGACCCTCTAGTACTGGACATAATTGTATAGTAGCACCAAGCATGCCGTGGAGCTCGATGGCATCCGTCGAGGCAATCGCGAACGAGGTACACCTGCGATGTTGTCCGCCACACCATCACCAACCTCAGGGACCTGTGGCTACTGTGTTGTAGTTGCCGCGGCAGAAGCCCTCACCGTAAAGCGAGGGAACGATGCGGCTGTCACCATAGGAGAACTGGCTGCAGGCATCGGCACCTCCGCTGGCTCGGTAGGTTTTCTCGGCTCCGAGCTGGTGGCCACTACGCCTTTAGCTGGAATGGTGGAATCGCCCTTTCCCATGTCCTCTTCCACGGAAGCGGAGGGGCCCTCCTCCTTATTCTTCTTCGTGCCAGCGGCTGGCGCCACCATCAGGTCGGCCTTCCTCTTCTTGGAAGTGGCAACCTTCCCCTCAGTGTCAACTGTTAGAATCTTGGCCACCGAAGGGCGGCCAATCTTCTTGGCACCAGACCTACGAAATCGCCATGATCAGCGAACTAATTACACAAGAAAACATCGAAGCGTGGAAAAAAATAACATCAAATTTACTTAGTGACAGGACGAAAGCGCAGTCCCATGCTAATATGGGCAGGCTTCTCCAGCTCTGGGCCCAACTTGCGCGAGCGCCCCTTTTCAAATACACTCATGACTCACGACACCGCGGGCTTCTTTGATGTTGAGGTTGCGGTTGCGGGAACCTCTGGCCCAGGCGACACGGACGCCTCCTCCGGTGGCGGCGACCTTGACCCCGTAATTTCAGCAGCCCCTGACTCCTGGGCACCCGAGACTGTTGGCGCAATCATGGCGAGCGGAACTACCATTTCCACTACTATGGCCGCGGCTTCCGATCCCTTCACCGAAGCTGGGTCCTCAGGGATCTCGGTTGAAACCTCAGCCACCTCATCACTGGACTCCTCGTCCGACTCAAAACCACCACTGATCTTGGTGGTGACGCCGGCTTCGGCGCTGACTTCTTTGCAGGCGACTTCAACTTCCGTGTGGGCTTTACCGCCGTAGCCACTCGCCGTGAGCTATGCTCCTGCACGTTCTCATCGTCGCAGTCGCGCTCCTCAAGGCTACGATTTACCTCAATCTCACGTTGCTTCTGCATGCGAGTCTTCTGAGCCGCGCGTATAGGCGTGGCGACCTCCACCACTTCATCCTCGCTGTCGGAGGATTCCTTTTCCTCCTCTTCAAGCTCATTGGGAACCTCCTCATCGAGTGGAGGGAGCCAATTCTCGAGAACCTGAAACAACTGACGAACATAGAAAGAAAAGTGGCCAGCTGAGTAGGGCGACTGCAGAAGCACAACTACAAAGACAAGATTACGAAGCAGGGAGACTCACCGTGGGGGCCTGACGCTTTCCCGTGGCGGTGTATGGAGCAAGTCCGGCCTTCGCATTGCCGTACTCCGCATCTATAATCTTCTTCAGCGCGGTGATGTAGTTGTCGGTCTCCCAATACCTCCTTGCAAGACTTCGTGGCGTCGTCCTTGCCGGTGTAAACTAACCGCGCTCGAGCCAGCAGTTGTACAAGTTGAGTGTTTCCATGCCCTCCTTCTTCAAGGTCGCGATCTGGGTCAGCATTTCATCGACGACCATCCTTTGATCTTTTGGAAGTAAGGTCGCAGACAGCCGGCGTGGCTCGCTCCTCTCAGCGGTGTACATCAGGAGGGCCACCTGACCATCGGGAGTAGATTGTTTCACATAAAACCAACTCTTTTTCAACTCCCTGGTCGCCTTCTTCGGCATCATAAGCTTCACAAAGGATGCCTTGATCTTCAGCTGAAATGTGATGCCGCCCGCTGCTAGGATGGGACCACCGGCTCCTTCGCAAGCGATGCAGCCATAAATAGCTCCAGCCACAAGGGAAAATATGGGCGACATCCAATATAGCATTCGCAGAAGGCGACAAAGATCGCGAGCTTCTCCACACTATGCGGTCCTAGGTCTGATGGTTTGATCGTGTAAGACGCGTAGAACCACCGGAAAAATATGGAGGGAGGGAACCCCAAGCCTCCATCGAGATGGCTCAAGAAACAGATGAATTCCCCAGGGCGAGGCCTGGGTTCCGTCTTGCTGGATGCAGGGATCCGCCAATTTCCCCTGCATAGGATCCCCCCATCCTCGAAGGATTCCAGGGCGGCATTGGTGCACTTTGACCTTCCCCATAGATCCTTCGGGGGCGCCATGGAGGAAGAAGGAGGTATCCTTGTCCGGAGATTTCGGATCGAGAGTGGATCTGGAGACTGGGAGTGCACGGGGATGGAGAAATGTGAAGATTCGTATTTTTCTCTACCACTCTCCTTATAAAGAAGACGCTACCCCCAATCTTGGGATAGCCGTTACCTCGTGGTAATTATGCTGAAGTTACCGTTGGTTTACCCAACGGCTAGTTTGACCAAGCTGATGGTCCAACTACAATCACTCGACTCGCCTCCTGGTATGCCTTGTCCATTCGACAGGGTGAAGCGGCTCGACCATAAATCCACTCGCGAATGCTACGACTGAAGACTTGGGGGAAAATATTCCTCCTTCATCGAGGGAGTCCATCGCTGATTCGACTAGGGATCCAAATCGGACTCGCCTACTCTGACTGCCAAATGAAAACCTATGTCGAGTCGACACTAGCCTCGGGGACTACAGATAGGGATATGCCGAATGGGGTATGCCCAGCAGGACGTTTCGACTATACCAAGGGTTTTACGAGTGGGCCTACAGGATGGCGACATGAAATCGATTGAAAGGAATCCTGGTGACCAAAAGCTGGAGGCCTAGAAGCGCAGCTGAAGCCCAGTCGGATTAGGTCAAATCCTCCGAGTCCTTGATTGATTCAGTTGTATATCTGTAAACCCTAGCGAGGCAACCTCTATATGAGCCTCCCTAGTGTACTCTTTGTAGAGACGTTCCATCATACACCCCTTCCAAGCAACTCACTTCCTAGCCTACAAGCTTGCCTCCCCTGTAACTCACTCACTGATAATACAATCTAGCAGGATTAGGTATTTACCCTATGGGGGGCTGAACCTGAGTAAACTCATGTGTCTCAACCCTCATCTCGCTCTGTAGATGGCCACCCGCTCTTGCCCCCAATCCTGTCAATCGCTACCCCTAGCAGCGACTGCCGTGGTTATTCCCACGACAACTAGGGTGGCTCGGTCTTAACGTAGTCCTTCCTCCTTGGAATCGCCAAATGATGTTTAAGGACTATCGCCAATCTTCCGGATGGAGTTGAAATGTTCAAATGACTTCTACCAATTGGGTCCTACGAGTGTCATATACTAATTTATTCGTACTTAGACTATTCGAAACTATTGAAGTCGCAAGTCCTCTAAATGGGCTAGACTGAGGGGATTAGTGATCCAGTGATCTTTCAGGTGGGCCTTCAATTGAAATAGCCGAGGAGGACCTTCATGGAATCTTTGTAGACATTGATTCTATAGTCTTCTTTGAACCCTTGGGAGGATAGTTTTGTCGGCTTCCATAGTCTTGTTGACTTCAGTTATTCTAGTTGTCTCGATTCAGGGATTCTTTGGTACTAGAAGATTGAGTACACTTTCGTCAGCTATTGACGAGGTCTACCCTCTAAGGTTTTGTCGACTCTCCAGTTGATTTTGTAGAAGGACGTCAGATTGGGAAATCTTCCTGAGGCATCTTTGAGTAGAAAGTCTTCGGGATTTGAGTGGAAAGATGTAGTCTTTCCACCAAAGAGCTTCACTAAGGTCTTTCAAAAGTGGTGCCGATCTTCTGTCTTGAAGCGTTGTCAGGATTATGAAGAAGGTTGTATCTCCTTGGATCTTGATTTGAGGTCCTAGGATGTCGTTCTATTGCGTAAAGCTTGTAAGGGGTGGTGTCCTAACAAAGCTTGAAGGGGTTAGATTAGGGCATGTTAGCGGTTAACGACTCTTCTTGTTAGTCTTCAATCAAAGTGGTTTGGCTAACTTCAGAGAAATCATCTTCACTTGAACTCTTTGCGTTGCTTCTGCTCAATGCCGGAGTAAACTCGGTGTCTTCATTGCATTGTCAAGATTTTGGATTATTCTGGCCTTCTATTGAGGGACTTCCCGTTGGTTTAGGTACGGTAGACTAAAATAATTAATCTTTTAGTGGCTATCGGAAGCTCTAATATACCGGATGTTAGTGTAGTTAGATCTTCACTTCTTGTCTTAGTGAGCCAGTCTTGTGGTTTCCTATGGATAGTGGGTATCCTTCGGTGATCGATGTCTGGCTTCCACGGGATTTTTGCTATGGTTTGCAGATGATTGTTGTCGTGCAGTATTGATGACGAGTCTTTAGAAGTGAGTTTGACAAGGTATGCCATCCATGCTGGGGAGTAGTCTTCATGTGGTTCTTACTTGATGATGTCGGACTTCTGGTTCAAGCGATGCTTTGCCTCTCATATACTCCCAAGGTTAGTTTGGGTTCTCGTTAGAGGAAACCAACTAGGGATGCCTGAGCTACTTGGTGGGTTATCGCTCTTCGAGTCACATTTTACGGAGGTTAAAGCACACTAGAACACACATGCAAGGCAAAAAGAGCGAGGGGACCGCAATGTCCTTGGCAAACCACCCACATCAAGCAACACAATATGGACTTAGGCAAGCAAACACGACCAACTAGGCGGACCAAGTAGTTAACTGCTCGCGATATAGGGGAATCCTAATCTTAAGAATATTGATCCTAGAAGATCACGTTATTGAGGTCTAGGTTACTATCTTGCGAATGGAGCCTTTGCCGTGTTATTGGACGCTTTTAGATAGGGTAGTACTTGATTTCCTCAGAGTAGGAGGATTCTGCTGGTGGGGCGAGCTTGTAGTCTCCTTGTGTTTGCTGATTGTTGCTTGTCTTCATCTCGTTATCATCATCCTCACCGGGTTGTAGGTCCTAGTTATTTGAAATCCGTAGGTTTGAAATTTGGGCGAGAGATAGAGGAAACCATTTTCAAATCATTTACGATAGAGGGAGATAAGAGGTAGAATTCTTTCAAAAGTATTTTGAGAAAATAGATTTTTGAAAGCCAGTGTTTCCAAAAATAGTTTTCCTATCTAACGATCGTGCTAACTAAGGTTCTCCTATAGTCAGGATGGCTCTAATACCAAGTCTGTGGGGCCCCCAGATTAATCCTCCGAGAATCCCTATTATGCATACACCACGATCCCATGATCCGCTAGTTGTGGCACAAAACCGACAAGTATCAAAGTAAACATCCATTACTTAAGCAGATACATGTCATACCTTATCCATTATCATCAGCGAAACTTCATCAAGCGTAGAGCCCCAGCCATGCCTTAACCTATAGGAAACTGACTGGGAGAACATCCTAGCTCGCATAGTCGTCAACATCACCTCCTTCTTGATATATAACCAAGTTAATATCCAAGGACAATGCCAATGAGTACTTTGAATGTACTTACAAACCACCTTAAGAGAATAACAATAAAAGGATATGCAATATGGTTGTCGTAGTAGGAGGGCTCCATGAAAGGTTCTTTGTTCAAAAGTTTTGTAAAGCATTTTGGAATACTTTTAAAAGTTTTGTAAAACACTAGGACTGGGTCACCCATCCATTTTTTCCTTCCGGTCATCCCATGAAAAAACTCCTTTCCGACCATCCCATGGCCAAACATTTCCAAAGCCTTTGCTTTTCCAAAGTCCTTTTTGAAATCAAAACCAGCACTCTCTAGAGCAACCTTCCCAACCATCCATGACCTTGGACACGGCTATTTGAAAAGATTTACACTCTGCAGAGGTTGTACACTTTACCTACACCAACCGAGTACCCTGCCTTGATCCTCACTGATCGTGGGTCGAGTAACCGATCAAGACTCTCGGGATTCCACTCTAGCATAGGCCCTACCCTATGAGTTGTTCCCCTCAACACCGGGACGTCGGGGCCATGGACCAACTGAAGTGCATTCTGACTCCTCTAGAGTCGGCACTTTCAATTAGAGGCTCATAGTATCGCCTGGTCACTAACATGGGGGATCCTGCATTCCTCTAGTGACTGTCTAACAGTTGACCCTTTTTGTAAAGGAAGCCCGGAATTCGAGGGATATGATCCCTTATAAGAAGTCGTGAGAATTCCCACACCAGAGTAGCAATCTTCAAGTCCAGCCCTGTCCCATTCCAGAGTAACGTGGTTGCACGGTTTAATTGTTTTAGCAAAACTGAAAAGAACCGGGTGCATTTTTGTAAACCTTTTTCCTCCATCTTTCAGCATTTTCTAAAACAAAATCCGTTTTCTCTTCTCAAACTTCTCTTGGTAGGTAGAACCTCACAAAGGTTTTGCCATAAAAATTTGGAAAACTTATTCGGGGGTCTTGCCATCCTCTAATTTTGCTTCGGCTAAAACGGAATCTCCAAAGGGGTATGGTGTTATACACCATCTACCATACTAGGGTCAAGTAGGTGTCATCAAGGGGGTTGTACTTATTAGTACAGATGTGTAATGGTTTGGAGGAGCCAAGCCACTACCAGATATAGATCATCATAATATAAAACGATACAGTTTTCATAAACAATAGATAAAACATGCATAAGAAAAACAGTAGGACAAGGATTATGAGCAAGGTGGCTTGCCTAAGACTAGCAAACTGGTAATATATGTCTCTGGACTTCTTCTTAGAATACCATAATAATCATTAATAACCACTTCTTTTGGTCTCCGGTATAATCGCAACTATATATCATCGTCAAGGATAGCGCATGCAAGCAAACAAAGCCACAATCAACACAAGGCATACCAGCATCATTTCAATACAGAAAACAAACATTCAACACCCTATTTACTTCAGTAGGTTTGGATATATTTAGATAGTAGCAATTGGAATTACTTAAATTGCCTTTGTGAAATTTCCTTTAGGATTTATTTGCTAAAACTACTTAATGGAGGGGTTTGGAACTAGGGCTTGGTCCTGTATGATATCAATATACAAAATTGATATCAATAGATAGGTATTGAAATAACAAGGCCAACAAAAGTGGTTTCATGATTTTATCGATTTTCTTTAATTAGTTATGATTTTTCTAGTGAAATTAACCCTAGTTTCAGTTAAAAATTCACCGTAAAAGATATGTAAGACAAATAAATTTGTGCTCAAAGTATGTTATGTATAATTGAATATGTGATTTTTTAGAGTTGGAATCATCTCAAAATAATGACTAGAATGCCCTTGGGAAATCCCAAAATTTGTTCTGGAAGCTTTTTTGTATTTTAACCAGATTTATAGCATAGGTCCAAATGATATGAGGTAAAGTACAATGGATAGGTATTGCGAATACCCTCCAGTAGAAATTGGAATCACATTTTCGGAGTTGTTAAGCTTCTTAAATGATTTATTTAGTGATAAAACCACATACATAAGTATTTAAGTTATAAAAATTTAACTAAGGCTCAATAAAATATGTTCTCCTTAGTTTTGATAGGTACTGGCGTAACACATCACTGAGAGTTGGAATGAGGTCAATTCATTCCATGGTTTGTTCTAGAGAAATTTCTAAATTCAGATCTGGATGTATTTTGTTATTTTTGTTACTAGAGTTTAATGGAGTTTAATGGTTCCACTTGGAATGAGACTAAGGCCAGGTGATGGGTACTGAAGATACACTCTAGTACGAAGTGACTTTACCCTAATTGGATATGTAAAACTCCTGGTAGGATTTATTTACTTGAACATATAGTAGTTAGACAAATTATTCCCAAAAAATCATGAAAATGGTTTTGGACTCGTGGCTTGTTCTGCATGTTAGGAAAAACATATAAGAATTGGTAGAAATTTAGAACTGGACAAAATAGGTTATTTTACATTTTTTTTGGATTTGTTTTGAGCAGGTATTAACAGATCTTCAGGAAAATTAATAAAGAGTAAAAGAGGGGCGGGCCAGAACTAGGGTGTTGGGACGCACGTGGCGGATATGTCCCATCCGGGCACTAGCTCACGCCAGAGGGAGATTCAAATCCCTAGGAGATGGGGCCCCCTGGTCAGAGGTGGAAGGGGCGGAGGGGTACGAGGCTACAGTGGCTGTTGGATTAGAGTGAGATGGATGGCTGGGAGACCGCCGTCCACCTCTCGATGGTGAGGCGACGCTGAAACCCAAGGGCGGAGCTGGATGGCGGTGGGGGCTTACTAGAGGGCTCACCAGCGGTGAGGGATGGCGTGAGGCGATGCGGCGGTCAGTGGCGGTTCTGGCGATGGGCGGAAGGGCGAGATTTGAAGTCGGGACCCCTTCTCGCACATGAGCGCCCGGTGGACACTACTAGGAAAACGCACGTCTGTGGCGCACCTACTTTTCCCTTTCGTGGCGCACTAGGGGTGTGCCACGACTTCTACGCTACGGCTAAAAAGTGCCCGTAGGGCACTACCAGGTGCGCTACAGGTATCTCGAGTTAGTGGTAGCGCACTGTCTTGTGCGCCACTACTGTTTTCCTGTGGCGCATGACCTAGTGCCTTACTAGTATCTAGTTAGTAGTAGCGCACTGGCTGGTGCGCCACTACTGTTGTTCCTCTGGCGCATGACTTAGTCCGCTACTAGTATTTGACCACGTGCGCGACCAACGTAGTGCGCCACTAACCACGTGTATGTGCGCCACGGCTGAGCTTTTCAAAAAACAAAAAAAAATACTCAATATAGATGATGTTCAATACATATTATATACAATACAACTGATATACACAGACATACATTATAGAAATAAATACACAGATATACAATACAGAAATAAATACACACACAAGATAGAAACAAATACATTTAGATAAGTCACATACATAAATACACATTATAAGTTATATTATTTCGATCAAGTTACAAAGTAGCTAGTGATGACATGAATACATGTCTTAACCAAGTTAGAGCTCGCGGAAGCTCGCCTAGACATCTAAAGTAGGAACATGCAGGACAGACAACCAAGGACAATAACCATCACCGTGACGAAGGTATAGGTCTTGATCCGGTTCCTCGTCCTAACTCTCGCTAGATAGCGCGTGTATCTAGCTTCCGCCTCCGCCATAGTGTTGTACCCTTTGTAGCTATTGCCGCTGAAACGGTGCACCTGTCTCCGGCAGTCTTCCCAATCATCATAGAATCCAGGAACCCATCCCTTGTACACGACGTACCACGTCATCTAAAAGTTGGCAATAATAATTAAATGGTGGTGAAAAAACAAGTAAAAGTCGCATATAAAGATATACTTATCAAATAAGGTAACAAAGTAAGCAAAAATTACCAACTAGTAGCATGTACATATCGACACACACAAGTACATGTGGGGATAAAGCACTACAACTAGACCAACACATCAAGACTTCTGGCTCAGCTCAGGGAACGGGAGGACACCTTGTTTCGTCATGAACGCCCTATAGTCACCCTGCATCTTTAGGCGATCTACTACATCACGGTTATTCGGGGGATTGCCTCCGTAGAAGACCCCCTGACGTCATGACATCACGACTGATGATTACCCCAAACTGATGCTGGATGCGATACATCTCTTGTCTAATATCTGAATCATTGATCCTAGCCTTGACTTCGGCCCACCGTTTGAGATGATCTGGCAGCGTAGAATTCTGTTGCTCTAGTAGGAACGCCCTCATGTGATGGAGTGCGTAGTAGGCTTCCTTCTGACTGCCTGCCGGCTACTTCACGCAGGGGAATTCCGTCACATGGGTGAAGACGTGCCTGCCAAACTTGAGCTTCTTACGCACGAAGGTGGCGCCTCCTGCTGAGGCATAGCCGGTGAGAGCATCATCCAGAACTTCCTTGATCTTGTCTTAGTTTTTCTTCTTTTCTTGACTCCCTTAGTCGAAATACGTGGCTTGTGAATGTTTCGGCGACAAGCAGATGAGTGTGCAGTGTTGATCTCTGTGCAAAACAATTCAAACGGAATGTGTTGGAAAAAGAATGATGAAAATCTAATAAAGCATGTTATGGCGGCGAGTGAATAATGACTTACTCGGGAAAGAAAGGCACGAGAATGTATTCCTTTGTCTTGTTCGCCACCAAGATGCCTTGGAGGTACAAGGCCACGAATCGCCGTTCAATGGCGCTTCCCAAGAAGCCATCACGCATGTAGTAGGGGTCCAATATAGCGATGCCCGGGGTGTTCTCTCTAATGATCTAAATTGCCAAGCTGAGAGACAACAGGCGTACCATGGTATAGTGCAGCGGATATAGGTGGAACATATTGAAGATGTCGTCAAACTACAGGAAAAACAGATCCGCGGGGACATTATCAATGAAGCCCAAGCCTCGTGGCACCTTAACCACGAATACCGGGTGTGAGGGATCTTTCTCCGCAAGAAGGCGTCTCTCTATCGTCAGCACACCGTCATGCACACTCCTCATTTCTGAAGTGGTGAGCCTGAGCAATTTCTTAGTTAGCATGGGCTCACCCGCCACATGCATCCTCCACATAATACACTTTGGTCTTGGTGGCCCGTCCTGAAACCTGACCGGATTCGCAGTTGACGCCACCGGCTGGCTCGAGCTACAAGATTTTATTTTCTTGGTCTTCTTTCCTTTTGGGAAGTGGGTAGGCACCGCAATCTGAGCATCGATCGCCCTATGTAGTGTGTCAGGTCTTAGAACAAAGGGCCGGTTGGATGTATCCGCTAGCTCGGTGAAGGTGCAAGCTGGAGGCGTGTCCTGAGAACCAAAGAGACGTTTGTTGCAAGTGGGTTTCTCTGTGGGGCCACCAGTTGGGTCTTCGTTTAGGTCGCCGGGGAAATGATTAGTGTTGATGAAATCATCGAAGTAATCTTCGTCATCCTCGTTCGGATCTTGCGCCATGGTCATGTCAATATGACCAGCCGAACAATCGCGTGGAGGTGACAGTGTGGGGGTCTTTCCATGGCTTGGCGCTGGCACGACAGGCAGTGTTGTTGTCTGTGGGGTGATGGCCCCGGCTGTCCCCAAATGAATCATGCTCTTTGGCCATAGCAGGAATAAGCCGAAGCAACTTCTGAGGACAGCCGGCTCTTCTTCATCCGCTCCTGGGGGTTGAATGGGAGGTTCTAGGTCATCGCAGCCCCTTAGCACCCGGATAATTTAACCCTATGCACGCTATTTGGCATCGGCTTTGAGTGGAACGTGCAGTGCAAGGGTTGAATGATGGTACCCTTGGCAACATTCCTCAACTCATTGTTCACGAAGCTTAAGAGAGTGCATGGAACATCCGTCTGTGAAAAACATGTATGGCATTAAAAAGATGCCATAAGAGTAATAAATGGCAAGGCGGTAAAGTATTTGGTTTACCGTGATGGCGTCGAGCTCGGCTAATGTCGAGGCACCTCATAGGACAATGGGCGTGCAAGACACGGAGGGGCTGCTTGATGGCACGGTGCCGGCCGTCGATGTATTCTCCCTATCGGTTGCATTAAGCTCCGGCGCCGTGGTGATGGCAGGGGGAGTCACCAATGCTTCCGGCGCCGCCGTGCTAGCGGGCAGAGTCACCAATGCTTCTGGCGCCACCGTGCTAGCAGGCAGAGTCACGAACACATAATTCACCGGGATCGCCGGTGCCCCATTGTTTGAGTGGCTACTTACCATGCTTGGAATCGGGCACGGCCCTTGTCGACCACCTGCACTCCAGTTCGCTATTGACTCCACCATGGTAGGCAGGATGGAGGTGAGGGTGATTGCCAGGTTGTCTTGGACGATCTGCGGGATCCACGGTAAACCAAGTTCCCCCTTCCTTAAGTTCCTGAACCTCGCTGTTTTCCTCGTCGCTCCTTCCCTCCACACGCGTCCTCGGGGGTGGACCAAAATGATCCACCCAATCCTTAGCCTCGAAACCCGCCAAACAGCCAGCCGACGATGGCTTCTTTGTAACCGGCGTGATTTTCTTGGCCCGGTTCATCGCCCTGTTAAAAGGGTTATCCCACCGGGTGGCCGCCGTCGACCTGTGGGATGAGGACCCATGGGATCCCTGACTAGCAATTTCCTGCTCCTCCAGAAGAAGTAACATGAACCGTTTAGAAATTCGACTTGATCGATTAGAATGTAATCGACTTGATCCGTGGTAATTAAATTACTTACCGCAAGAACCTCGAAGTCCTTCACCTTAGTTTCCGCGGTGAGTTCTTTGGTTTTAGGGTCCACATGGTAACAAGCCCTGATGATGTTTCGAAGCTGCTTGTTTTCGAATTTCGAAAAGGGGTTAGGTATCCCCTTAGCTCTATACTCGTCGTCCTCCTGATCCCATTTGGGCTCCGCAGCTCTGTAACCACCAGATCCGAGATGGCGGTGACCTATATTATCTCCTGCAATTCCTTTCCCCGCTTACTCGAGGCCTTGGCTGCTTCGAATTTGCACTTGTCCTTGAACTCCTGGAATTGATCTTTGGTGATCTGTGGGTCAATCTTCTGGAGCTCCTCGAGACTATTCCCTTCTTTAAATATCTTCTTATTTATCCGGGTTCTCCAGCTGGCCAGGGCGGTGCTCATCCTCGTGAGGGCGGATTTATTTACTTCATTCCCATGATAATCTGTGTTCCGATACTGAAGGGGGAACTTGTATCTTGCGTGCAGCTTCTCGAAGAGGAGTGTGCGCAAATGGCCATTATCTTTATGCCGGAGATTCTCGATGTTGATCGAGATGGTGGTCCGGGTGATAGCCGCCACTTGCCCACCGTACCCTTTGACCACATGGTCGGGCGCCAAAGGAACCCCTGTTGGGCTCACTTCGGTAATTTCCTCTCTGAGGGTGCCGACCGTGTTCGGGCGACTTTCCTTCTTCTTCTTAGGCGGATTACTACCACTTGTTGTGCCCTCGCCGCCATCAGTGGTTTCATCATCCGCCGTTCCTTCGGCCGCTTCATCTTCCTCCGTGTCTTCCATCTCATCGGCGTCGCTCTCGGAAAGGTTGTATTCTTCATCACCCTCTGTCATTCTTTCTAGCCTCTCGACCTCCTCCCAGAATGACAAGGGTCTGTTTTGAGGTCTCACTTATCCTTCAGCATTGATACGCTGAGAAGATCCAGCCTCGTCATTGTCACATATGTTTGCACTAATAAAAGGCAAATAATGGTTAGTAAAGTGCGCTGAAAAATCCGGCATGACCTTTGCTCATTTTTGTTAAACTAGGAGTGCCCGATTTCTGCCGAAACGGAAGTTAATCAACATTTCGGCGAAAATCGGGACTCATTTCATACAAGCACCTGCATACGACTACAACTAGGCAGGGTAATATAGCTACGAATACAACTAGGCAGGGTAATATAGCTACGAATACAACTAGGCAAATAACAATCCTTTTTTCACATTGTAAGATATTCTTTATTAGTAGCACTGCAAAAGAAAGCTGGAAACCATGGCATGTGTTAGGCTTTATAAGCCTAACAGCAGACCTGGAGCTACACAAAATAATGGTTAGAAATAATTTCCTGTAGCTTTCATCTATAACAGCAGACCTGGAGCTACACAAAGCTAGAAAGCACTCGAGTATTTTTCTTCTAATTTTCCTGTAGCTTTCATCTATATCAGATATGGTACAACTAGCCCAAAAATTTCATCACTTCACCTCCAAAACAAGAAGTACTCTAGCTCTGAATAGAAGCAAGACCACAACGGACATTGCACTGCATTGCTTATTTCAGTTTGTTTTAACCTAACGATATGAATAAATAACCATAAACAAAGAGGATTTCTTACCAGTCAGTTGAAGCATGTTTACGTTAAGAACAGTGGCCTAACAAAAGAATGAACATGATGATCCAAGGACACACAGTTTGCTGATGCTGTGCTAACAATAGTTCCTATTTAAAACATGTCACAGGTAATTAGCATCAAAAGAAGTGCACTGTATTCATCCAAAGTGTTTCACCATCAGATAGCAACAAAGAAATATTATTTTCAAATCATTAGTGGTTAAGTAAATGTCTTCACAAATCATATCATTAGCAGGATTTCACACATTCTATCATGAGCTGAATTTAACACATTATATCATCAGCTGACAAGTGACCATTTAGTAAATCACAGTAACTAAGATGTTTATATTCCCACAGCTGCAAACAGAATATAAATTTAAGCTGCATGGTAATCATTAATCATGCCTCATACAGAATTGTCACCTTCACTCAAACAGTTAGCGAAACTAAGGGAATACATGGAGTAGAAGTTGTCCGCAACCATTGGCATGCAGAAACCAGACAAAAAGTCCAACACAAATTTGGATAACTAACCACAGAGAAATCAAATAAACTCCCTCCATACTAAACCACCATTCCTCCAAACCTAAGACATGCATACATCATTCCTCCACCCTAGCATGCCCGGGGAGCAGGCCCGAAACCCTAGCTCGAGACGGCAACCACGGCCCCGGGGAGCGACAAAGACCAATCTCAGGGGAACCGTAGAGGAAGAAGCTTAGGCTCACCGGTAGGCGCGGATGCGGGGGGCTCGAGCACAGCTGGAGCCGGCGTAGGAGCGAGGCACTTGCGGAACACCGTGGAGAAGAGCCGTGCGGCGCTGCCCGCGATGAGGCGTGACGTGGGGTCCACGAGCCTGGACACCCACCCGCTGCCCTCGTCCGCTCCCTCTCCGCCGGCAGGGCGCTGGAAGACGGTGGTGGTACCGGCAGGGCCTCCTCTCCTCCTCAGACGCGGCGGTGGTAGATAGATGGGAGACAATGGTAGATAGATGGGAGTCGATGGGAGATGTGACAGTGCGCAGCACAGACTTGTCACAACACTTAGCCGTAGCGCACCCTTACCTAGTGCGTTACGGCTAAGTGTCGTGTCAAGTCAAACAAAAGGCTGTCGCCCCGTTAGTTGACACTAGCACTTGCATATCCCACTGGTTCTGTCCTAGCTATGTACGCTCACTAAACCTGGAGCACCCAGGTTCGAACCCTAGTGCCCCCATTTTTTGTTTTTATTTTAAAACTACTTTAAAATGTTAAAAAATATCCCAAAAATTATGTAAACTATATAAATATATGTTATATGTTTTATGTGACAAAAATGGTGCATATATATCATCAAAAGTGGTACATAAGTGATTCAAAGTAGAAAGAAATTAAATAATAATGTGTCCATTAATAATATGCCATCCATATGCATAAATACAATCTTTTTTGAGCTAGCGTTTTACAATCTTTTTTCCCTTCTTTGTTGCGGTTGAATAATTTAGCCCTGGCACTTTTATGTTTCTTCGCTCGAACAGGCTACCTTTTTTGGGTAAGGTTGTCCTTTTTCTTCTTATGATGTATGTTTCTTCATCGTAGTCGTCGTCATCTTTAATCTTTGGATCACCGTACTAGTCGAAGTCTTGCTCGTTGGCGACTCCATCCATTCCGATGATGTTTCTTTTGCCTCTCCTCACAACAACATGGCTAGGCTTTGTCAGGTCAGTAATAAAAAACATTGGTCCACTTTGCTAGCCAGTACCCATGGTCCATTTTTCACGGCGACGTGCGCACCGGCGGCCTTGGATTTGGCTGCTTGGGGTATTAACACTCTTTCGACGCTCTTGGCTCATCTGACACGGAACATCGGCACCTTTTCTCCACAGTAGTCGAGCTCCCAGATCTACTCGATCCTTCTGTAAAATCTTTCCTTCACGTTTTCATCGGTGTAGAATTCCGATGTTACGCCTGAGTTCTGATAGTCACACTTGTTGTCCTTTTCCTCTATGTAGAATGTGTAGCCGTTGATATCATATGCCGGATAGGTCACTAGGTTGTGCATGGGTCCCTGCGACAAGGTGAATATGATGTTTTTGTCCACAGAATGCGATTACAGGGGATTATCTAGGAGCGTCTGCCTAAACCAACGCGTGAAATCTGAGTTGTGCTCTTTGATTATTTCTCCCTGCATCCTCTGTATGGCCTGGTCACTATACTTCTTCTCGATTGACCTTTTGTGCTTTTGTACCCAAGGATCGAGCAGTTCTAATTGTTGTAGCACGACTAGGTTTGCTCTATCAAAGTCTGCGCGTGGACAATCATAGTCTGCATGCAGTACGCGACGACCCTCTCGGTGACCCGATCCATCGAGCTTGCCAAGGTGCCTATTGACGGGAAGACCGACAGGGTTCTCGATGCCTAGATAATTCGTGCAGAAAGAGATGCACTCTTCGGCCATAATGCCCTTGGCTATGCTTCCATCTGGACGGGACCTGTTGCGAATGTATCCTTTGATGTGTGCGTTCATCCGTTCGAACGGCATCATGCCGCGGAGGAACATCGACCCGAGTTGGATGATATCCTCCACGATATGGACCAGCAGATGCACCATAATGTCGAAAAATGCGGGCGGGAAGTAGATCTCGAGCTCGCATAGTATCACCATGATCTCCTCTTGTAGCCTCCCGAGCTATTTCACGCCAATTGACTTTCGAGATACGACGTCAAAAAACATGCAGAGCCCGAACAATGTTTCTCGGACATGCTCGTCCATTCTCGTAGTGCAACCGGAAGTATCTGCGTCATTAGCACGGCACAGTCGTGAGACTTCATCCCACTAAACTTCTACTTAGCCTCATCTAGGTACCTGCTGATCTTGCCCGCGTAGCCGTAAGGAAATTTGACTCCTAGAAGGCACTTGAAAAACTGTTTGATCTCATCCTGGCTTAGTGTGAAGCATGAAGGGGGGCAGTAAAATTCGTTCCTCTTGACCTTTTTACCCTTTCAACGACCTTGTGTCGCCTCCGACTAATGATCATCGTCATCTTCCTGATCATCAGGAGTAGGGCGTCCTCCATGAAGATCCTTCCGGATGCCCATGAATATCAAGTCGTTCCTTGCTTTAGTCCTATCTGTCATGTTGATTAGGGTGGCGACTAGACTCTCGCACACGTTCTTCGTGATATGCATGATGTCAAGGCTATGAGGCGTGCGGAGAAACTTCCAGTATGGCAACTCCCAGAAAACAGTTGTTTTCCATACCTTCATCAATGGCTTGTCTTGCTGCCTCTTTTGCTTCTTTCCCGGTTTAGGACACTCTTTCCAGTTTTTCAGCAATTCATCCACTTCTTCACTGCTCCTCCGCTCTAGGATTCGTCGGGTCTCGGATTTTCCATTGAACAGATCTCCACGTTTTCTCCATGCATCATTCTTTCCAAGCCACCTTCGGTGCCCCATGAATACGGTTTTCGAAGACCCTAGATCTTTTTCTAGTTGGCGATAGGTCGTGTTATCCATGCACCTAACGCATGCGTAGAATCCTTGGATAACCTGCCCCGAGAAATATCCACAACCTGGATAGTCTTGCACCGTAGTGACCAACGCGGCTCTCATAGTAAAATAATTTTGTGCGACGGCGTCATACGTATTGGCTCCGGATTCCCATAACATGGCTAGCTCCTCTTTCAACAGTCCGACATATACATTGATGTCGGTAGGTTGTTTTGGCCCTTGAATTAGCATACTCATTTCTATGTACTTCTTTTTCATGCACAACCAGGGAGGGAGGTTGTACATCCATACAAACACGGGCCAAGTGTTGTGCGTGCTGCTCTGGCTATCGAACGGATTGAGTCCATCGGTGCTTGCACCTAGCCTGATGTTTCTCGAATGTCCACTGAATTTTGGGAATTCGAGGTCTAATGCTTTCCACTGGCTGCCATCTGAAGGGTGCGTCAGCAGCTCGTCCTTTTCAGGGTCATCGTCATCTGCTGGCTTCTTTCTTTTTGCATGCCAGCGCATGAGATTTGCTTCCTTAGGGTCTGCGAAATAGCGCTGCAGACGAGGAGTGATAGGAAAGTACGATATCACTTTTCGAGGAGCTTTCTTCCCTTTCTTGTATCGACTAACGCCGCACACAGGGCATGTGGTTTTCTCCGCGTCCTCGCCCCGATAAATGATGCAATCATTGATGCATACGTGGTATCTAATGTGCGGTAGATCAAGAGGACACATGATTTTCTTGGCGTCCTCGATACTAGTTGGACACGTGTTCCCCTCCGGGAGACGATCATGCCAGAATGCCATCATATCGTGGAAGCTTGCGTCGGTCCATTTATGTTTTTCCTTCATCTCCATAGCCTTGAGCGTTACATTCAACCAGGTATCATCGGGCTTGCATCCTTCATACAATGGAGTAACCGCGTCTTTCTCAAGTTGCGCAAGCTTGGCTTTCTCTCTAGCGGCAGCCCTGGTGTTACTCGTCTGCTTGAGAAGCAGTTCTTGAACATAAGGGTCCCGCACCCAGCCTGACGTTGTTCCATCATCTGCTCCGGCATCTAGATCATCATCATCCGGGTCTGCTTCCGCACCTTCACCAGCTCCAAGAGACTCTTCTTCATCTCGCCTGTCCTTGCCGTGATCATGATCATGTTGCCCGCCTTCCTCATTTTCCGCCGCCCCATTTACGGCCTCATCGTCTTCGTCATCACTTATCGATCGAGTGTAGCCATCCATGAAACCATGGCGGAGCAGGTGCGCCTGCAGCTTTCCGGAATCTGGGTCGATCAACCAATTGAGTTTGCATCTTCTGCACGGACATCTTATCTCCATCATGTTATTTCCTATCATGTCGTCCGTCGCACATTTCAAAAATCTAGCCACAATGACTTCGCTCATTATGCGGACCATGGTTGCCTGCGCGGTGTACACGGTAGAATTAGAAGTTTATTACAACCACAGAACCAATGCATACATGCAATGGTCGATGGAAAATTTCGGCATGACCTATCCTCAAATTCGGACCTTTGTGAAATGCCAAAGTCTTGCCAAAATGGAAATAAATCAACATTTTGGCAAAACAATGCCAATCTATGAGAGAGCATGCATGCATGCTCTCCAAACACATGAGAGCATCGATCCTCTCCATAGATATGCAACCATATCATCCATACACATAAACACATCCCTCTTACATAGACAACTTACCGAGACGAGAGACCGCGAGAAGATCTCGAAGGAGAGGTGAGAGACCGAGAGATGATGGCTAGAAGGAGAGCCTTCCTCTATTATGTATGTAGCATCCAAGGTAAGTTTTACAAGCTACAAATGGTGAAAGAGTGGAGAAATTAAGGTGGTAAGGAGGAGGGGGCGAGATCCAAAGAGGAAGAAGGAGGGGAAAGTGAAGTGGGAGATGGTGGATCTAGGCAATGTGCAAAAGGATGTCAGCCAAAATGTAGCAGGCAGCACGCACATCCGTGGCGCACGTGGCGTGGTGCGCCACAGGCATAACGAACAGCTGTGGCGCACATACACCCGTGCGCCACAGAATTGTTTTCCCAGTTGCACAGCAGTGCGGCCCGATTTGATCTGTAGCGCATGGGGCCCAAGTGCGCCACAATTACCGGTCACACTCAAAGCACACTAGCCGTAGGTGCACTACGGCTATGTGGTATACGGCTGGCAGTGCCTTGGCCCACTCACATCCGTGGCGCGTCGCGCTTATGTGCGCCACGCTTACTGCAGTTACCCATAGCGCACCCCTATGCAGTGCGCCACGCCTATTTTAGCCGTGGGGTACCACAGGTACGTGCGCCACAGATGTGCGTATTAGCTATAGCCGTTTTCCTAGTAGCAGGAGCTCGCTTCGGTGCTCACCAGAGCAGACTCGGGGGTGCAGGCGGGTCGACGAAGAGGTTATAGGGTAATGTGGTGGTCGGCGACGAGCCCGTAGATGGCCGGCAGGGCCGAGTTTCGCCACGGGATATGGCTTGCGCATGCATGCCCTAGAGGACAGTGTCGGGGCTCATCGGAGGAACACCTGGGACTTACTGCATGTCGAAGGAAAGAGCACAGTTAGATTCAGAAGGTCGAGGAGAGTTCATTGGGGGGGACATGCAGGGGAGAGGGGAGGAAGCGAGAGCACCATGTTTGATTCTTGAGGGAGACCAAAAGGAGGAGTTCCTCCTCTCCAGCAACAGGCAGAGGCCGAGGCTCAGGGAGAGAGCTTTGGGGAGCTATTGTGAAGGGTAAGGAGGGAAATGGGAGCAATAGAGAGCACTGGAGTGGTCTTGGACCATTTTAAACCGAATGATAGGTCCATGGTGGAATGGGTGCATGGAGGGCTTGGAGGAGAGGTGTTGGCCAGTCACTGGCCATCCAGGGGGTGGTCGTGCAGAGGGATAGAGAGGGGCATATGCTGCTGCTGAAATCAATTAAGTAAGGTGTACATGTCTTGACATGGGTCTCCTTCATGTCCAAGCACAAGATACAATGGGCAAGGTGGTGCTATAGTGTATTGGTACAGTAGCTTCAACCATAGAGGTGGTGATGATTGTGCAAGTTTGCTTGGCAAGGTTTAAAGGAGTTTGGATGTGGATTAGTTCAAGTTTTGTCAAAGTAGTTAGATTATCCATTTTCATGATCATGGAGAAAAGTTCCAAACTTTGAGCTTGGTAGGGTGGGGAAATGATTCTGGTAGATAGAGAAGATCATGATACACCTCTATGATTTATTTGGGAATTATGGGATGATTTTTGATCCACTTTATATCCATTATCCAAATAGTGCTGAAATGGTTTTCAAAGGTTGTTTTAACATTTTTGAAATGGACAAGGTGGGTTTTTGATTTGAGATGGTCCAAAATATGAATACACACTTAGGAAAATCTTTCCAAGATTTATTGAGGCATAAAAGAATTTAAAATATTTATTATTCCAATTCAGCCATTTTAGAAATGGGCAAAAAGAAATAATAAAACTCCTCAACAATATTTATTTTTGAAGTGGGAAGATACAGTATGATATTTAGAATTAAAATGAGCCTAAATATGGGGATGTTCTTTGGAGAAAACCGAACTTTCTTTTGTAGATTAAGTTTTGGAGGTTTTATCCATTAAAGAGATCAAATAGGTTTTGGTCCATAATAATTATTGATGATATTTGATAAATCTTTATAATCAAGGTAGAGGATGTACAAAAGGTGCTTCTAGCATTTTCTACCTTGGATTTTGAGAATAAAAGTTGATTATGGTGGAAAACATGAAATTAAGGATCTAGGGTAATGTTATTTTATTACCTCCTAAACCTTGTTGGATCTTGGAGCTCAGCTCTCCCCTTGGGGCATGGTATAAATGTATGGATAGAACAAGTTGAGTAGATCACCATGGTACAAGAAGTTAGCCTTGATCATGCTTTAGTGCACTAGGAATTGATTTCAAGCTTTAAATAAAATAAGGGTGCCAAAGCAGATTATGAAATAGCCTTCAAAACCTTGTGGGTTTTTGAAGCACAAGGACCCATTTGGAACAAGTGAAGTAGGTAGTGATAGAACTTTATGAGTAGAAAACAATCATGCCAAGAGTTGGTTAGACGAAGATATTATGGAGATGTGAGCTTCTTCCAAAGTAGGCTAGTTGTAAAGATTTGCAGATTTTATTATTTTCTTGCCTGCAAAACCATCAAGAACAAGTGGGTTGGAGGATGATATATCCAGAAAATGTTGGCCTTGGTAGTCCTTAATTTGGTCTACAAGATGGTTCAAGTGTATTACCAAATATGCAGAAGGAGTGGAAATGGGGGAGACTCAAATATGGCATCTTGATATCGATTTCCAAACTTAGTTATATTTTGGTAGATTTAGGGTTTTTGATGAGAATATAAGAGTTCATGTTTTTGATGGGTTGGAAGGTTCCAAATAATCATCCAATGGAGGATGTTGAAGTGTATACTGAGTATAAAGGATCCCTTCTTGGGGTTGGTTTACATTGACTTGGATAATTCTACAAGGAGATAATATCAGAGCTGATCTGGTTAATGGTTTTTGAGGATTACTTAGTGACTAGAGATTAGATCCAGCTTGGCAATCTTGCTTAGGGTTTTGTAATCTTAGTTTAGTTTGATCCTATAGGATGAGCTCCTAGGGTAGCTCACTTTAGTTACTAAGCAAACAAGTTAGACAGCAGATCAATGCAAATCAACTTAAAAGATCAAGGCAACTCATCTTACAAGCAAATCTACCACTACTAGGGTTACCATCAAGATTAGATTGAGGTAAGGATTGGTATTTTGAAAGGTTGGAGTTTGAATAAGGTAAGAGTCCTTGGTATCTCTACCAAGAGTAGGATTCAAATGCTTTATAAAAGGTTTTGGAAAACCTAGAGTTAAGAGTATTGAAGGTTCTGTCTTGATAACATAAGGAGATGATATCTTATAGATCTCCATAATTTTGGCAATAGAAGCTACTAAAATAGTTAGGGTTGCAAAGGCTTCTTGGCTCAGGTTTTGGAATGCCAGAGCATTTGAGAATATGTAAAATGACCCGAGATTGTTTTGTTAAATAGATTTTGTCAACTGATGGTGAGGTAAGGAGCATATCATATGGTTTATACTCACATGCACAAGCACAAGCAAAAAACAAGCAACATATATCACTAATCAAGAAAAAGTTTTTGTTCCCGTTGATTTTGTGCATTCTAGACAGCTAAACAGGGTTTCTGAAATTGGGATGTTACAAGATCGGTGCATCTTCTTGTAGCAAATAGCATCGTTGTTGTGAGTTTCCAACTATCAAGAAAGAACATTCAATTCTACATTTTCCGAGTGAATACAAGCGAGGTTGTTCTTTTTCCTAAAGAAAAGTCCGAAGAATATTGGATCTGAATGCCACAAGCCAAGTTTACACACATATATATTGGACCAACATGTTGTACCAGCGATTCCCATGTTTTATGATTTTTCAAACTTCCTAGCTAACTCTTCCCATTAGAATGACTTTATGTCGATTTATCAAAATTATGTCAAATTTGAAACTACAAGTACTAGTAAATTGCACGTTTCCTGCACGTGAGACTAAGATAATAGACGTCTGACATATCGTCACTATATAAAATTATAATTGGTAAAGCAGAAAAAATATAAATTTGATCAACATCTATAAAGTATGGGCTTTATTTGGTTCTTGTGCTTTGTATGTCATGTAGAATTCAATGATTATTAGCTATCTAAAACTTGAAAATTTTGGTAACATGGTCTAGAAAAACGAGGGAGAGGATTCTAGAATGATGGAGAATTGTGTTTTGCGTTTTGTGCATAGAATTCATTGCGATGAAGACTATCAATAGAATCTTCTAGATGCTAGAATGGACTATTAAGTTGCATGTGCCTTGCACGTGAGACTCAGATAGTAGACGTATGACATATCAACACTATATAAAATTATAATTGGTACAAAAAATTATAAATTTGATCAACATCTATAAAGTATGGGTGTATATTTGGTCCTTGTACTTTGTATCATCATGTAGAAAACACATGCACTTTTCGATAACATGGTCTAGAGAAACAAGGGATAAGATTCTATTATGATGGATAAGTATGTTTTGAGGTTTGTGCATAGAATTCATTATGATGAAGACTATCAATAGAATCTTATAGATGCTAGAATGGAAAAGGATATCCAAAGGCTAGAAATGCTGGGATTCACGAGTCTTGATCCAATAGTCAACATTCAAAGTTATTCATACACTATATAGTGGTGAGGAAAGAAGATCCAATGGCTAGAAATGTTGGGATTCATGAGTCTTCATCCAACGGTCAATATTCCAAGTTATTCGTATACTATATAGTGGTAAGATAATAAATTGTAGGTTTTTTGAAAGTTCTACGAAAACGCTTTTGGGGGTACCTATCAGGGGGTCACAATTAATATATCAGAAACCATCGAGAGTTTTGACAGTAGTTTCAACTTCTTGCTAAGATTTTGCATCTTGACAATTTAACAAAATTAGGTCAAACTTGAGCTACAAGCAAGTAAGCGCGGTTGATTTATCTTGAATTAAATGTCTTTTCATAGGTAGATGGGTGCATCTTCTTGTAGTAAACAAGGCTGTCAGTGTGAGTTTCTAACTACCAGGAAAGAACATTCTCAATTTTCCTAGTGATGACGAGATTGTTCTTTCAGGTAAAGAAAGTCTAAAGAATATGGATCTAAATGCCACAAGCCAAGTTTTCAGACATATATAGTGGACCAATATGCCGTACTTACGATTTCCCATATTTTATGAGTTCTCAAATTTCCTAGCTAACTTCGCCCATTTGAATGACTTTCACACATATATAAGGGATCAACAGCATGTTGTACTTGCGATTCCTATGATTTATGAGTTTTCAAGCCTCCTATCTATATAACTCCACTCACTTGAATGACTTTATGTTGATGTATTGAAATAAGGTCGAATTTGAACTACACGTAATAAATTGTAGGTTTCTTTGAAAGTTTTATGAAAAAGCTTTTGGAGGTACCCATGAAGAGGTCAGTTAATATATGAGAAACCACAGAGAGTTTTGACGTCTGGTTCGACTTCTAGCTAAGATTTGGAATTTTGAAAATTTTGAACCCCTTTTGAAAATGATCACATGATAAATAAGGAGAGAGGGGAAATGATTTTTCTATTTTCTATTGGCAACCCATAAGATTTTAAGGTGCACCTTAGGCTTAAATATAACTTTATTTTCTCCACACTGTATAAGGTGAACCTTAATTAGCGGATGCCACATAGGCCTTAAGGTGTGCCTTTTTTACACATTGCGGATGCCCTTAGGGCATCACCTATGTATGTAAAAAAACTTTTTGATAAGATGGCTCCCAACATGACCGTGAAATGAATAGTTGTAACTTGCAAATTTGCATGATTGTATAACATCATCCTCCCAACATGATGTAATTTATCTCATAATTTTTTCAAACTCCTAAGTATGCAATCCATTCTTCTTCGAGATCTTGAGCATTGAGTGTATGGCCATGGATGATTAGTCGAGGTGTTGGATTAAGGGAGTACGACCATGGATTCCTAAACATAGAGGGAGTATGGCGTACCAAATTTCTATTATTACATGGACCATGACCAAATTCAAAAGCAAAATAAAGCGTTAAAATATCCCGCGTATACAGACATAGTTCATGCCCCAAAATTTTAGATACTTCGACATTCCCATTCAACCCCTAATAAATTTGGTCGGTGGGGGGCCTTCACTCGTATTTTTCCCAATATAGTGCTAGAAGTACCTAAACCCTACCCCCTCTCTCCTCTAGGAATACGTCACCAGCCAGAACATCCCAGCTGCACTTTAGCCAGCATACCTGTCACACCTGATCTGCTCAACGAACCAGCGCGCTGAGCACATCATCGACCGCCAAAGATCTGCTCCACGGAAGCCGTGGTCCAGCGTTCTGCTCGTATCCTCGCCCACCCAAGATCTTCTTCCCCGTCGTCGACACCCACTACGGCCGTAGCACTTTCGGTGACCTTGACGTGACCCGTGAGGATGTGGAGGAGGCCTAGACGCTGCACCGACCGAGGTAAAACCAGATCTCCCTGCGTGATTTGTTTGTTGGCAATGTACTGTATTCGTGCTAAATTTCCTAACTAACAGGTCCTTTACTTGATATACTCCCTTCGACCCATATTAGTTGACTCGAATTTGTCTAGATTTGGATGTATCTATACATGGTTTAGTACTAGATACATACGAATCTAGATAATCCAAGTTAACTAATCTGGGTCGGAGGGAGTACCTGTTATGTACTAATTAACCCGTTGTGGTTACACTTAAACTCCACGCATTGAACCGTTTTTATGTACTATTTTCTGGTGAATTATTAGTCACTTAACATATTTGTTTACATTCTCTACTGTACCTGTCCACATAAGATATGGCTATATAATATCTCTCTCATTCGCTGATTTACGAACTATAATATTTCCATCGTGCTATTTTCCTGCTATCATATACTACACGTTTACACAGGTTATACAATTTGACCATTATGTACTATCGATTTGATCCCTCTTAACCCGCGGCTCAAACTGTTTGCTGTTATTATGCAAGGAACAACATTAGTTTGCACACAATATCATAGAATGAATGGCTCATATAATATCGTAAGAACCCATCACATTTGTTTCACTTCATTCTAACATATATCATGTTGGAACCTGTTTGTATTTACAGTTGTCCTCACCTTTATGCAGAGGAGCAACAATGGAGTACATACTCCACCCGTCCACACGAGCCGCCGTAGATCTCGTGTAACACCTACCATAAGGCCCCCACCCAAAGTTTGGTCCTTGCCACATTTTTTGCTTAAATATACCATTTATCTTTCTTGTTTTCATATTTTTTCCAAAAATTGGCATCAAACATTTTAACCCCACTATGGTCTGCTTTTGTTCCATGTGCTTAGTTCAATTTCGTAGATATGGAGAGGCCGTGTGTATTGCATCTGAGTTGTCTGATAATAAGAACAAGGCCACACAAGCAATAAGATCCACACATGTATCATAAGGAACTCTAAGCACTTCATCTCACTCTCTTATCAACTGTGTATCATAGTTACATGAACTGACTATTTTAATATGAGACACTTGATGGTTCAGTTTGTTATTCTCAGGCAGCTTAACCGCCAAAATTATCTGTCTATTCATGAATAATTCAATGTATGATTGCTTGATTCATTGTTTGTCTAAACTTATCTCGCTAGTATATTTGAGGCTCACAACTGATGTGTTTTTGTTGGCTGAGTTACTCTTTTTTGTCTATGATTAAATCAGTGGAAGATTTCGTTGTATAGTGCCTGGCTACTTTATATATGATAAACATAATGGCTTAGTTTTCATATTCATTTTATTCATGTTCTGCACATTCTAGTTTGAGCAGTCTGCATCAGGTACTTTGGTTGACTGCTCGCATTATTAATTAACTTGTAGTTTGTCTCCCAAGTCTGTTGTTTAACTAACTTGTTTTGTCTTGGTCTTAGCAATCTCCAAGTAGAGCAGTCATTTCACGGAGCAGTAATATGTCCATTTTGCATCACTATTCTATATCATAATTAACTGTTGTTCATTGATATATTTCATATTAAGAAATGATACTTATGTTATTTCATCTATTTTTGCATGATTGATGACTTTTGGAGGATGGACCGCCGAAGTCAGGATTCTGATGGAAAAGGCACTGTGTTGAGGCAAAATTTGTGAAGATCAGAAAAATCCTAGAAAATACATGGAAAATCCTATTTTTCCAGAAGACGAAGGATGCCAGACGGGGGAGTGGAGATAGGCCATAGGGGGCCCACACCAGTCCCTGGCGCCAGCCACCCCTGGCTGCACCACCAGGTGGTGTGGCCACCCGAGCCCACCTCCAGCTCTCCTCTCTGGCGTATATTATCCCCACGAAACCCTAAGCCTAGGGGATCGACCATAGAAAGATTTCGCCACCTCTGCGGGGCGAAAAACTACAGAGAGAGAAAGACCTCTCCGGCAGACAGAATTTTGCTAGGGAAATTCCTTCCCGGAGAGGGGAGATCATCGCCATCAACACCATCATCAAGCTGGACTTCATCGGGATCAACATCATCATCATCATCTCCATTATCATCTCCACCAGCACCATCATCACCACTCCATACCGCTGTAACAATTGGGTTGAATCTTGCATAGTTCTTAGGGGAAACTTTCCCGGTGTTGATTACTTGTTGTAGTTGATGCTATTGAGTGGAACCATTGAATTATCGTTCATGTTCAGATTGTTACTTTTCATTATTTCATCTCTAATCTTGATCCATATGATGTGCTGTGAGTAGTTCGTTTAGTTCTTGAGGACATGAGAGAAGTCATGTTGTTAGTACTGGAATTGTGATGAGAAAGATTCAATAGTTTGTTATTTAAGTTGTGGTGTTATTCTTCTAGTGCTGTCATGTGTACGTCGACTACATGACACTTCACCTTTATGGGCCTAGGGGAATGCATTGTGTATTTGGATACTAATTGTAGGGGTTGCCGGACTGACAGAAACCTGAACCCCCGTTAGGAAACCTTTGCACAAGGGACGTCATGGTCTTAGAGTTTAAAGCTGTGGTTAGGTTTCTATCTTAATTACTTTCTTGTACTTCCAGATGCTTGCAAGGGGTATAATGACAAGTATGTATTAGTCCTGGGAAGGTCGGTACATTAGCACAGGTTCACCCACACAACACTTATCAAACTAAAGAAGATTAATCAACTATATGAAGCGAAAGCACTTGCTGATATTCCCGTGTGTCCTCGAGAACGTTTGGTCATCTTAAGTAATACAACCGGCTTGTCTTTGCTAAAAAAAGGATTGTGCCACTTGCTGCATTTATTATTGTTGTCTTTTATTTACTCGTACTTTATTTATTTGCATTATCAAAAACCCCTAAAAATCTGTTTGCTAAGTATTTACAGAGAATTCCTAATCCAAGACAGTCGTCAACAACTTCTGCTCCTCTTTGGGTTCGACACTCTTACTTATCGAACATACTGTGATACACCCCCTATACTTGTGGGTCATCTAGACTATTTGCTGGCGCCATTGCCGGGGAGTGAAGCGCTATTAAAGAGTGGAACTGGTAAAGGAAACTTCTACTATGAGTATTGTTTATTTCTGTTAGTTACTTTATTTTTAATATGGATAATTCACTTAGTTTCTTATTTCGTAATGCTACTACCACTTCTAAGGTAGTAGATGAGCCACCACCTGCTGAGAATGATACTTTCAAGATACCTACACGAATTATTGATCGTGTTATGGATAACTACTATTTTGGGGATGGAATTTTCCATCCCGGTGATCATTTGCTCTTTATACATGAATTATGGGAGTTGTTCAAGTGTGCAGGTATTACAAAAGATCAAGTCAAGAAGAAGTTATTCTCATTATCACTAAAAGGAAGAGCTGAGGAATGGTATAAGCTGCTGAAAAATGGCCAATCTCTTGAATGGGAGGAAATAGTGCCTCTCTTGTATTCAAAAATTTATCCTCCTAGTGAGATTCATAAATATTAGAATCAAATATACAACTTTTGGCCTCTTTATGGAGAGAGTACATATCAAGATTGGGGGATATTGAAGTTACTAATGCTCAAATGTCCTATTCATGAGCTCCCCAACAATATTATTATCAATAACTTTTATGCAAGACTTTCTCTTCATTATAAGGATCTATTGGATGCTTCTTGTGCTGGATCATTTACACGCATGGAAGAAGTACCTAGATGGGATCTTCTACACCGTATTCAAGACAATGCTGAAGCATGGGAGAATGATAAAGGAAGAAAGTCAGGTATAAATTATGATTATGAATGCATTGAATATTTTATGGGAACTGATGGCTTTCAAAATATTAGTAATGCTTATGGTCTTCACTCTCAATTTATTGCAATTTTTTTAAGGCTTTTGCCTCATATATTGAAATTCCAAAAAATGAATTGAACAAGTATCATGCACCATATAAACATATTGTTGATTTCGTTCCTGCTAGATGTACTAAATTTTGCACTATTGATCACATCTTACCTGAACCTTATATTGAGAAAATGCCTTTCCCGGACAAGGTAAAGGAGCATCCTATGATAACTAGTGTTATTAATAAAAGTACAAAGAGAGTTGTAAAACCTGATGAACAAATAAACATTGACCCTGCAGTAGAAATTGTGAAATACCTTGTCACTAAAAGTATAGAAGATGGACACATTGTCTTCTGTGAGGATGCATCAAGTATTGTTTCACATCCTAATAGAGCTAAAAAGGTTAGTGTCCCTATGCTTTCTGTTAGAATTGGTGATCATTTCTATTATGGTTTATGTGGTATTGGTGCAAGTCCAACTGCTATTCCTTATGAACTTTACAAAGAAATTATGCATGAAATTAGTCTTTGCAAACTAGAAGAAATTGATGTGGTTATTCACCTTGCAAACAAAGAGACCATCTCTCCAATTGGTATTGTAAGAGATGTGGAAGTTCTTTGTGGTAATATCAGATATCCTGCTGATTTTCTATTACTTGGTTCAGCTGCTAGTAAAACCTATCCTATCATTTTTGTTAGACCTTTCTTGAACATGTGTGCAGCCATTATAGACTGTAACAGGGAGAAAATTTTAACTAAATTTGATGGGGAATCTTATGAGTTTAATTTATCAAAATTTACTAGAGTTCCTTGTGAAATGAAACCCCTAATGATGATTTTAGAGTTGAACAACTTGCTTCTATTTGTCTTGCTCCTAACAATGCTTTGCAGCAATTTATGGAAGACCACGAAAGTAAAATCTTCATGGAAGAAAGAAATGAGATTGACGAGATTCTCCGTCGTCAACGTAAGATGCTTAAGCATAACTTGCCTATGGCAGATTTGGGTATCACATTGCCACCTAAAAAAGATCCGATTTTTGATCTAAAACCTTTACATGATGATCTTGAATATTCTTATATTGATGATAGGAAAATATATCTTGTTATTATTAGTTCTAAAATTTCAGAGAAGGAAGAAGAAAGATTATTGGAAGTATTGAAGAAACATCGAGAAGCTATGGGCTATACCCATAATGATTTAATGGGGATTTCTCCTACTATATGTTAGCACGCTATCAATATAGAACCCGATGCAAAACCAGTGGTAGAACACCAACGTCGTTTAAATCCTAAGATGAAGGAAGTGGTAAGAAACAAGGTATTAAAACTCCTTGATGTTGGTATTATCTAACCTATTGTTGATAGTGATTGGGTTAGTCATGTTCATTGTGTTCCGAAGAAAGGGGGAATTACCGTTGTGCCTAATGATAATGATGAGCTTATTCCCCAAAGAATAGTAGTAGGGTATAGCATGTGCATTGATTTCAGAAAGGTTAACAAAGTTACTAAGAAAGATAATTATCCACTGTCTTTTATTGCTCAAATGTTAGAAAGGTTTGTCTAAAAAGACCCATTTTTGTTTTCTTGATGGATACTTTGGGTTTTCTCAAATTGCTGTTAAAGAACAAGACCAAGAAAAAACCACTTTTACGTGCCCTTATGGAACCTATGCTTATAGGACTATGCCTTTTGGTTTGTGTAATGCACCCGCTACTTTTCAAAGATGCATGTCTGCTATCTTTCATTGTTTTTGTGAGGAAATTGTGGAAGTGTTCATGGATGATTTTTCCGTCTATGGAACTTCTTTTGATAATTTTCTGCACAACCTTGATAAAGTTTTGCAGAGATGTGAAGAAACTGATCTTGTTCTTAATTGGGAGAAATGGCACTTCATGGTCAATGAAGGGATTGTACTTGGACATAAAATTTCCAAAAGAGGCATTGAAGTTGACAGAGCTAAAGTTGAAGCAATTGAGAAAATACCTTGTCCAAGAGACGTCAAAGGTATTCGTAGTATCCTAGGTCATGATGCTTTCTATAGAAGGTTTATTAAAGATTTCTCTAAGATATCAAAACCCCTCACTAATCTTCTCCAAAAAGATGTACCCTTTGTTTTTGATGATGATTGTAAGGAAGCTTTTGAAACTCTAAAGAGGGCTTTAACTACTACTCCTATAGTCCAACAACCTGATTGGAATTTACCCTTTGAAATCATGTTCGACGCTAGTGATTTTTTTGTAGGTGATATTCTTGGGCAACGTATAGATAAAAAGTTAAATGTTATCCATTATGCTAGTAAACTCTTGACGCTGCTCAAAAGAATTATGCTACTACTAAAAAAGAATTCTTAGTTGTTTTCTTTGCCTGCGATAAGTTTAGACCTTATATTGTTGATTCAAAAGTTACCTTTCATACTAATCATGCTGCAATTAAGTACCTAATGACGAAGAAAGTTGCTAAACCTAGGCTTATTAGATGGGTGCTGCTTTTGCAAGAGTTTGACCTACATATTGTAGATAGGAAAGGTGATGAAAACCCTGTTGCTGATAATTTATCTCGATTGGAAAACATCGCTTTTGATCCTATGCCTGTTAATGATAGTTTCGCAAATGAACATTTGGATGTAGTAGGGGTAAGATCGCGAGGGAGCCCTTGGTATACTGATTATGCTAACTTTATTGTCTCCAAGTATTTTCCTCCGACTTTTACATCCCAGCAAAGAAGGACGTTCTTTTATGATCTAAGGCATTATTTTTGGGATGACCCACATTTATATAAAGAAGGAGTAGATGGTATTATGCGAAGATGTGTTCCAGAATATGAACAAAAAGAGATATTGCGGAAATGTCATGGAAGTGCCTATGGAGGACATCATGCGGGAGATAGAACCGCACAAAAGGTGCTACAATCAGGTTTTTAGTAGTCTACACTTTTTAAAGATGCAAGAAAATTTGTCTTATCATGGGAGGAATGTCAACGAGTTGGTAATATTTCTAGACGTAATGAGATGCCTATGAATTATTCTCTTGTTATTGAACCATTTGATTGTTGGGGATTTGACTTTATGGGTCCTTTTCCCCCTTCAAAAGGTTATACTCATATTCTTATTGATGTTTACTATGTTACTAAGTGGGTAGAAGCCATACCTACAAAAAGTGCTGATGGTGAGACCTCTTTGAAAATGCTTAAGGATATTATATTCCCTGGGTTTGGAGTGCCTAGGTATCTTATGACTGATGGAGGTTCTCATTTCATTCATGGTGGCTTTAGAAAAACCCTTGCTAAATATGATGTTAATCACATAATTGCTTCAGCTTATCACCCCCAAACTAGTGGGCAAGTGGAACTATCAAATAGAGAAATTAAATCAATCTTGCAAAAAAATATTTATAAATCTAGAAAAAATAGGGCTAAAAAGTTGAATGATGCTTTATGGGCTTATAGAACTGCTTATAAAAATCCTATGGGAATGTCTCCTTACAAAATGGTTTATGGGAAAGCTTGCCACCTACCTTTAGAATTAGAACACAAAGCTTATTGGGCAGTGAAAGAACATAATAGAGATTTCAAACTTGCTGGTGAGAAAAGATTATTTGACCTAAGTTCGTTAGTAGAATGGATGAGTGAAGCATATGAAAATGCTAGAATCTTTAAAGAAAAAGTCAAAACATGGCATGACAGGAGAATTCTTAAGAGAGAGTTCCATGTTGGTGAGAAAGTTCTATTGTGTAGGTCTCGTCTCAGATTTTTTGCAGGTAAACTACTCTCAAAATGGGAAGGACCTTTTGTTATTGAAGAAGTGTATCGTTTAGGTGCAATAAAAATTTCTTCTTTCAAAGATAATACTACACAAGTGGTCAATGGTCAGAGACTCAAGCACTATATTTGTGGAGACTCTTACAATGAAGATATTGATGTTATTCAAGTGGTGACTCCGGAAAAATTTATCGAAGATAAAGTTCAGAGACCTGCAGAGTCCGTTTTCGAATAGGTAACAGTTTTGGTAAGAAAAGGTCCATGAAAAATCTGTCAAGTTATATTTTTGCATTTTTATCTAACAAGGAAAGCAACAAAGCAAAAGCGGGACGGAAACGGAGCCAGGGTGGCTCACACCACCCAGTGGCGCAGGCCCACCTGGCCGCGCCACCAGGTGGTGTGGCCACCCCAGAGTCCGTCTCCGACCCGTTTTCTCCTAGTACCTTCCGTTTGTTGTAATACTTTGTAATGTATAATCCCCCGGATCCCCCGAGGTTCGTATATCATGTTCTCGCTGTGTTCGTATATCGGTAGAGTCCCAATTTTGGAGCCACGATGTCTTCCTATGGATCCGCAAAGGAAGATTCCTCCACGTACATTGTCAACGCATACATGCGTGAGTTGAAGATTCATTCCAAGTAGTTGCTGGTCGAAGATGGGAAGGTGCAGATAAAAGAGGTTCAGGGCCCTAAAGGTGAAGGCAGTCTAGAGGACAGGATGGAATCACTTGAGCAAGAAGTCTTTCGGTACAATAAGATGGTGGAACACGAAGTGGATATCATCCATAAGATTAGTTCAAAACTCATCGCTGCACACCAGAAGGAGACTGCTGAGCTTAAGGATGAAATTCTCTCAATCCACCGAACATCCAATCAACTACAAGCACAACTCTACGATGTGCAAAATCAAAACTGTGAGTACGAGGTTAGGTTTAAATGTATAAGTCTTGCTACTAGTTTCAGGAAGTTGGAGACCAGGATGTCTTTTGATGATGGGGAGCGCTTACCTTGGAAGTGAGACGATGACGAGAGAACACTACCACCACGGAAGGAGTAATTCATCATCAGGTTTTGGCATCCCCTTGGTTTGTTCCAAGCTTGGGGGAGTGCCGTGGTATCACATCACTATCTTCTATCTTTTTACCTTTTTAGTAGAGTCATATCATGAATAGAGAAGTTATTATATAGGATGGTTTGCATTATGGAAGTGTCTCTCCTCTAGTTAGATATCTATGTATACCTTGGTGGGAGTTGCCGTTATGGAATATTAATGAGAAGTTCTATCATTTACTCTTTTGCATATCTTATATTGGTTTCCAATTTCTATTATATGATTGATCTTGTTGTTAGTATTGGTATCACTTTGGTATCATTGACTAAATTTAGTTGGTTTTGGCAAACCTGGCTCGGTCAGTAGAAACACTATTTTGAGAATTGAATGAAAAAGATAAAAGTACTTTCAAGAAATATAATCATCATCTTTCTTTCTTGATTGGCTCATAAGCTTAGTATTCTCTAGTTAAGATCTTTTGTGTGGCCCCCCGAATTGATCCTCCGAGAAACCCTGTTATGCATACACCATGATCCCATGATCAGTTAGTCGTGGCACATAACCGACAAGTATCAAAGTAAACATCCATTACTTAGGCGAATACATGTCATACCTTACATGCCATTATGGCTACATCAATAATCATCAGCGGAACTTCATCAAGCGTAGAGCCCGAGCCATGCCTTAACCTACAAGCAACTGACTAGGAAAAACGTCCTAGCTCGCATAGACGTCAAGGTCACCTTCTTCTCCAAGTACTTCTCGAATCTAACCAAGTTAATAGCCAGGGACAATGCCAGTGAGTACTTTGAATGTACTCGCAAAACACCTTAAGAGAATAATAATAACAGGAGGATATGCAATAAGGCTGTGGTAGTAGGAGGGCTCCACGGGAGGTTCTTTTCTCAAATAGTTTCTATTGTAGATATAGAATCTACATATCTTTGTTGAAAACCTTTGTAAACACTTTGGAAACCTTTTTAAAAGTTTTGGAAAACATTTGGAATGTGGCACCCATTCATTCCTCCTTCTGGTCATCCCATGACCAAACTCCTGTCCTTCCTTTCCGACCATCCCATGGTCAAGACATGTATTCCTTCCAACCATCCCATGGTCAACACATTTCCAAAGCCATTGCTTTTCCAAAAATCCTTTTTGAAGTCAAAACCATCAGCTCTCTACAGAAGTTTTTCCAACCCGTCCATAACCGTAGACACCGCTATTCGAATAAATTTACACTCTGCAGAGGTTGTACACTTTACCAACACCATCCGGGTACCCTGCCCTGATCTACACCGATCGTGGGTCGAGTAACCGATCAAGACTCTCCGAATGCCACTCCAGTATCAGTGCCTACCCTATGAGTGTTGTTCCCCTCAACACCGGGACACCCTATATAGTACACAAGCCAACCAGAGCGCTTTTTCCACATCCCAAGTGTGTGCTTTCAATGAGGGGCTCATAGTAACGCGTGGAGGCCCACAGACCCTTCGTTCCTTCTCCCGGTTGATGTTTAACATGGACTCAGCCAGAGAAGGCCCAACCTCCAGGGATTTTTATCCCCTGTAGTCATTGCAAGGCAGCTTATACCAAAATAAACAATCATCAAATCCAGCCTGTCCCATTCCAGAGTAATGTGGTTGCACCGGTTAATTGTTCTAGGAAAACTGCAAAGAACCGGGTGTGTTTTTGTAAGCCTTTTTCCTCCATATTTCCTTCAGCATTTTGTAAAACAAAACCTTTTTCTTTCTCAACATATATTGGGAGGTCCCACCTCACCAAGGTTTTATCATAAAACATTTTGTAAAACTTTTTCGGGGGTCTTCTCATCCTCTAGTTTTCCTTTGGCTAAAACGGTGTCTCCAAAGGGGTATGGTGTAATACACCATCTACCATACTAGGGTTAAGTAGGTGTCATCAAGAGGGTTGTACTGAATAGTACAAAAGCGAAATGATTTGGAGAAGCCAAGCCACTACCAAGTAGAGATCGTCATATAGTAACACAATGCAGTTTTCATAAAGCAGTAAGTCAAACATGCATAAGTAAAACAGTAGGACAAGGCTTATGAGAAAGAAGGTGGCTTTCCTGAGATCAGTAATATGGTAATATGTCCCTGCACTTCTCCTTATGAAACCTTAACAACCAGATAGTAATAACCAACTTCTTCTGGTCTCCGATATAATCGCATGTATCGTCGATATGGATCATATGCAAGCAAATAAATGACACAATCAACACCAGGCATACAAACATCAATACATACATCAAGGAAAGATCGATACAAATTTACAAATCAGTAGGTCTTAGGAAGAATGGATTTAATAAGATTGGCCTTGTTTCGGAAAAATTGGAGAAAATCCCTTAGGATTTATAGTCTAGAAACTACCTAAGAGATGGTTTTTGGACTAAGACCATATCCTGTATGATCTCATTGTATAAAAATCATACCATCAGATAGGTATTGACGAAATGAAGCCAGCGAAAGTGGTTTCACTATTTTATCAAACTCCCTTGATTTATAAAGCATTTTTTAGTGATTAAAACTCTAGTTTCAGGAAATAATTCACCAAAAATGTTCTGTAGGTTCAAAAATTATTTCCGTGGATGGTTAGGTAGAGTTTGATGTACTGATTTACTGGGATTTGGAATCATATCAAAATATTTAGCGAAATTCCCTCAGGAAATTTCCAAAGTCAATTCTGTAGATGTTTTGTCTTTTTCACCAGATTAATTCTACAGAATATTTTGATATGATTCTAAAGGCAACTGATAGGTACTTTGAATACCTTTCTGTAGAAATTGGAATCACGAAATTTGGAGTCGATCACTTCTGGAGTGATTTTTCTACTGAAACTACCCTAAATAGAGAGGTTTAATTCACCACAATTAATCAGAGCCTCAATTTTTTATCTCCGAGGACTTCATATAAATTAAAGTAACTCATCACTGAGAGTTGAAAACAACTCAATAGGAGCTATGGATCTGCCTAGGGAATTTTCATAAGGCACTATTGGATTGGTTTTCTTATTTTTAACAATGTGCAACCAAGGTTCACCTAGACAAGAGCTAAAGTCTAGATGATAGGTATAGGAAATACCTTTCAGAGGAGCATTGTTTCATCCCAATTGGATATGCATAGCTCCCTGAGAAATTTATTTAGTGAAAAAAGGTACCTTTTTTGTAGTTTTAATGCCAACTATTACTGGATCTTATTTTTGGCAAGAGATCAGTTCTTCATGTTGAACAAAACATGCAAGAATAAGAAGAAATTTATATCTGGACAAAATATGGTCCCTTTCATTTTTATTTCGATTTAAACCAACCGGGTAAGTTTCAGATATGAAAAGGTTTATAAAAAGGAAAACAATAGGGGCAACTGGGCCAGCTCTTAGGCAATACTGGGCCGCCCAGGGTGACAGCCGGCCCATCTTGCGCCAGCGCGTGACGGATGGGGCCCGGTCGTCAGTGGGTCAGGGAGCACGAAGGGGTAAGGAGGCCCCCTGGACGTTGGATCAAGTGGCGATGAGCGGCCCTCCGGTGTCATCTTCGCAGCGATAGAACGCCAGGGACGGAACCATAGGGAGGAGTGGGGAGGTACAGAGGGATCACGTGGGGCCATTTCTGGCGGAGGGGGTGCCGCAGGACGACGCGGTCAATGACGGCGAACCGATCGAGGGGCGGCACGGGTGATTTTGGCGTCAGAAGAGGTCTCGCACGGCAGTGACCGAGAGGAACACGCCGGAGCTCGACGGAGCGCTTACAAGGGCCGGTGCATGTCGAAACGGAGGTGCTCGGCCGGATTTGGTGGTCTTGGGGTCTCTAAGAGTGTTGCATGCAGGGAGGGAGGGATCTCGGAATATGCTACTTGGAGGAGGAGCTCGGCTCAGTCTTGGGCTTGGGTGGCAGCCTCCGATGTTCCTACGTGCAAAGAAGGGAAATGGGGAGGTGGATCAGATCCCGGGGATTAATATAGAGGGAAGAGAGGGGTCTGGGTGGTCAGTTATGACTACCTGCTTTCAAACAAGGTTGAGCCCGAGAGGAGTTCTTCTCCTTCTTCCTGGAGATGGGGAGCTGTGTCATGAGATCTGGAGCCTAGGGTGAGGTAGATGGGAGTGTGGAGGAGAAATGAATCCAGGGGAGGAGGTGGAGTGGCTTCTGGTCCTTTATTTCTGAGTCCAGGGGGAGGAGGTGGTGCATGGTGGATCTTGTCCACCTAGGGTAAACGAGAGAGGGGTGAGCCATGGTTGGGCAATGAAGACGGTGGTGGGAGGCAGGTGGGTCCTGGTGCTCGACCAGAGGAGTGAGGGAGGGCTGGGGCTGCTGTCTTAGACTTTTATTTCCAAGGTAGGCATTAAGTGCTTCTATCTCTATATTAGTCTCTCTTATCAAGAGGTAAAGGGCACAAGGCCTGGGGTGCTACAGTCGCACACGACCAGAGGGAGTATGGGTTGCTAAAATTGGAATGTTACATTTTGTGCTTCCAAGGAAGATTGCATGTTTGTTTTTATCACCGGTATGTTTGTTTGTTTCCTTCAACTCTTATGCTTGCTACCCAACCTTTCTAGCCAAAAACCTGTACTGAGAGGGAATGCTTCTTGTGCATCCAATCCTTAAACTAAAAACTTATGAAATTTGTGTCCAGCATACATACCTATTAGCATTATTGCTATTCCAAGTAAATTCATATTTTTATCCACCTTCCGAATTAAACTTGTTATGTGAAAATTAGTGATTAAATCTCTCACAAACTTGATGGCACACTTAATAAACTTAAACCATTATGCCCATCTATGTTGCGTATATGCTTGCGGTTTATAAGTTGAAGTTACCAGAACCATGTATCACGGGGAACACTTTCAACATTGCACTTATATTCCGTTGATAACATGATTCTTTTGCTTATGGATCTCGGCGGTGTGAAATAAAAGGGGAACTTATAAGATCATGGAGTTTGTATGTGTGTTAGAGAAACGCCTGGGCCGCTAGCCTAAGCCATGACTAATCATGGTGGAAACTTGCGGCATAACCATTATGATCATTCTATGAAGCATCCTCAATAAAAACCTATGCAAATAGAAAATAAGAACATCACTGAAATGCTCATTGTCTATGGCCTTGTCATTTTGATATGGGATAGCTCCTGTGTCATGGGGCAAGGGGTACCCCGTTGGCGGTTCTCTATGATACTTATGTACTTACAATGACAAGAGCTTACTTGTGACTTAAGTTGAGTAGCATGAGGTTCGGTACTCGTAAGCAAGGGGGCATGAGATTTCAACTTATAACTTGTCAAGCATATCCTCATATTTGTTCACTTTAACCTTAATCACATCAAGATGCTTACGATAGGGGAAATGAGAGCTGAAAGGTAATAAGTACAATAATTTTTGGAAGCTCTTTATGAAGCTTGAAATCCCTGCTTCCCTCTACGAAGGGCCTTTCTTTTACTTTTTAGTTGAGTCAGTAAACCCATTCCCTTCTATCTCAGCAAGTATTTTGAGTTGTTATGTTTCATTCGTTCATATGATGATGTATTCAATCATGTTTCTTATGTTCCTTGTTTTGCACGTTGCTTATATCTTAATGAATATTACTTTGAAAGCTATCATTGAAAACCCATTATGTTTGAACTCCTGCAAAATGTTAGCTATCCTTTAACTAAGAGCAAAGTTTTCCATTACCAATTATGATTTACTTCGTGTATCTTTATTGTGTTTCCTTTACTTATTGCAAGCTAAGTGGTATAATAGTGAGTTGTCTTATATTATGATTTGTGTATTGATGAATGTGATGCTTTTTGTCTGTATTATTTTATCGACACTTCACTCCATAAACATAAGGTCATGTTTATTGAGCTCAGTTTTCGAATACTAAGCTTGGGGGAGTTGATACGTCCATTTTGTATCACTATTCAATATCATAATTTATTGTTGTTCATTGATATATTTCATATTAAGAGATGATACTTATGTTATTTTATCTATTTTTGCATGATTGATGATTTTGGAGGATGGACCGCTGAAGTCAGGATTATGATGGAAAAGGCACCGTTTGGAGGAAAAATTCGCGAAGATCAGAAAATCCCGGAAAATACATGGAAAATCCTATTTTTCTAGAAGACGAAGGATGCCAGAAGGGGGAGTGGAGATGGTCAACAGGGGGCCCACACCACCCCATGGCGCGGGCCATCCCTGGACGCGCCACCAGGTGGTGTGGCCACCCTGGCCCACCTCCAGCTCTCCTCTTTGGCGTATATTATCCCCACGAAACAATAAGCCTGGGGAGCGACCACAGAAAGATTTCGCCGCCTTTGCAAGGCGGAAAACTATAGAGAGAGAAAGATCTCTCCGGCAGACAGAATTCTACCGGGGAAATTCCTTCCAGGAGAGGGGAGATCGTCTCCATCAACACCACCATCAAGCTAGAATTCATTGGGATCATCATCATCATCTCCATTATCATCTCCACTAGCACCATCATCAGCACTCCATACCGCTGTAACAATTTGGTTGAATCTTGCATAGTTCTTAGGGGAAACTTTCCCGGTATTAATTACTTGTTGTAGTTGATGCTATTGAGTGGAACCATTGAATTATCGTTCATGTTCAGATTGTTACTTATCATTATTTCATCTCTGATCTTGATCCATATGATGTCTTGTGAGTAGTTCGTCTAGTTCTTGTGGACATGGGGGAAGTCATGTTGTTATTAGTGGAATTGTGTTGAGAAAGATTCAATAGTTTGTTATTTAACTTGAGGTCTTATTCTTCTAGTGGTGTCATGTGAATGTCGACTACATGACACTTCACCTTTATGGGCCTAGGGAAATGCATTGTGTATTTTCCTATTTATCGTAGGGATTGCCGGAGTGACAGAAACCTAAACCCCTGTTAGGAAACCTTTGCACAAGGGACGTCAGTGTCTTAGAGTTTAAATTTGTGGTTAGGTTTCTATCTTAATTACTTTATTTTACTTGTGTATGCTTGCAAGGGGTATAATCACAAGTATGTATTAGTCCTAGGAAGGTCAGTACATTAGCACAGGTTCACCCGCACAACACTTATCAAACTAAAGAAGATTAATCAACTATATGCAGCGAAAGCACTTGACGATATTCCCGTCTGTCCTCGAGAACGTTTGGTCATCTAGAGTAATACAACCGGCTTGTACTTTGCTAAAGAAAGGATTGGGCCACTTGCTGCATTTATTATTATTGTCTTTTGTTTACTCATACTATATTTATTTGCATTATCAAAAACCCCTAAAAATCCATTTGCTATGTATTTATAGAGAATTCCTGATCCAAGACACTCGTCAACACCTTCTGCTCCTCATTGGGTTCGGCACTATTACTTATAGAAAATACTGTGATACACCCCCTATACTTGTGGGTCATCAACCAGCACATGCTCGGATCGCTCAATCGCACCAGCTGGTCCAGTTATTCAAGAATAAATAGATGTATGAGCCACAACTGTTAATTGCTTCCTTCCTTATATATTACCGCATTGACACATTTAAAATTCATGGTGGTGTGATTGACTGGTAATGCTGTTATAACTTATTTTGTGTTTATTTCAGGCTGCAAATGACCCTCAGAATGCCGAACAAATACCCGCTTCGCCAAGTTTAGATTTTGTTTCACACAGCACCAGTGACAATACCTATTTCTCATGACACACCGCTTGCACTGATCCTCTTTTTCTAGCCCAAAGATTATTTGAGGATGCCCTCCAAGATGCCTGTGATATTGTTGAGCAAGAAGCCAACAAAATAGATTCAGTAATCACCTTAGCACGCAAAGACTTATATGAATTAAAAACAGGCAAGCTTTGACGCAGAACATACTTAATAATCTCATCTGCAGCTCTCATGGGAAGCCAGTTGTTACATGCCTCACGATGCAAGCTCCATAGAGACCTTTTCTGTAACACCGGTTATGGTGTTTTCTTAGTTGTCTGGACTCTAATGCAACTTTTATGCTTCATTTTAGTACTATCAAGTTTACTGAGGATTGTAATAATCTACTATAATTCGTAGTTGTAAGTTGTTCGAGGATTGTTACAAACTGAGCATCTGTCAGAATTACTACACACACATAAAAAACAGTGAAATTGTAAGAGGTACAACCCACGATCTTCTAGAACATGGAGAACATCCATTGTATTACACGGGCACCATAGAACTTGCAAAACGCATAGACGTTCACTGAACAAAGTGAACACATAAAGAGCTGAATTAAAGAGAATACATCAGGAGCAGACCCACACAATCCAGCAATCTGACATGATAGTCGTCATAGTAATCGTAGTGGGTGGTACCATCCTCGCCATAAGGCAGCACCATCTGCAGCAAAGAATGCTTGACGATTTGCAATACTCCGCCAGCAATCGATCGAGTTTGAAAGGACGGTCATTGATCCATAATCGTCCTATTTTATACCCATATACAACCCTTGGCTCCTCTTCCCACACAAGAGCCTCAAAGTTGTAAGATCTAATCTCGGATAGGTCCGCGTAGTATATGCTGCTAGACTACACCGTGGGTACCCTGGCGCTATCAATGTAGATGCACCGATTGTCAATAACGAAGAAAGCACGACTTTTGATGCCTCGATCCCACTGATTTATATGTTTCTGGGTATCAACCCGGTAAACAACCAGCCTGCCGCCGTAGACCGGTCCACTCAAACCGAACAGCAACTCCCCATCGGACTCGATGAGGTAAAAATGATTCTATGGGAACTGGCAGCCCGGAACAGGGTCTGCAACGGTGGGATGCATCTCTAGGGTTCGTGCAGAGCACTGCAACTAGACATCTCCATGAGCAGCATCACACATATTCGAGAGGATACACCCGTATCTGTGTACGACAAAAACATCATCGGTGTAAGAAGTCATGCTCTGGAGTTCTACGAAGTCATATAGCGAGTACAACCCTTCACCAAAGAACGGGCGACACCCTTCCTCCGTGCCCTCATCTGCCCACCGAATGGTGGTGTTCTGATGGTTTGATGTCAACACAATCAATGACGAGAACATTGTCACATCAACATAAGCCACCTGCTCAGTCGGTATCTCCGCCCTCAAGTGCTTGATATCTCCCGTGGTAAACAGACTGAAATTCAATCAAGGTTAACCATGGAGCAAAACCCTAGGCAACAAGTGGACGAAGAAACGGAACTTGAAAAAAGATAGTATAGGATGTTAATGCAAAAAAAGATCGCATATATACGGATGAATATAAAGAAAGCACCTGCGAATAACCCAGCTAATCTTTTTCACTTTAACCTTAATCACCTCAAGATGCTTACAATAGGGGTAATGAGAGCTGAAAGCTAATAAGTACCATAAATTTTGGAAGCTCTTTATGAAGCTTGAAATCCCTGCTTCCCTCTGTGAAGGGCCTTTCTTTTACTTTGATTCAGTAAACCCATTCCCTTCTATCTCAACAAGTATTTTGAGTTGTTGTGTTTCATTCATTCATATGATGATTTATTCAATCATGTTTCTTATGTTCCTTGTTTTGCACGTTGCTCATATCTTAATGAATATTACTTTGAAAGCTATCATTGAAAACTCATTATGTTTGAACTCCTGCAAAATGTTAGCTATCCTTTAACTAAGAACAAAGTTTTCCATTACCAATTATGATTTACTTCGTGTATCTTTATTGTGTTTCCTTTACTTATTGCAAGCTAAGTTGTATAATAGTGAGTTGTCTTATATTATGATTTGTGTATTGATGAATGTGATGCTTTTTGTCCGTATTCTTTTATCAACACTTCACTCCATAAACCTAAGGTCATGTTTATTGAGCTCAGTTTTCGCTTGGGGACAAGCAAAGTCTAAGCTTGGGGGAGTTGATACGTCCATTTTGCATCACTATTCTATATCATAATTTACTGTTGTTCATTGATATATTTCATATTAAGAGATGATACTTATGTTATTTCATCTATTTTTGCATGATTGGTGACTTTTGGAGGATGGACCACTGAAGTCAGGATTCTGATGGAAAAGGCACCGTTTGGAGGAAAATCTCGAAAAATACATGGAAAATCCTATTTTTCTAGAAGATGAAGGATGCCAGAAGGGGGAGTGGAGATGGTCTACAAGGGGCCCTGATGACCCACAAGTATAGGGGGTGTATCACAGTATTTCGAGGGAAGTGAAACCCAATTTATTGATTTGACACAAGGGGAGCCAAAGAATATTTATAAGCCTTAACAACTGAGTTGTCAATTCAGCTGCACCTAGAAACAATCTTGCTCACAGCAGTTTATCAGTAGCAACAGTTTTGTAGTAGGAATAGTAAAGTAACAGCAGTAGCAAAACAAAGACAGTAGTAACAAAAGCAGTAAACAGTGGGATTCGAGTGCGGTGGGCGTAGGGATGGATGGACGGGCATTGCATGGACAAGACAATTCACATTGCAATCAGAACATAGGGCAATTGCAGATAAATAAGATAAAGCACCAAAGTACTAGACAATCCTAGGCATGTTTTCCATATATAGTCAGACGTGCTCGCAATGAGAACTTGGAGAACACCTTTGTACCTGCTAGCCCGTTTGTAGCGGGGCCTCTAGGGAACTACTGGCAATTAAGCTATTCCTTTTAATAGAGCCCCGGAGCAAAGCATTAACACTCCGTGAACACATGTGATCCTCACATCAAAGCCTTTCCCTTCCGGTTATCCCGATTTATGTGACTTCCGGGCCATAGGTTCCGGACAACAATGTGTGTATACAACTTGTTGATAAGACCAAGAACAATACTATCATAATGAATCAATAACATGTTCAAATCTGAAATCATGGCACTCGGGCCCTAGTGACAAGCATTAAGCACAAAAATTCACAACAAAGTCATAAAGCACTAATAAAAGATATTAGGCACCCTTCCCTAACAATCTGATGCCATTACATGAACGATCTCATCCAATCCCTACCATCCCCATAGCCTACAGCGGGGGATTACTCAGTCATAGATCGGGGAAACATGGATGGTCGATGGAGAAGCGATGGTGATGATGATGGCGATGATCTCCTCCAATTCCCCGTCCCGGCAGGGTGCCAGAACGGAGTTTTTGGTACTGTTTCGTGGAATCTGGTGGTGGCGGCGGAGCAGAACTCCTTCTGGAAAAACGTCGAACCCCCCGAAGTTTTTAGGTCAGAAGGCTCCTTATAGGCGAAGAGAGAGGCCGAGGGGGTGCCTGGGGGGCCCACACCACCCCCGGCGCGGCCTGGCCTGGCCCGCGCCACCAGGTGGTGTGGCCACCCCAGGGATCTTCTCCGTCTCGTATTCTGGCTCCTGGAGTCTTCGGGTGAAATAGGATTTTTGGCATATTTTCCGGGATTTTTCCTGATAGTTGATTTTCTGCACAAAAAGTAGACACCAAGGAAATTCTGCTGAAAACAGCGTCAGTCCGTATTAGTTGCATCCAAATCACTCAAGTTTAGAGGAGAAACAATAGCAAAAGTGTTCGGGAAAGTAGATACATTTTGGACGTATCAACTCCCCCCAAGCTTAGCTTATTGCTTGTCCTCAAGCAATTCAGTTGAAAACTGAGTGCGAAAAGAACTTTCACGAACACATTTGCTTCATATGATGTAAATATTCTCAGCAATGTGATCAACTACTTAGACAATTCATCATAAAGAGTATGCAACTAAGTCTACTTAATAGTCATTGCAAGCTATGAAGAGATTCCAACTCAAGAATAATAAGTAGCATGAAGCTCAAACATAAGCAACATTACCATGTTCATAAAAAAGTATGATAGAGTGGTATCTCGCTTGCGTTTGATTATGAATGTCAAGGCACCTCTGAAGTTCAAGTGATGACTAGAAGTAAAGATATCAAGAATACAAGCATCAAAGTCATAACACAAGTAATCAAGTAATGGAACAAACACAAAGAATGACAACTATGCTCTCAAGAAGGTGCTCAAATAATGTGGAGACTCAACAAGTAGAAGAAAAGGTTTTGAATAATTTGAAAGGCTTCCAAATGCTGAAAGTATGGTACTCTTTAGCTTTGAGCTCTCATTGCCCCTATCATAAGCATCTTTAACGTGGTTAAGGTGAAAGTGACACAACTAAGAGGATATGCTTGACAAGTTATAAATCGAAGTATCATGCCCCTTACTTACGAAGACCGATCCTCATGCTACTCAACTTCAGTCACAAGCAAGCTCTTGTCATTGTAAATATATACGTATCATAGAGAACCGCCAACGGGGTACCCCTTGCACATGACACGGGAGCTATCCCATAATCAAAATACAAGGCAAGCAGACAATGAGAATCTCGATGATCTTTTTATTTACTATGTGCATAGATTTTTATTGAGGATGCTTCATAGAATGCTCATTATGGTTATGCTGCAAGTTTCCACCATGATTAGGCATGGCTTAGGCTAGCGGCCCAGGCGTTTCTCTAACATACATACAAACTCCATTATCTTACAAGTTCCACTTTTATTTCACACCGCCCGGATCCATAAGAAAAAGAACATGATATCAACTAGGTACAAAGTACCTATGAAGTGTTGAAAGCGGTCCCCATGATACATGGTTCTGCTAACTTCAACTCATAAAGCGCAAGAAAGAAGGACGCAATGGTTCAGGTTTATTAAGTGCAAGAAAATAAAGTGTGCCATCAAGTACATGAGAGCTTTACTAACTAACTTTCTCATAACAAGCAATCATTTTATTCAGAAGAAAACAAGGCATACTGAATATGCACGGAAGTAGCAAATGATGCTAATGGGTAGGTATGGTTGACACTTTGGAAATATTTGGTTTAGGGAGTTGGAATACTTGAGTAAAACATACTTAGAAGAAGTGAAGGCTAGCAATAGTAAGGGAGCGACAAACGAGAGAGCAATAGCTATCATTATCATGCTTGCGACAAAACAGGACTACTCATGGCATGAAAGTGATTCAAGATCCTCAAGGCAAAATAATTCATCGAGGCTTGACTGATTATTACAGTCATGTGCATGCGTGAGCATGTCCCAAGTCAATCAAATGAAACATTCAGAGGAGGATACCACGGTGTCATACTAATTTATGAATAGAGCAATGCAAGCAAACATTCATGAGACATGCTACAAACTATTAGCGAGGTCGAGCTAATCATAAGAGAGCAAGAACTACTAAGCGTCCAAAGAAAACATACACTCTACATGAACGGACTAAGCATGCCCACAGTGAAGAGTATATGTACAAAAATGAAAACAAATAGAGTTCATTACCAGCCTCTTACCATGCCTCAAGTTGTCATTAATCCTCATTATTGCTATTCACTTGTGTGGCTTGAATAATAATATGAAACCAATATCCACTGAGGACTGCCAAACCCTGAAGCAAACTCGCAAAAACCAAAGAAGAACGACAAATATTTTTGGTGTTTTCGATTTTTAAACAAGAACCAAAAGGGGAAAACAAGCAAAGAAAAATCTTTTTGGGTTTTTTGAATAGTTCAAACGAAGCAAAAGGGGAAAAACCAACCAAGGCAAAAGAAGAAGCAAACCAAAGAGAAACAACAAAAATATTTTTGGTCCTTTTGTGTTTTTAGAAAGCAAAAACAAAGAAGAACGAAAAACTAAAAAGAGAACCAAAACATGAATATACAAAGTACCGACACAACATGATATGAAGATGAGTGCGGTGTCGGCGTACCTCCCCCCAACCTTAGGCTTTTGGCCTAAGTGGGTATCAATCCATGTACAAATAGGGGTTCCAAGCAGGCGGATCTTGGTAAGAATGGTCGTAGCTGGGCCCATGAGAAGAAGAAGAAGATCCCCAATCATAAGCTAGCTGCTGATATGAAGACTCTCCCTCATTCGAGGGCTGGAACGAATCATCTATGACCTCCCTTCTAGTGTCCTGCTCCTGCTAGGAAAGCTCTCCCAGGTACGTGTCAAGCTCCTCCTCAGTGAGGGACCATCCTTCCCTGTTATCAAGGTTAAACAAAATAGGTTGAGGCAAAAGAACAACACGCTCGGACTTGCTCTTTCTCCATCCAGCCTTGAGAAAGGTTATTTCATAAGATAACTCACTCAAACTAGCCCACGAGGAAATAAATTTATGCTGTATCATGGAATTAAAATCAAGCCTCTCTATGGCAAACTATAGGTCTAGATGATGAGGCACTAGACCATGCAATGCTAGCAAACGAGAAGCAATGAGGCCTCCACAAATTCCACCTTTCTGACGGTTAGCAGCGAGACGGAAAGCTATCAAAGCACCCAAGTTGTAAGATCTATCTCATTTAAGAGCAGTAGAGATAAATGCTAGATCAAACGAAGATAACTTATTGGGAGTTTTCCTAGCAAGAACACACTTGGCAATAAAGTAGGAAAATTAGCGAATGGAGGGAAGATGAATGTTACAGATTTTTCCACTCTCCTTCAAGAAGCTACTCCCTTGGCAAATTTCTGCATATAAATCCATGAGTGGTTCAGGTCTTTCTTTAATCTTCCTACATGATCCCCATTGAGGTACCTTAATAGCTGCACAAAAATCATCAAGAGAAAGGTCGACAGCTATATTGTAAATTTTGTAATGGACCATGGGGTTAGGAAAAGAGTGACTAAATTTGAAGTCCTGCACCACAGAGATTGTTAGCTTCACAAAGTGACAAGGTTGATCTTCCAAAAAGTGTTCTAACCCTGCATTAGAAACCAAAGTGTGGAAATCTTGTAGAATTCTTGCAGCTCTCATGAACTCAGAGCATGGATAAATGGAGGGAAAAACTTCCTCCTCCTGATGGACCTTCATGACCTCAGGCACCCAAAGCTCATGTTGGTTTAGCTGGTGTTCACTCATCTTCTATTCTGAAATTTAAACACCTATTACACAAGTGAATGCAAAGTAAATATAATGAAGGATTCTACTCATAGGGACTTGCAAGAGGCCTAAACATGCATTAAAACTATATCTCTAAGCATTAAACAGGCTTCCAAGCCCTCATAACCAGTCACCTACAGCAGCAAAATACTCAACATATAAACCACTAAACACAAATCTACTTGGACAAGGGGAGGAGTCACATACCAGGGAACAAATGCTCCAAATTTCAGCAAGAAAGATGGGCTGAGCAAGGAGATCGAAGAAATCGAGAGCAAGCACAAAAAGAATGTGATTTTGAGCTGTGAACTAGAGCTTACTCGGGAGAGAGCACAAAGTGGCAGGGGAGAGAGGTAGTGGGGGGCCAGGGGTGGCCCACACCAAGGCATGGCGCCACCCAGGGCTGGCGGCGCCACCACATGGTGTGCCTTCCTGGTGGGCCTCCCTGGTACCTACCAGGTACTCCTCTGCCCCTTTTTTCACGTAAAAATTTAATATGAATTTTCTAGAATTTTCCGAGACACTTTATTTTTGGGCAATTTTCAGAAATAGAAGAATGATTTTTCTGACAGACAGATTTTTTTTTCTTTTGGAAACATGATGCAAGGACAAAACAAGGCTAGAACTACATAAGTTCTAACATGCAAGCAACTAACAACACAAAGAAAACTAAACGAAAGCAAAAACTAAAATGCAAAGGATAGAAATAAACGGAGATAATCATAGTGAAAACATTGTTTTGTTCAATGAAATCCTTTTGTTAGCAAGGTTGATCAAGTCTTGCTACCAAAACAATTGCATATGAGACAAAACTTTGTACTCCACTAATGATCATGTTACCTCAACCTTGATAGCAATGTTCCCAATCATAATAGTTTCAATTTTTTCTCTTGGTATGGGACAATATATTTCTCCAACTTGAATGCCTTCAACATGTTCAATTGAATTCAAGCCATAAGTCCTTTCAATCTTCTTGGGGAAGTCGACAGTATGTTCTTGTAATTAACATTGAAGGTCACCTTTCCTTGATTACAATTAATAACAGCTCCTGCAGGATTAAGAAAAGGTCTCCCAAGAATAATAGACATATTATCATCTCCAGGCATTTCAAGCACAACAAAATCAGTTAATATCAAGCAATTGCGAGCCACCTAAACAGGTACATCCTGACATATACTCATAGGAATAGTGGTAGATTTATCATCCATTTGCAACGATATATCAGTTGGTATCAATTTTTCTAGTTGAAGCCTCTTATAGAGAGAGAAAGGCATAACACTAACTCCAGCTCCCAAATCACACAAAGCAGTTCTAACATAACTGTTCTTAATAGAGCAAGGGATAGTTGGAATCCCTGGGTCTCCAAGTTTCCAAGGAACCTTACCATTGAAGGAATAATTAGCAAGAAAAATAGAAATTTCTTCATTAGGGATCTTCCTTTTATTCGAGACAATGTCCTTCATATAATTTGAGTAAGGAGGCAATTTAATAGCATCAGTCAAAGGAATTTGCAAGAATAAAGCTTCCTCCACTCGCAAAACTTATTGTAGTGTTCATCTTCCTTTGACTTGTGTTTCTTATCAGGGAAAGGCATAGGTTTTTGGACCCAAGGTTCTCTTTCACTACCATGTTTCTTAGCAATAAAATCTTCTTTAGTGTATTTAGTATTCTTAGTGTGGTTTTCGGGTTCTTCTTCAACTCTTTCTTCACTAGGAACTTCATTTTCTTCATTACCACTTTCAGTTTCAGCATCAGAGATAGATATACTATTAGGATCTATAGCAGGTTCAGAGGGTTCTATGACCGTTTTATGTTTCTTTTTCCTTTTCTTACGAGTAGAACCACTATTTTCAGGATCTATAGCTTGTTGAGAATCCTACTCAATTCTTTTGGGATGCCCCTCAGGATATAGAGGATCCTGGGTAGCAGCTCCACTTCTAGTTCTAATATCATAAGCATGTTTTTCTTTAGCAGCATTAATTAGCAAGTCGTTTTGTACTTTAACGAGTTGATCTATTTGAGTTTGAACCATTTGAAAGTGTTTAACCAACATTTTAACATCATTAGAGTTCCTTTCCACAATATCTTTCAACTCAACAATAGCTCTCGTGTTTTCCATTAGATGATTTTGCACCCTTTTATTAAAGTTATCTTGCTTAACAATAAAGATATTAAATTCTTCTAAGCATTGATCAGGAGGTTTCAAGTAAGGGATATCACCTTCATCAAAGTGTTGGAGAGAGTGTACCTCAATAGTGGGTGAGTAGGGAATAGGCTTACATAATTCTTCTATAAGAGGTAAATTCTTGACATCTACAGCTTTAATTCCCTTCTCCTTAAGACATTCTTAGCTTCCTTCATCACTTCATCATTTAATTGAATAACTCCCCTCTTCTTTGATGTTGCAATAGGAACATGAATAGATGGTTCAGGTGTAACTCGTTTAGGAGGAGTCAAATCTTCATAATTCTTGCTTATTTTGGTCATTAATTCCTCAGCTTCCTTTGGAGTCCTATTCTTGAAAACACAATCAGCACAACTATCTAGGTATGTCCTAGATTCCTCGGTTAGTCCATTATAAAATATATCAAGAAGCTCATTCTTAGGTAATGGACTTCCAGCCTGTGCATGAATCAAAGCACAAAACCTTTCCCAAGATTCGGGCAATACCTCTTTTTCTCCCTGTTTAAAATCAAAAAGTTCCTGCAAAATAGCATGTCGAGCACTGGGAAGAAAATATTTCTGCAGAAAAGTACTAATCAAGCACTCAGGGCTATCAATAGATCCAGGAGATATCATCAGAACACAAGCCACTCATAGTAGAAAGTTCATTCATATGTGCCACCGCACTTTCATTCTTAGTCCCACAAAAAGGTTCTTTCTCGACAATAGCTATGTAAGATAGATCGAGAGAGAAATCATAATCTTCATCTATAATGTTTATGGGAGAAATAGCAAACTTAGCATCAAGAGATAATTTGGGTATAATAGTACACCTCTCAAGGAGACTCTTAGTAGTGCTCCTATCATGGGTGTTCTTACATTCTTCAATAAACTCATCAGTCATCTCAACATAATCTTCTTGAGTATCATAACTCTCACTAGACACAGGTGAGCTAACGGGTGTGGTGGTGTTTTCATTAGGAGTTTTGGTATTTCCAGCTATAGTTCTAGCAATCGTAGCATCTAGGAAAGGACCTAATGAACCATTCTTCTCAAGCACAGTAGAAGCAGCATCATAGGCATCAGAAGTTTCAGATTCAGCAGTAGTAGCAGTGTGTGTAGCATGTGTATGTGGTGGTGTAACGAGCTTACTTATAACAGATGGTGAATCAAGAGCAGCAGAGGTGTTCAGAACCGCACCTCTTCTTGTAGTGGATGGTAAAATAGAAACCTTGCCATCACGAGACTTACCCATGATGGATGGATAGCAGCGAACAATAGAGAATCCAAGTGAACTTGATAAATAAAGCTATGATCCCTGGCAACGGCGCCAGAAAATAGTCTTGATGACCCACAAGTATAGGGGGTGTATCGCAGTATTTTCGAGGGAAGTGAAACCCAATTTATTGATTCGACACAAGGGGAGCCAAAGAATATTTATAAGGCTCAACAACTGAGTTGTCAATTCAGCTGCACCTGGAAACAATCTTGCTCACAGCAGTTTAGCAGTAGCAACAGTTTTGTAGTAGGAATAGTAAAGTAACAGCAGTAGCAAAACAAAGACAGTAGTAACAAAAGCAGTAAACAGTCGGATTTGAGTGCGGTAGGCATAGGGATGGATGGAAGGGCGTTGCATGGACAAGACAATTCACATAGCAATCAGAACATAGGGCAATTGCAGATAAATAAGATAAAGCACCCAAGTACTCGACAATCCTAGGCATGTGTTCCATATATAGTCATACGTGCTCGCAATGAGAACTTGCACAACATCTTTTGTCCTGCCAGCCCGTTTGCAGCGGGGCCTCTAGGGAACTACTGGCAATTAAGGTGCTCCTTTTAATAGAGCACCGGAGCAAAGCATTAACACTCCGTGAACACATGTGATCCTCACATCAAAGCCTTTCCCTTCCGGTTATCCCGATTTCTGTCACTTCGGGGCCATAGGTTCCGGACAACAATGTGTGTATACAACTTGTAGATAAGACCAAGAACAATACTATCATAATGAATCAATAACATGTTTAGATCTGAAATCATGGCACTCGGGCCCTAGTGACAAGCATTAAGTACAACAAGTCGCAACAAAGTCATAAAGCACTAATAAAAGATACTAGGCACCATGCCCTAACAATCTGATGCCATTACATGAACAATCTCATCCAATCCCTACCATCCCCATAGCCCACAGCGGGGGATTACTCACTCATAGATGGTCGATGGAGAAGCGATGGTGATGATGATGGCGATGATCTCCTCGAATTCCCCGTCCCGGCAGGGTGCCAGAATGGAGTTTCTGGTACTGTTTCGTGGAATCTGGTGGTGGCGGTGGAGCGGAACTCCTTCTGGAAAAACGTCGAACCCCCCGTAGTTTTTAGGTCAAAAGGCTCCTTATAGGCAAAGAGAGAGTCCGAGGGGGTTCCTGGGGGCCCACACCACCCCCTGGCGCGGCCTGGCCTGGCCACCCCAGGGCTCTTCTCCGTCTCGTATTCTGGCTCGTGGAGTCTTCGGGTGAAATAGGATTTTTGGCATATTTTCCAGGATTTTTCCTGATAGTTGATTTTCTGCACAAAAAGTAGAGACCAAGGCAATTCTGTTGAAAACAGCGTCATTCCGTATTACTTGCATTCAAATCACACAAGTTTAGAGGAGAAACAATAGAAAAAGTGTTCGGGAAAGTACATACGTTTTGGACGTATCAGGCCCACACCACCCCCTGGCGCGGGCCACCCTGGATGCGCCACCAGGTGGTGTGGCCAACCTGGCCCACCTCTAGCTCTCCTCTTTGCCGTATATTATCCCCACGAAACACTAAGCCTGGGGGAACGACCATGGAAAGATTTAGCCGCCACTGAGGGACGGAAAACTACAGAGAGAGAAAGATATCTCCGGCAGAAAGAATTCTACCGGGGAAATTCCTTCTCGTAGAGGGGAGATCGTCACCATCAACACCACCATCAAGCTAGATTTCATCGGGATCATCATCATCTCCATTATCATCTCCACCAGCACCATCATCACCACTCCATACCGCTGTAACAATTGGGTTGAATCTTGCATAGTTCTTAGGGGAAACTTTCTCGGTGTTGATTACTTGTTGTAGTTGATGCTATTGAGTGGAACCATTGAATTATCGTTCATGTTCAGATTGTTACTTATCATTATTTCATCTCTAATCTTGATCCATATGATGTCTTGTGAGTAGTTCGTTTAGTTATTGGGGACATGGGAGAAGTCATGTTATTAGTAGTGGTATTGTCTTGAGAAAGATTCAATAGTTTGTTATTTAAGTTGTGGTCTTATTCTTCTAGTGGTGTCATGTGAATGTCGACTACATGACACTTCACCTTTATGGGCCTAGGTGAATGCACTGTGTATTTGGCTACTAATCGTAGGGGTTGCCGGAGTGATAGAAACCTGAACCCCCGTTAGGAAACCTTTGCACAAGGGACGCTAGGGTCTTAGAGTTTAAAGATGTGGTTAGGTTTCTATCTTAATTACATTATTGTACTTGCGTATGCTTGCAAGGGGTATAATCACAAGTATGTATTAGTCCTAGGAAGGTCAGTACATTAGCACAGGTTCACCCGCACAACACTTATCAAACTAAAGAAGATTAATCAACTATATGCAGCGAAAGCACTTGACGATATTCCCCGTGTGTCCTCGAGAACGTTTGGTCATCTTAAGTAATACAACCGGCTTGTACTTTGCTAAAGAAAGGATTGGGCCACTTGCTGCATTTATTATTATTGTCTTTTGTTTACTCATACTTTGTTTATTTGCATTATCAAAAACCCCTAAAAATCCATTTGCTAAGTATTTATAGAGAATTCCTAAGCCAAGACACTCGTCAACACCTTCTGCTCCTCATTGGGTTCGGCACTATTACTTATAGAAAATACTGCGATACACCCCCTATACTTGTGGGTCATCAACCAGCACATGCTCGGATCGCTCAATCGCACCAGCTGGTCCAGTTATTCAAGAATAAATAGATGTGTGAGCCACAGCTGTTAATTGCTTCCTTCCTTATATATTACCGCATTGACACATTTAAAATTTATGGTGGTGTGATTGAATGGTAATGCTGTTAGAACTTATTTTGTCTTTGTTTCAGGCTGCAAATGATCCTCAGAATGCCGAACAAATACCCGCTTCTCCAAATTTAGATTTTGTTTCTCACAGCACCAGTGACAATAACTATTTCTCACGACACACCGCTTCGACTGATCCTCTTTTTCTAGCCGAAAGATTATTTGAGGATGCCCTCCAAGATGCCCGTGATATTTTTGAGAAAGAAGCCAACAATATAGATTCATTAATCACCTTAGCACGCAAAGACTTATATGAATTGAAAAACAGGCAAGCTTTGACGCCGAACATACTTAATAATCTCATCTACAGCTCTCATGGGAAGCCAGTTGTTACATGTCTCACGATGCAAGCTCCATAGAGACCTTTTCTGTAACACCAGTTATGGTGTTTTTTTAGTTGTATGGACTCTAATGCAACTTTTATGCTTCATTTTATTACTATCAAGTTTATTGAGGATTGTAATAATCTACTATAATTCGTAGTTGTAAGTTGTTTGAGGATTGTTACAAACTGAGCATCTGTCAGAATTACTACACACACATAAAAAAAAGTGAAATTGTAAGAGGTACAACACACGATCTTCTAGAACATGGAGAACATCCATTGTATTACACGAGCACCATAGAACTTGCAAAACGCATAGACGTTCACTCAACAAAGTGAACACATAAAGAGCTGACCTGAAGAGAATACATCAGGAGCAGACCCACACAATCCATCAATCTGACATGATAGTCATCATAGTAATCGTAGTGGGTGGTACCATCATCGCCATAAGGCAGCACCATCTGCAGCAAAGAATGCTCGAAGATTTTGTAATACTCCGCCAGCAATCGATTTAGTTCGAAAGGACGGTCATTGATCCATAATCGTCCTGCTTTATACCCATACACAACCCTTGGATCCTCTTCCCACACAAGAGCCTCAAAGTTGTAAGATCTAATCTCGGATAGGTCCGCGTAGTATATGATGCCAGACTACACCGTGGGTACCCTAGCGCTGTCAACGTAGACGCAACGATTGTCAATAACGAAGAAAGCACGACTTTTGATGCCTCTGACCCACAAAATAGAGATTCAGTCAAGGTAAACATAATGAAATGCAATCAAGGTAAACCATTGAGCAAAACCCTAGGCAACAAGTGGACGAAGAAACGGAACTTGAAAAAAGATAGTATAGGATGTGAATGCAAAAAAATATCGCATATATACAGATGAATAGCAAGAAAGCACCTGCGAATAAGCCAGCTAATCTTTTTCTCAAGGTGGCGGCCAGTTCTCACATTCAACAACATGATGGCGGCGTCGTCTACTCGATACTCCTCCGACAACTGGTGCTCTAGAACAATCAAGTTGGCTGGCATAAAGCGCTCTTCCGTGAAGCCGCGCCAGGCGCTGTAGACTGCCAGAAGGCGGCGTAGTAGTTGAACTCGTCCATCGAAAGGAAGATGTCACCTATATTTTGGACGAGTCCCTCAGGGAGACCAGCCCATGGCGAGTCCTCCTGCTTCTTGGTGGCCATGGATGATGGCGTTCGTGTGGTCTCGGTCCCGTCGACTGGCACATGAAGCAGTTCTAGAGACACACATTTATACAAAGGCCTGGGAAAGCTAAGCGAATCGTTTGAAAACGAGACGACATCATGTACATAGCAACCGCAAGTGCGTTTCATCAAACTAGCACGGGGACGCGCATGCGCACGCACACTAATTACGGGGCAATGGTCGTGCACACCACCGTACGACTCCTGGGAGCACGCGAATATGTAGGTGTAGGATGATACTAGTAGTAGTAGTATCATAACCTTATTGTATTTAATTATCCCAAAATCTAAGGACAAAATGTGCGCTCCCTAGTCCCTCAGGGCACACGCAAACGCAAGGCATTTTCCATTTTTTGCATGTCATTTTCCATTATTCAATTTCGCTTTTTGGCTGTGCCGTTGGTTACTCACCATGTGGCTGGATGGGGTGTATGCTCCGTGGACCTAAAAACTTCATGTTCGCTCAATAGCACGGTCATTAATTATTAAGGTATATACATTTTTAGTCCCACAACTTGCACTGCGAGAGCGGTTTAGTCCCATATCTTGCAAACTGAGCAACACCAGTCCCACAACTTGTAACCGAGAGCATTTTAGTCCAATTCAATCAATTGTTTGTGATTTTTTTCGAATTCATTGTAACTCATTCTGGAACTGACAAGTGGAATCATTTTTTTTGCAAAATGACTCCTATGTATTTTCTCCCTGCAAGTTGTGACCTTGGTATGACCTGACTATCGGATCTGAATAAGAAAACAAATAAGAAAAATTACCAATGCATTGTAGGGTATTGAACTGATTACCTGCGCTACTGAAGAAATTAGCCTTGCCACTACAACATTCACACGGAAGTGATTAATTGAAGAGCGCTCCGGCTGATGTGTTCTTTATTTTGGATATTCAAAAATATGTGTTCCAAAGATGTGATTTTTTTAAAAATATGCAAATTCTCAGTTCAAAATAATTTATGTTCTGGCTACAATTACAACTCAAGTTTATTCTTTTTCATTTTTGCGAAAAAGAAAAAAATCAATTTTATTATAGACACTGCAGCTAGCTACTAGGTTAATGACTAAGTTATACAGTAGATAGTATGGACCGTGCCAACATGCACATGACAAAATATTTCGGTACAGATGCACAAGATTATATTGGCAGTAGACGTGAGCATTTTTGTGTTCGTGTGTGGTTTTTTATTGTATAAATAATTAGATCCTCCCAAGTATTCCTCGTTTGGCATAGTTACGTCATATCAAGTATTCCTCGTCTAACATGAGTAATAACTAGCATCTACCTACATAGTGGTTTCTGCGTGTATGTCGTTGTACAAAAGTGTTAAGTTCGAACTCATTCTTCTCTTAGAGATTTAACTTTTTTATTTGTACATCTACTAACAGGTGGTCCACTAGTCAGTCCGCATAGGGATACAAATGACATAGAAAAATATAGAGGGGCCATTTAAAAAAAATCAACGTCATTTATGGACAAATTAAGTCAAATATACTGAAATTCGATTAAATTGGACTAAAATGCTCTCGAGATACAAGTTGTGGGACTAGTATTGCTCATTTTTCAATATGTGGGACTAAAACGCTCTCGCGATCCAAGATGTGGGACTAGTATTGGTCATTCTTTAATATGTGGGCCTAAAACACTCTCGCGGTGCAAGATATGGGACTAAAGGTGTATATACCTCTTAATTATTTGTACAACCTCAATTGCTAGGCCGGAAAACCAATTAATACTCCTAGTTTTTCTGAATTACTCCTCTAGTTGACCAAAAAATATGAACCACAACATCCTCTAATGCTCCTAGCCGATCATGTTGTTAAAATGGGAGTGCATCCATTGTCTTGCATCATTTCAATTATATGCCGTGGCCACGTGCATTGGCTAGATTTTAGAATTACTACTGCATGTAAAAAGTAGCGATAAAGTGAATAGGTGAAGTTAATTCTCCGAACAAGTACTACTCCGGCCTAGTAATACGAAACACAGGGAGTACCTCAAGTGTGGTTAGATGGATAATCAGTTGATGTGACTCTCGGCCATGAATTCCTGACCAGATAGCCGTATGTTCTACCACCTTTTTTACTACTACTAGTAGTAGTACATGGACGCTAGCAAAATTCAATATCTCAATCGAGCGGAAAAATCACCCACACCGACTTCGAAGCATTTTCCACCTAACCGTTTCAAAAACTTTGAGCCAAAATCCCCCACCGGGGGAATAAAAATTTTATATTATTATTATTGGATGGACACTAGCCAAATTCAAAATCCCAATCGAGTAGAAAAACCGCACACTGACTTTGAAGCATTTCCCGTCCCTCCGTTTCAAAAACTTTGAGGCAAAATTCCCCCACCAAGGGAGTACCAATTTTGTATTATTATATCATGGGCGCTAGTCAAATTCAAAATATTAATCGAGTGGCAAACCGCACACCGACATTGAAGAATTTCCCGCCCCTCCGTTTCAAAAACATTGAGGCAAAATCTCTCACCGGGGGAGTTCCATTTTGTATTATTATCTGATGGGCGCTAGGTAAATTCAAAATATCAATCGAGCGGCTAAACCATACACCAACTTTGAAGCATTTCCCACCCCTTAGTTTCAAAAACTCAGATGGGCGGGACAGTACCATTTTTATATTATTATTAGATGGACGGTCGCCAAATTCAAAATCTTTTCAAGCGGCAGAATCACACACCGATCTTGAAGCATTTCACGTCGCTCCATTTCAAAAACTTTTGACTTCAAAATTCCCATTCTACCCATTATGTTGACGCCCTATGGGCAAGCTAAAGTCGGTAGCTTGGGGGCACGATCGTAATTATGTTTCTATTCACCTCTTTAGTCCAGATTCGCCTAGATTTTCCCACTGGTCCTTCCCAAAATCCTAGCCCCTCTCTCCCACGCCCTCACCTCCACGACCACCATGCGCATCGGCTGACGGAAAATCCACGGTGGCCAGAGCCGCTTGATCTGCGGTCTCGTGCACCTCCATGGAGCCGCTTCACCTATGCTCACCCACTGGATCTGGTTCACCGGGTCTCTTTGCCACTTCACCAGAGCTGCGGTGTCGTTCACCACGCCGATGGCGTCATTGACCGTCCAAGCTCTGCTTCCTTGCCGTCGAAAGCTACCCAACCATACCGGATCCGCTTCACCGGTGTACACTCGACGTGATCTAGTTCACGGAGTTCCATGTCTACCGCTCTAGACCAGCCGCTCCGCTGTCATGGTTCACTGCACTGGATCTGCCTCAGCGATGCTCTCGTCCACCGTGCTCAAGCCGACATCGACCGCCCAAGATCTACTTCCCCGACACCAACAGCCACCGTAACCGCAACACCCTCGGTGACCTGGACGTCACCCGCACTGTACCGACGATGCTTAGACACCTCTCCGACCAAGGTTAACCAAATCTCCAACCATTTTTGTTTTGTGAGCAGTATAGTATGTTCAAGCCTATCGCGGTGAACCGCATTTTTGTAATCGTGCTCGTACATATAAGTCACTAGGCATGCAAGTTCTTCGTGCTAGTACATACAAGGTCATTAGACATGTTGGTTTTCATTCGCTGCTCTACATATTTCAACTGATGCACATGTCTATTATTTTGTCATGAACATGTTCTTGGCTACTCCATAAAACAGTAATTGCCTGGTACCATGTAATTCTTGCAAAATCTAAAGTTAGTGGAAAAAATTAGTGTGGATTCCCTCCTTACAGTTGCTGAATCTACCTGGTTCATCCTGAGATCAGTTCCTGCTGTTTGATACGTCCAAAACGTATCTACTTTCCTGAACACTTTTCCTATTGTTTTTCCTCTAAACTTGTGTGATTTGGATACAAGTAACATGCACTAACGCTGTTTTCAGCAGAATTACCTTGGTGTCTAGTTTTTGTGCAGAAAATCAACTATTAGGAAAAATCCCGCAAAATATGCCAAAAATCGTATTTCACCAGAAGACTCACGGAGCTAGAAGACGAGACGGAGTAGGACCACGAGGAGCCCACAGCACCTTGCTACGCGGGCCAGGCCAGGCCGCACATGGGGGTGGTGAGACCACCTCGGCTGCCCCCTCGGCCTCCCTCTTCACCTATAAGTTGCCTCTTGACCTAAAAACCAAGGGGGGTTTCACATTTTTCCAAAAAGAGTTCCACTCCGCCGCCACCACCATATTCCGCGTTTCGAAACCAGAAACTCCGTTCTGGCACCCTGTCGGGACGGGGAATTGGAGGATATCATCGCCATCATCATCACCATCGCTTCTCCATCGACCATCCATGTTTCCCCCATCTATGAGTGAGTAATCCCCCGTTGTAGGCTATGGGGATACAGATTGGATGAGATCATTCATGTAATGGCATCAGATTGTTAGGGCATGGTGCCTAGTATCTATTATTAGTGCTTTTTGACTTTGTTGCAACTTGTTATGCTTAATGCTTGTCACTAGGGCCCGAGTGCCATGATTTCAGATCTGAACATGTTATTGATTCATTATGATAGTATTTTTTATGGTCTTACCTGCAAGTTGTATACACACGTTCTTGTCTAGAACAAAGGCCCTAGAGTGACAGCAATCGGGATAACCGGAGGGAATGGCTTTGATGTGAGGATCACATGTGTTCATGGAGTGTTAATGCTTTGCTCCGGTGCTCTATTAAAAGGAGCACCTTAATTTCTAGTAGTTCCCTTGAGGCCCCGCTACAAACAGGCTGGCAAGACAAAAGATGTTGTGCAAGTTCTCATTGCGAGCAAATATGACTATAGATGGAACACATGCCTATGATTATCTAGTACTTGGATGCTTTTCTTATTTATCTACAAATGCCCTATGTTCTTATTGCTATATGAATTGTCTTGTCCATGCAACGCCCGTCCATCCATCCTTGTGCCTACCGCGCTTTAATCCTACTGTTTGCTGCAATCGCTACTACTGTCTTTACTTTTACTACTGCTATTACTTTACTATTGCTACTACAAAACTGTTGCTACTGATAAACTGCTGTGAGAAAGATTGTTTCCAGGTGCAGCTGAATTGACAACTCAGTTGTTAAGGCTTATAAATATTATTTGGCTCCCCTTGTGTCGAACCAATAAATTGGGTTTCACTTCCCTCGAAAATACTGCGATACACCCCCTATACTTGTGGGTCATCAAGACTATTTTCTGGCGATGTTGCCGGGGAGCATAGCTTCATTTATCAAGTTCACTTGGAGTCACTATTGTTCGCCGCCATCCATCCATCATGGGTAAGTCTCGTGATGGCAAGGTTCCTATTTTAGCATCCACTACAAGAAGAGGTACGGTTCTGAACACCTCTGTTGCTCTTGATTCACCATCTATTATGAGTAAGCTCCTTACACCACCACATACGCATGCTGCACACTGCTACTACTGCTGTCTGAAACTTATGATACTTATGGTGTTTCTTCTACTGTGCTTGATAAGAGTGGTTCATTAGGTCCTTTCCTAGATGCTACGATTGCTAGAACTATAGCTGGAAATACTGAAACTCCTAATGAAGACACTACTACACCTATTAGTTTACCTGAGTCTAGAGAAAGCTATGATATTGAAGACGGTTATATTGAGATGACCGATGAATTTATTAAAGAATGTCAAAAACCCCATGATAGGAGTGCTATTACTTGAGTCCTTGAGAGGCATACTATGAAACCTAAATTTTCCCGTAATGCTAAGTTTGCTGCATCTTCCATAAACATTAAAGATAAGGATTATGATTTCTCTCTTGATCTATCTTAGATAGCTATTGTTGAGAAAGAACCTTTTTGTGGGAGTAAGAATGAAAGTGTGGTAGCACATATGACTAGACTTTCTACCATGAGTGGCCTGTTTTCTGATGATATTAAGATGTGCACCTACTTTGTTGCTAAATTTTTCCCTTTTTCACTGAAAGGAGAAGCAAAAACTTGGTTTAATACTTTACCTCTTGGATCTATTGATAGCCATGATTGCTTGATTAGTACTTTCCTCCAGAAATATTTTCCTCCTAGTGCTAGACATGCTATTTCGCAGGAACTTCTTGATTTTAAATAGGGAGAAAAAGAGATATTGCCTAAATCATGGGCAAGGTTTTGTGCTTTGATTCATGCACAGGCTCGATGTTCATTACCTAAGAATGAGCTTCTTTATATATTTTATAATGGACTAACTGAAGAATCTAGGACATACCTGGATAGTTTTGCTGATTGTGTTTTTAGGAATAGGACTCCCAAGGAAGCTAAGGAATTAATGGCTATAATAAGCAAGAATTATGAAGACTGGAATCCTCCTGAACCAGCTATACCTGAAACAATTATACCTGAACCAGCTATACCTGCGCCTAGACCAACATCAAAGAAGAGGAGAGTTATTGAACTAAATGATGAAGTGATGAAGGAAGCTAAGAAATGTCTTAAGGAGAAGGGAATTAAAGCTGCAGATGTCAAGAATTTACCCCTATAGAAGAATTATGTAAGCCAATCCCCCACTCATCCACTATTGAGGTACACTCTCTCCAACATTTTGATGAAGGTGATATCCCTTACTCTAAACCTCCTGATCAATTCTTAGAATAAATCGATATTTTTATTGTTAAGCAAGATAATTTTAATAAAAGGGTGCAAAATCATTTAATAGAAAACTCTAGAGCTATTGTTAAGTTAAAAGATATTGTGAAAAGAACCTCTAATGATGTTAAAATGCTTGTTAAACATTTTCAAATTGTTCAAACTCAAATTGATCAGCTTATTAAAGTACAACAAGACTTGCTAGTTAATGCTACTAAAGAAAAACATGCTTATGAAATTAGAACTAGAAGTGGTGCTGCTATCCAGGATCGTCTATATCGTGAGGGGCATCCTAAAAGAATTGAGCAGGATTCTCAACAAGTTGAAAATAGTGGTACTACTCCTAAAAAAAGAAAGAAGAAACATAAAACTATTGTAGAACCCTCTAAACCTGCTAAAGATCCCAATAGTATATCTGTCCCTGATGCTGAAATTGAAAGTGGTAATGAACAGAATGATGCTCCTGATAAAGAAAAAATTGAAGAAGAACCTGAAAGGCATACTAAGAATACTAAATACACTAAAGAAGATTTTATTGCTAAGAAACATGGTAGTGAAAGAGAGCCTTGGGACCAAAAACCTATGCCTTTCCCTGATAAGAAACACAAGTCGAAGGAACATGAATACTATAATAAGTTTTGTGAGTGGATGAAACCTTTATTCTTGCAAATTACTTTGACTGATGCTATTAAATTGCCTCCTTATTCAAAGTATATGAAGGATATTGTCTCAAATAAAAGGAAGATCCCTAATGAAGAAATTTATACTTTGCTTGCTACTTATTCCTTTAATGGTAAAGTTCCAAAGAAACTTGGAGACCTGGGGATTCCAACAATACCTTGCTATATTAAAATTAGTTATGTTAGAACTGCTTTGTGTGATTTGGGAGCACGAGTTAGTGTTATGCCTTTTTCTCTCTACAAGAGACTTCAACTGGAAAAACTAATACCACCTGATATATCTTTGCAAATGGCTAATAAATCTACTACTATCTCAGTTGGTATATGTGAGGATGTACCTGTTCAAGTGGCTCATAATTGCTTGATATGAACTGATTTTGTTGCGCTTGAAATGCATGAAGATGATAATATGTCTATTATTCTTGGGAGACCTTTTCTTAATACTACAGGAGCTGTTATTAATTGTATTCAAGGAAAGGTGACTTTTAATGTTAATGACAAGGAGCATACTATCTATTTCCCCAAGAAGATTGATAAGACCTATAGTTTAAATTCAATTGAACATGTTGAGGGCATTCAAGTTGGAGAAATATATTGTCACATACCAAGAGAAATATACGAAACTATTATGATTGGGACCATTGCTATCAAGGTTGATGTAACATAATCATTAGTGGAATGCAAAGTTTTGTTTCACATAAATTTTTTTTGCTAACAAGACCTGATAAACCTTGTTAACAAAGGGATTTTAGTGAACAAAACAATGTTTTCACCATGATTATCTCCGCTTACATCTAGTTTATCTATTTTAGCTTAAGATTTCACTTAGTTTACTTTCCTGTTGTTAGTTGCTTGCATATTAGAGCGTCTTAGAACTTCTCAAGTTTCAGCTTTGTTTAGCTATTGCATCATTCCAGAAACCTTTTCTGTCAGAAATTCATTCATCTATACCTGAAAATTGCTCAAAAATAAAGTGTCTCGGAAAATTCCAGAAAATTCATATTAAATTTTTACGTGAAAATGGGGCAGAGAAGTGCCTAGAGATTACCAGGGGGGCCCACCAGGCAGGCACACCACCTGGTGGCGCGGCCAGCTCAGGGGCGCGCCTAGCCATGGTGTGGGCCACCCCTAGCCCTCCACTCACTCTCTCACTTCCCACTGCTTCCTCTCTCCCGAGAAAACATCAGCTCTTTCCTCGAAATCGCGCTCTTGCTGTTCTTGCCCATGATTTTTCGATCTCCTTGCTCAGCCCATCTTTGCTGCTGAAATTTGGAGCATTTGTTCTCCGGTATGTGACTCCTCCGCTTGTCCAAGTAGATTTGTGTTTAGTGGTTTATATCTTGAGTATTTTGCTGCTGTAGGTGACAGGTTATGAGAGCTTGTAAGCTTGTTCAATGCTTTGAGATATTGTTTTGATGCATGTTTAGGCCTCTTACAAGTCCCTATGAGTAGTTCCCTTCATAATATATTCACTTTGCAATCACTTGTTTAATGGATGTTTAAATTTCAGAATATCAAAGATGAACAACCACACCTTTGGAGAAATATTTGAGAGGGACACGCCTAGGAGGTCAAGGCCCTCAAGATCAGCCTCTCAGTTTAGGCCTTCATAAAATGAAGATCTCATTGCACCATGCTTTTGCTATGAAGGAGATGAGGGGGATGCTCACCCAACTACATTTCCTTGTTATACCTTCTTGCAAGCTGCAGGGATCCTCAATGATTTCTTACTATTGGTTCAGAGGGTTGGTTTAACCTCATACATGGAAGATGAGAGTGCGCAATATGCCATGCTCACCAAAACTTTAGTTGAGAGTTTCATTTTCACTAACACCCCTATCAGTCAACTGTTTCTTTCACAATTTATAATCTGCTGTTTACCATGCCATTGGAAAGAATTTGCAGCATTATAGGTATAGGCATGACGGGGACCGTGAAGAAGATCCAAGGGCAACCCGCTGATTTGCTGGACCTCTATCGAAGTGTGACAAATGACGATGATCGCGTAGCTCAGCGCGGGAAGATAAGAAACATCCAACTCCCAGCTCTTAGATACTTTGCCTAGTATCTTGCTACTAGCATTCTTGGTAGGGAAAATACAAGTAATATTTCCAATTATCATTTAGCCTTCCTCGCTGCTGCAATTAATAATGATACTCGGTACAATCTTGGCTCTCTTATTGCTCGCCGCCTAGCTGCTAGGGGACCTATTTATGGGGGCATTATTGCCTCACGTATGGTTACTGCGTTAGACCTTTATGTTGATCCTAATGATACTATATTGGCACCACAAAAGCTTGATCTTCCTATCATGAAAACACATCACTTCGTCACTGTTGACTATGATGCGGACAATTTAGTATACAGGATGTTGTTTACTGACAAGGATGAAAGGGAAATCCCTTTGCCGCAATCTACTTTGTTTAGGGTTCACAGGAGGTCATGGTCGCGTTCCAAGGACGAGGTGGACGAGCAGCTCCGCTTGCTCGGTTTCCATAGGCAGCACCAGGAGGATGTGCCCTCTTACGATTACTCTGCGCACTACCGTGGGGCGTCCTCGAGCTTGCACCAGGACGAGGGTACCTCCTCACCATATTACGGAGGCGCTCCATCTTGGCTAGCTTGGGATTGATACCGACTTAGGCTAAAAGCCTAAGCTTGGGGGGAGGTACATCGACATCACACTCATATCCATATCATGTTTCATCGGTACTTTGTATATTCCTGCTTCGTTCTCTTTTTAGTTTTCGTTCTTTCTTTGCTTTTGTTTTCTAAAAAACACAAAAAGACCAAAAATATTTCTATTGTTTCTCTTTGTTTGCTTCTTCCTCTTTTTGCCTTGGTTTGCTTCTTCCTTTTTGCTTTGTTTGAACTATTCGAAAAACCCAAAAAGATTTTGCTTTGCTTGTTTTTCCTTTTTTTTCTTGCCTTTGAAAATTAAAAACACCAAAAATATTTTTTGTTCTTCTTAGGTTTTTTGACTTGTTACAGGGTTCAGCAGTCCTCGGTGGAATTTGGTTTCATGTTATTATTCAAGCCACACAAGTGAAGGGCAATAATGAGGATTAATGACAACTTGAGGTGTGGTAAGATGCTGGTAACAAACTCTATTTGTTTTCATTTTTGTACATATACTCATCATTGTGGGCACGCTTAGTCTGTTCATGTAGGGTGTATGTTATTTATGAATGCTTAGTGGTTCTTGCTTTCTTTTGATTAGCTCTAGCTCACTAATAGTTTTTAGCATGTCATATGAATGTTTGCTTGCATTGCTCTATTCATAAATTGGTATGACATTGTGGTATCCTCCTCTGAATGTTTCACTTGAATCGACTTGGAAAGTTCTAATGCATGCATATGACTGAAACAATCAGTTAAGCCTCGCTAAATTATTTTGCCTTAGGGGTCTTGAATCACTTCCCTGCCATGATTAGTCCTGTTTTGTTGCAAGCATGATTATGACAATCATTGCTCTCTCGTTTTTCGCTCCCTTACTATTGCTAGCCTTCACTTGCACTGAGTATGAGCCCTACTCGTGTTTCCATTTCCCCAAAACCAATGTTGCCAAAAGTGTCCACCATACCTACCTATTAGCATCATTTGCTATTCCGTGCATGTTTAGTATGCCTTGTTTTCTTCCGAATAAAATGTTTGCTTGTTTTGAGAAAGTTAGTTAGTAAATCCCTCACAAACTTGATGGCACACTTTACTTTCTTGCACTTAATAATCTTGAACCATTGCGTCAATCTTTGTTGCGTATATGCTTGCGCTTTATAAGTTGAAGTTAGCATAACTATGTATCACGGGGAACGCTTTCAACATTGCACTAGTACTTTCTACCTCGTTGATATCATAATTCTTTTGCTTATGGATCTTGGCAGTGTGAAATAAAAGGGGAACTTGTAAGATCATGGAATTTGTATATGTGTTAGAGAAACGCCTAGGCCGCTAGCCTAAGACATGCCTAATCATGGTGGAAACTTACAACATAACCATAATGAGCATTCTATGAAGCATCCTCAATAAAAAACTATGCAAATAGCAAATAAAAAGGTCGTTGAGATGCTCCTTGTCTGCTTGCCTTGTCATTTTGATTATGGGATAGCTCCTGTATCATGTGCAATGGGTACCCCATTGGCGGTTCTCTATGATACATATGTACTTACAATGACAAGAGCTTACTTGTGATTGAAGTTAAGTAGCATGAGGTTCGGTACTCGTAAGTAAGGGGCATGAGACTTTAACTTATAACTTGTCAAGCATATCCTCTTAGTTGTGTCACTTTAACCTTAATCACCTGAAGATGCTTATGATAGGGTCAATGATATCTCAAAGCTAATGAGTACCATACTTTCAGCATTTGGAAGCCTTTCAAACTTTTCAAACCCTTTTTCATTTCCTTGTTGAGTCACCACCCATTCTATGAGCACTTTCTTGGAGCATAGTTGTCATTCTTAGTATAATGTGCTTGTCTCAAAACTAGATTAATTGTGTTTTGACTTTGATGCTTGTATCTTTGATATGTTTACTTCTAGTCTTCACTTGAACTTTAGAGGTGCCTTGGCATTTATGTTTGCTCTACAATCAAAGGCAAGCGAGATAACACTTTATCATACCTTTTTATGAGCATTGCAATGTTGCTTATGTTTATGTTTCATGCTCCTTATTATTTTTGAGTTGGAATCTCTTCATAGCTTGCAATGACTATTAAGTAAACTTAGTTGCATACTCTTTATTATGAATTGCTTGAGTATTTGATCATATGTTGAGAATATATACATCTTATGAAGCAAATGTGTTCGTAAAAGTTTCTTTTATCGCACTCAGTTTTCAACTGAATTGCTTGAGGACAAGCAATAAGCTAAGCTCGGGGGGAGTTGATACGTCCAAAACGTATCAACTTTCCCGAACACTTTTCCTATTGTTTTTCCTCTAAACTTGTGTGATTTGGATACAACTAACACGGACTAACTTGTTTTCAGCAGAATTGCCTTGGTGTGCAGAAAATCAACTATCAGGAAAAATCCCTGAAAATATGCCTTAAATCCTATTTCACCGGAAGACTCACAGAGCCAAAAGATGAGACGAAGTAGGGCCACGAGGGGCCCTGACCACCTGGCCGCGCTGGCCAGGCCAGGCCACGCCTAGGGGTGGTGTGGCCACCTCGGCTGCCCCTCGGCCTCCTTCTTCGCCTATAAGTTGCCTCTTGACCTAAAAACAAAGGGGGGTTCGACGTTTTTCTAGAAAGAGTTCCGCTCCGCTACCACCACCAGATTCCGCGATTCAGAACCAGAAACTCCGTTCTGGCACCCTGCCAGGACGGGGAATTGGAGGAGATCATCGCCATCATCATCACCATCACTTCTCCATGGACCATCCATGTTTCCCCCATCTATGAGTGAGTAATCCCCCGTTATAGGCTATGGGGATGGTAGGGATTGGATGAGATCATTCATGTAATGGAATCCGATTGTTAGGGCATGGTGCCTAGTATCTATTATTAGTGCTTTTTGACTTTGTTGCAAATTGTTATGCTTAATGCTTGTCACTAGCGCCCGAGTGCCATGATTTTAGATCTGAACATGTTATTGATTCATTATGATAGTATTGTTTATGGTCTTACCTGCAAGTTGTATACACACGTTGTTGTCCGGAACCAAAGGCCCCGAAGTGACAGCAATCGGGATAACCGGAGGGAATGGCTTTGATGTGAGGATCACATGTGTTCACAGAGTGTTAATGCTTTGCTCCAGTGCTCTATTAAAAGGAGCAACTTAATTACCAGTCGTTCCCTTGAGGCCCTGCTGCAAACGGGCTGGCGGGACAAAAGATGTTGTGCAAGTTCTCATTGCGAACATGTATGACTATAGATGGAACACATGCCTATGATTATCTAGTACTTGGATGCTTTATCTTATTTATCTACAAATGCCCTATGTTCTGATTGCTATATGAATTGTGTTGTCCATGCAACGCCCGTCCATCCATCCCTGTGCCTACCGCGCTTTAATCCTACTGTTTGCTGCAATTGTTACTATTGTCTTTACTTTTACTACTACTATTACTTGAATATTGCTACTACAAAACTGTTGCTACTGATAAACTGTTGTGAGCAAGATTGTTTCCAGGTGCAGCTGAATTGACAACTCAATTGTTAAGGCTTATAAATATTCTTTGGCTCCCCTTGTGTCGAATCAATAAATTGGGTTTCACTTTCCTCGAAAATACTACGATACACCCCCTATACTTGTGGGTCATCACTGTTATTTCCTCCTTGGCATCGTTCTGCTATCCCATAGTAGCTGTTTAAACTCTTCGTACTAATTTGATTATAATTTTTTTGTCGCCATCTGGTTCTTCAAAAGCTGCATCATAACTATTTCCTTTTTCCTGCATATAGCTCAAAATGGAACAATGAACATGTTGGTTTGCATAGCCTATTCTACAGGTTCAAAAGGGATGCCATTACTTCCTTATCGGGTGCTGGTTCGTCCTAAGCAACGTCATAACTATCCTCTACTATATAGTTCACTCGTGGTTTGCATTCCTACTCTAAAAGTTTTGTTATGATGCCATTATAAATTCTATCGGGTTGATTCTTAGCTATGAAAGTAACTACATGCCATTGTGTAGCTCACTGCAAATTCCAAGTCACCCAACGACTCTTTGCATTCCAGGAGATGCCACTTCTTCATATATAGTTAATGAAATGACCTCGCTAGTTTATATTTGATGAACTTCTAAGAAACAATTTCTTTGATTGCTCATTTCATTCTAGGCACACTTGTCTAATGCTTGTTTGTCTTGTTCTATAGGTTCACGAGTGTCGTCATTATATCTTGCATCTAGTTATGGTTATGGTTCGTCCTAAGATACGACATAACTATCCTCTACAATTTATCTTATAATTTTTTTGAAACTCCTAAGTATGCTACCCATTCTTCTTCGAGATCCTGAGCATTGTGAGTACGGACATGGATGATTAGTCGAGGTGTTGGATTGAGGGAGTACGGCCTTGGATTCCTGAACATAGAGGGAGTATGGCCTACCAAATTTCTATAATTAGATAGACCATGACCAAATTCAAAACCAAAATAAAGCGGTAAAATATCCCGCATATCCGGACATAGTTCGTGCCCCAAAATTTCAGATACTTCAAAATTATCATTCGACCCTTATTAAATTTGGTGGTTGGTGGGCTTCACTAGTATTTTTCCTAGTATAGTGCTAGTAGTACCTAAACCCTACCCCCTCTCTCCTCTAGGAATACGTCACCAGCCAGAACATCCCCGTTGCACTTTACCCGGCATACCCGCCACACCTGATCTTCTCAATGAACCCTCTTATCCGGCGCATTGAGCACATCATCGACCGTCTAGGATCTGCTCCACGGACGCCATGGTCCAGCGGTCTGCTCGTATCCTCACCCGCCCAAGATCTGCTTCCCTGTCATCGACACCCACTGCAACCGTCGCACCTTCGGTGACCTTGACGTGACCTGTGAGGATGCGGAGGAGGCCTAGACGCCGCACCGACCGAGGTAAACCCATATATACCTGCACGATTTGTTTGTTGGCAATGAACTATATTGGTGCTAAATTTCCTAAATAACATGTTCTTTACTTGATATACTCCCTCCGACCCATATTAGTTGACTCGAAATTGTCTAGATTCAGATGTATCTAGACATGGTTTAGTACTAGATACATCTGAATCTAGATAAATCCAAGTCAATTAATATGGGTCGGAGGGAGTACCTGTTATGTACTAAATGAACCTATTATGGTTACGCTTAAACTCCACACATTGAACTGTTTTTATGTACTATTTCTTTGTGAATTATTAGTCACTTAACATATTTGTTTACATTCTCTGTTGTACCTGTCCACATGAGAGATGATTATATAATATATCTATCATTCGCCGATTTACGAACTATAGTATTTCCATCGTGCTATTGTCCTATCCTATGGTACATGTTTACGCATGTCATACTATTTGACCATTATGTACTATCGATTTGATCCCTCTTAACCTGCAGCTCAAAATGTTTGCTATTATTATGAAAGGAACAGCCTCAGTTTGCACACAATATCATAGAGTGAATAGCTCATAAAATCTTGTATGACCCCATCACTTTTGTTTCACTTCATGCCAACGTATATCATACTGGAACCTGTTTGTATTTACAGTTGGCTTTATCTTTATGCAGAGGAGCAACAATGGAATACATACTCCACCCGTCCACACGAACCGCCATAGATCTCGTGTAACACCTACCGTAAGGCCCCCCACCCGAAGTTTGGTCCTTGCCACATTTTTTTGCTTAAATTTACCATTTTCTTTCTTTTTTTCATAATTTTTCCCAAAAATTGGCATCAAACATTTTAGCCCCACTATGGTCTTCTTTCGTTTCATGTGCTTAGTTTAAGTTCCTAGATATGGAGAGGTCGGGTGTATTGCATCTGAGTTGTCTGATAATAAGAACAAGGCCACACAAGCGATAAGATCCACACATGTATCATAAGGAACACTTTACACTTCATCTCACTCTTGTATCTATTGTGTATCATAGTTACATGAACTGGCTATTTTAATACGAGGCACTTGATGGTTAGTTTGTTGTTCTCAGGCCGCTGAACCGCTGAAATTATCTGGCCATTCATGAATAATTCAATGTATGATTGCTTGATTCATTGTTTGTCTGAAATTATCTCGCAAGTATATTCGAGGCTCACAATTGATGTGTTTTTGTTGGCTGAGTTACTCTTTTTTGTCTACGATTAAATCAGTGGCAGATTTCATTGTGTAGTGCTTGGCTACTTTATATATGAGAAACATAATGGCTTAGTTTTCATATTCGTTTTATTCATGTTCTGCACATTTTAGTTTGAGCAGTCTGCATTAGGTACTTTGGTTGATTACTCGCATTGTTATTAATTAACTTGTACTTTGTTTCCCAAGTATGTTGTTTAAGTAAATTGTTATCTTGGTCTCAGCCATCTTCAAGTAGAGAAGTCATTTCACAGAGAAGCACATGCTCGCATCGCTCCATGGCGCCAGCTGGTCTAGTTAATTGCTTCCTTCCTTATATATTATCGCATTGACACATTTCAAAAAGCCACCACTGTTAATTGCTTCCTTCCTTATATATTACCGCATTGATACATTTAAAATTCATGGTGGTGTGATTGCATGGTAATGCTGTTATAACTTGTTTTGTGTTTGTTTCAAGCTGCAAATGACCCTCAGAATACCGAACAAATACCCGCTTTTCCAAGTTTAGATTTTGTTTCACACAGCAGTAGTGACAATACCTATTGCTCATGGCACACCGCTTCGACTGATCCTATTTTTCTAGACGAAAGATTATTTGAGGATGCCCTCCAAGATGCCCGTGATATTGTTGAGCAAGAAGCCAAGAAAATAGATTCAATAATCACCATAGCCCGCAAAGACTTATATGAGTTGAAAAACAGGCAAGCTTTAACGAAGAACATACTTAATAATCTCATTTGTAGTTCTCATGGAAAGCTAGCTGTTACATGTCTCACGATGCAAGCTCGATAGAGATCTTTTATGTAACACCAGCTAGGTGTTCTTTTAGTTGTCTGCACTCTGATGAAGCTTTGATGCTTCATTTTATTACTACCAAGTTTACTGAGGATTGTAATAATCTACTGTCATTCGCAGTTGTAAGTTGTTTGAGGATTGTTACAAACTGAGCATCTGTCAGAATTACTACACACACATCAAAAAACAATGAAATTGTAAGAGGTACAACACACGATCTTCTGGAACAGGGAGAACGTCCATTTTATTACATGGGAACCATAGAACTTGCAAAATGCATAGACGTTCACTCAACAAAGTGAACACATAAAGAGCTTACCTGAAGAGAATTCATCAGGAGCAGACCCACACAATCCATCAATCTGACATGATAGCTGCCGTAGTAATCGTAGTGGATGGTACCATCCTCGCCATAAGGCGGCACCATCTGCAGCTCAGAATGCTTGATGATTCTGCAAAACTTCGCTAGCAATCGATCGAGTTTGAAAGGATGGTCATTGATCCAAAATCCTCATACTCCATGCCGATATACAACCCTTGGCTCCTCTTCCCACGCAAGAGCCTCAAAGTTGTAAGATCTAATGTCGGATAGGTCGGTGTAGTATATGCTGCCAGCCTACACCGCGGGTACCCTGGCGCTATTGACGCAAACGCACCAATTGTCAACAACAAAGAAAGCACGACTTCCGATGCCTCTGACTCGCTGAAGGACATGGTTCTGGGTTTCAACCCGGTAAACAACCGGCCTGCCGCTATAGACCGGTCCACTCACAACAAACAGCAACTTCCCATCAGACTCGATGAGGTAAAAATGATTCTCTGGCAATCAGCAGCAAGGAACAGGGCCTACAATGGTGGGATGCATCTCCAGGGTTTGTGCGGAGCGCTGAAGCTGGACATCTCCATGAACAGCATCATACATAGTCGAGACGATAGACCCGTATCTGTCTACAACAAAAACATCACTAGTGTAAGAAGTCATGCTCCGGAGTTCTACGAAGTCATACAGCATGTACCACCCTTCAACAAAGGTCGGGCGACTCCCTTCCTCCGTGTCCTCATCCGCCCACCGAATGGTGGTGTTCTGATGGTTTGATGTATACACAATCATCGATGGTAACATTGTTACAGCGACAGAAGCCACCTGCTCGGTCGGTATCTCTGCCCTCAGGCACTTGATAGCACCCGAAAAGGGGTTGTACAACCGGGTCTTGTACGGTTGCACCCTCTGTCCAAGTATAAGGAGGCCGTTGGTTGTGCTACCAACATAGAAGTACCTTCCAGAGAGAGAGAGAGAGAGAGAGAGAGAGTGAGGAAATAGAGATTCAGTCAAGGTAAACAGACTGAAGTTCAATCAAGGTAAACCATGAAGCAAAACCCTAGGAACCAAGTGGACAAAGAAACAGAACTTGAAAAATAGATAGTATAGGATGTGAATGCAAAAAGGGATCGCATATATACAAATGAATATCCAGTTGGCTGGCAGTTCTCACGTTCAACAACGTGATGGCGGCATCGTCTACCCGGTACTCCTCCAACAACTGGTGCTCTAGAACAATCCAGTTGGCTGGCATAAAGTGCTCCTCCGTGAAGCCGCGCCAGGCGCTGCAAACGGCCCAGAAGGCGGCGTAGTAGTCGAAGTCGTCTGTCGAAAGGAAGATGTCACCTATCTTCTGGATGAGTCCGTCAGGGAGACCAGCCCCCATGGGTGAGTCCTCCTGCTTCTTGCCGCCCATGGATGATGGCGTTCATATGGTCTCGGTCCCATCGACTGGCATAGGAAGCGGTTCTAGAGACACACATATAAACAAAGACCTGGGAAAGCCAAGCGAATCGTGTGGAAATGAGACAACATCATGCACACAGCAACCGCAAGCGTCTTTCATCAAACTGGCACGGGGACGCGCATGCGCACGCGCACTAATTACGGGACAACGGTCGCGCACACCACTGTATGACTCCTGGGAGCACGTGAATGTGTAGGTATAGGATGATACTAGTAGTAGTAATAGTATCATAACCTCATTGTATTTAATTATCCCAAAATCTAAGGAGAAAACATGCACTCCCTAGTCCCTCAGGGCACACACAAACATAGGGCATTTTCCATTTTTGAATTTCTCTTTTTGGCTGTGTCGTTGGTTACTCACCGTGTGGCCGGATAGGGTGTATGCTCTATGGACCTGAAAATTTTATGTTCGCTCAATAGCACGGTCATTAATTATTGAGGTATATACATTTTTAGTCCCACAACTTGTACCGCATGAGTGTTTTAGTCACTCATCTTGCAAAGTGAGCAACACTAGTCCCACAACTTGTGACCGGGAGCATTTTAGTCCAATTTAATCGAATTTCTGTGATTTTTTCCGAATTCATTGTAACTCATTCTGGACTGTGCCAACATGCACATGACAAAATGTTTTGGTACAAATGCACAAGATTATACTGGCAGTAGACATGAGCATTTTTGCGTTTGTGTGTGATTTTTTATTGTATAAATGATTACGTCATGCCAAGTACTCCCCGTCTGGCATAATTACGTTATCTCAAGTACTCCTTGTCTGACAGGAGTAACAACTAGCATCTACCGGCATTGTGGCTTCTGCGTGTGTCTCGTTGTACAAAATTGTTAAGTTTGAACTCATTCTCCACTTACATATTTAACTATTTTATTTGTATGTCTAATAACAAGTGGCCCACTTGTCAGTCCACATAGGGATACAAATGACATAGAAAAATATAAAGGGGTGATTTAAAAAAATCAACATCATTTGTGGACAAATTAAGTCAAATTTATTGAAATAAAATTTAATTAGACTAAAATGCTCCTGATATACAAGTTCTGGGACTAGCATTGTTCATTTTCAATATGTGGGACTAAAAGCTCTTGCGATGCAAGATGTGGGACTAGTATTGATTATTTTTTAATATGTGGGACTAAAATGCTCTCGTGGTGCAAGATGTGGGACTAAAGGTGTATATACCTCTTAATTATTTGTACATCGTCAATTGCTAGGCCGGTGGTCTAATTAATGCTCCTAGTTTTGCTTAACTACTCCTGTAGTTGACCAAAAAATATGAACCACCACGTCCTGTAATGTTCCTAGCCGATCATGTTGTTAAAACGGGAGTACATCCATTGGTTTGCATGTTTTAGATGCGGTAGCCACGTGTATCGGGTGGATTTTAGGATTACTACTGAATGCAATAACTAGCGAGAAAGCGAATAGGTGAAGGTAATTCTTCGAACTAGTACTACTCCGGCCTATTAATACCGAACACATGGAGTACCTCAAGTGTGGTTATATGGATGATCAGTTGATGTGACTCTCGGCCATGAATTCCTGACCAGATAGCCGTACGTTCTACCAACATTTTTCACTACGACTAGTAGTAGTACATGGACGCTAGCAAAATTCAAAATCTCAATCGAGCGGCAAAATCAGACACACCGACTTCGAAGCATTTCCCTCCTAACCGTTTCAAAAAATTTGAGCCAAAATCTCCCACCGAGGGAGTACAATTTTTATATTATTATTAGATGGACGCTAGCCAAATTCAGAATCTTAATCGAGCGACAAAACCGCACATCGACTTTAAAGCAATTCCCTGCCATCCGTTTCAAAAACTTTGAGGCAAAATCTCCCGCCGGGGGAGTACCATTTTTGTATTATTATAAGATGTGCGCTAGTCAAATTCAAAATCTCAATCGAGCGGCAAAACCGCACACCGATTTCAAAGCATTTCTCGCCCCTCTGTTTCAAAAACTTTGAGGCAAAATCTCCCACCGAGGGAGTACCATTTTTGTATTATTTTCATATGGGTGCTAGTCAAATTCAAAATATCAATCGAGCGGCTCAACCATTCACTGACTTTGAAGCATTTCCCGCCCCTCAGTTTCAAAAACATTGAGGCAAAATATCCCACCGGGGCAGTACCATTTTTATATTATTATTAGATGGACGATCGCCAAATTCAAAATATCAATCAAGCGGCAAAATCACACACCGACCTTGAAGCATTTCGCGCCCCTCCGTTTCAAAAACTTTTGACTTCAAAATTCCCATTCTACCCATTGTTCTGTCACCCTATGGTCAAGATAAAGTTGGGAGCTTGGGGGTATGATTGTAATTATGTTTCTATTCACCTCATTAGTCCGAATTCGCCCAGATTTTCCCGCTGGTCCTTCCAAAAATCCCAGCCCCTCTCTCCCACGCACTCACCTCCACGACCACCACGTGCACTGGCCGGCAGCAATTCCACGGCGGCCGGAGCCGCTTGAGCCACGGTCCCGTGCACCGCCGTGGAGCCGCTTCATCGATGATCACCCACCGGATCTGGTTCACCGGGTCTCTCTGCCACTGCACCGGAGTTGTGGTGTCGTTCACCGCATCGATGGCATCATCGACCGCCCAAGCTCTGCTTCTAGACCGCCGAAATATACCCAACCATGCCGGATCCACTTCACCGGTGTACACCCGACGTGATCTAGTTCAAGCAGTTCCATGTCCACCGCTCTAGACCCGCTGCTTCGCCGTCGCTGCTCACTGCACTGGATTTGCATCAGCGATGCTCTCGTCCACCGTGCTCAAGCCGGCATCGACCGCCCAAGATCTGCTTCCCATAAACCAATAGCCACCGCAACCGTGGCGCCCTCGGTGACCTGGACATCACCCGCATGGTACTGACGATGCTTAGACTCCTCACCGACCAAGGTTAACCAAATCTCCAAGCCATTTTTGTTTTGTCAGCAGTATAGCAGGTTCAAGCTTGTCGCGGTGAACTACATTTTTGTAATCGTGCTCGTAGATACAAGTCACTGGGCATGCCTTCTCTCCGTGCTAGTACATACAAGGTCATTACACATGTTAGTTTCCATTCGCTGCTCTACAAATTCCAAGTCATGGACATGTCTGTTATTTTTTCATGCACACATTCTTAGCTACTCCATACAACAAAAATTGCATGCTACTATGTAATTCTTGCAAAATCTGAAGTCAGTGGAAAATATTAGTGCGGATTCCCTGCTATATAGTTGCTGAATCTACCTGGTTCATCCTAAGATCAGTTGAAAGGCCCAACTTAGGTCGACTAGAGGGGGGTGAATAGGAGACTACCAAATTTTAAACTTTTATCCCACTTTTAAGGCTTAGCACAAAGCAAGGTTCACTAGAGATGCAATTATGTGAACAACCTAAATGACAAGTAACACAAAGGTAAAGAAGAGAGTAAATGCAAGAAGTAAAGGAGCAGAGCGAAAGAACCGGCGAGGGGACACGGAGATGTAATTCCCGTAGTTCACTTCCAAGGAACCTACGTCTAAGTTGGAGAGGTGTCGGGGCCACACAAGGTCACCCGAGCGCCACAAAGGCCTCACCTTGTTCTCTGGTGAGCACCACCAAAAAGGTGGCCTCACAATCCACTAACCGGTGACCTTGAAGGCGCCAACCAAAAACCTTTAAAACGAGGTTGAGGGGAGGCTTCACAACTTAATTGAAGGCCCTCCATGACACCACGAAGCTTTACAACAAATGCCCCAGCTCCGAGGATGCCCTACACCGTCTAGGGTTCCAAGAACCCAAGAAACGAAATCCACGAAGGATGAGTGGGGGAAATCAAAATTCCTTTGGTGGAGGTGTAGATCTAGGTCACCTCTCCCAATCCTCAAAAGATCAAGAGTTTTGAGTGGGTGGGGAGAGAGATCTAGTCAAGTCAAGCTCTTGTGTAAATGGTGAAGAGAGAGAACCAAGAGATAAGGTGGGAGGAGGAAGAAGGGGGCTTAAATAGCACCCCTTCAAACAGGCAGAATCTGCCCAGGCCCGACGCCGTCGGTACTACCGGTGACTGACCGGTAGTACCGGCGGGCAAGCCACCACCGACCTAGCCCAGGCCACGTAACGGTTAGAAGACTGTTGGTGGACCCAAAAGGGCTGGCCGGTAGTACTGGTCCAAGTTCTGCCCTTAATTCCATCAAATAAACAGTGCGAGGCAGAAGGTTATCTGACCCGCACTGCCCAGCGTCGGAAATAGGACCGGAACTGGACCCGGAACTACCGGTGCCCGATGCTGGCCGGTACTACCGGTGAGGGAGCGGTACTACCGCTCAAGGGGGCAGAAGCTGGGCTGGCCGGTACTACCGATCCAAGATCCGATGTTATTTCCGACAAATAGGCAAAGTTAGAAAGAAGTCTTACTGAACCGAAAAAATCTTCGTCGGAAATAGGACCGGATCTTCAGCCAGAAGTACCGCTCGAACAACCCTGGGAAAACCCCTGGGCGGTACTACCGCTGCCTGGCCGGTAGTACCGGTCAGGGCAGAAACCCCTCCAACTACTTAGAAATCACTCTCTCACTCGAAAGCTGGGATGGCTGTGGAGGTGCATATATGGTCTGTGCATGAAATATTTATTTCCCACAACCGTCCTAGATGGACTCCCTCTTGATAGTACGGTAGCCTAAAATGTAAACAATCGAAAGTGAAAAATAAGAGCTATCGACTACAAGCTCTTCCTTGAGAGATGTCGTGGTGGTGTCACGGCAGATGCCATGGATAGGCTAAAGGTGGGGACTAATACACGCTAGGGGAATCCAGGGAGGGATAGTGAAGTGATTCTCCACACAGAAGTTTGTATTGCTTTGATTCCAAGATTACAAGTGCTCCTAGAGCTGTATTGGCGAGAGGAGGAAAAAGGAGCTCTCTTACTCTCACCTACAGATCGCACCTAAAACCTTAGCAAAACCAGAATAGCAGAACCCCCTCTACAGAAACCCTAGCCCCCCTTTTATAGAGGGAGCTCGGTCTCTGCCTAGGGCATACGTGGAAGCATATTCCCAAGAATATGCTTCCTCCCAAAGTAGTAAGCCAACCGGGTGCTTTTCCCCCGCGTCACACATGCAGAGGCTACGTGAGCCTCTGCAGCGCCTGCGTCAGCCGACATGAGCATCGTCACCCTTGTCGGCCATGCTCCGGTGGTCCTGCCCTTGCTTGCTTCGCTCAGGTAGTGCATACCGGGGCTTCTTTTGACCAGCGAGATTCCTTCCTTCTCCTAGAAGCTAGACATGACCCGGATCATAGCTGATCCGGCCACGCCCGTTCTTGCATACAAGTAAAACAGGCATTTCTGACTTACGCTTTAAGTCAGTTGAGACTTAGTCAGGCGAACGCCCCCTGGTCCGGGTTACCTCGTGATTCGACCTGCCTTTAGGTGACCCGGCCAACATCCGCTTTGGCCTTGCCGAACCTCGGCTAACTCGGCCTTTATACCGCGTCGTGACCCTACCCGGGGGTATCCCCCAACACTAGTCCCCGAAGCTGGTGCGGTCTTAGCTGCCTTGGCCACTAAGGCCACATCAGGTTCAATTTTGAGCTCCGGTCATTATTTCCGGGTTACCTATTTACCTCGGATTATATGGATTTACGTTCCCTACGCACATTCCAAGTTTTCACTTGCCGGCCGGGTTACCACTATAACTCGGACCTCATGGTTTTACTTTCCCTCTGCACATTCCAAGTTTTCACTTGCTAGCTGGGTTACCACAGTTTTATCCGGGTCTTGTTTCCTTCTCTCGTACGCCAACCCATGTGAAGGGTAATCATTATGTTGTCTTATTTTAAGGGCTTGCACAGTAACCGCCGCAGTAATTGTCAGTTATCACTTTGCGTGGGTCACGTCATGCCTGCCTCCTCGTTTATTGCATCACAGTGTCACGTCTCGGGATCATCTCCGCTCTGTGGCCATCCGTGTGGCTCCCCACTAATTGGCCGAGGCAGGTCATAAATGGCCACTGCGTGTGGCAGATCCGCAGGATGCGATCCCACTCACCCCTTGAGGGAGTGGCTAAATAGCGGTGGGGCGCACCCCTTAGGATTTTTCCCCTTCCGTGCCCCTTTGCCTGTTGCTCTTCTCCCTCGTCTTCCTCGCGACCGCGCTGCCGCTAGTGCTCCGAAATAGCAGCGTCGCCGCCGCGCTTTTCCCTCACACCTCTGCATCGCAGCCACAGCTACGCAACTCCCTCGCCACCGGTCCTCGCCAATCCAGGCCTCTGCCCCGCGACGCTGCTAGCGCCAGCGAGGGTAGCGAAGATCAGATGACGGAGGAGGAACTAATCGTCGCTAAGCAAGAAATGGAGGAGGACGCCGCGGCGGTGGACCGCGGTGCGTGGGCTGGATCTTGGGTCTATGAAGATGACCTGGATTGGCTCTACTGCACCAGGCGCATCCCCGCCGACGTTGCAGCTTGCCTTGCCTCCTCCGAATTGGCCCCCTCACCCAATCCGGGTGAATACGTCGTGTTCTTGTCCCACTTCCAACGGGGCTTCGGTTTGCCGGTGAGCAACTTTTTCCGGGACTGGCTTAGTACCTACCAACTCTAGCCGCACCACCTTCGTGCCAACGCCATCACTTCTCTTTCTGCCTTCGGTTCCACGATCGAAGGCTATGCCGGACTGTGGCCCACAAAGGAGCTATGGATCCAGTTTTTCGGCCTTCGTCGCAACGTCATCCCAAACATCCACATCGATCCGGACGACAAGCAGCTCACTCAATTCGGAGCTGCTTCCATCTCACCCCGGAGGCTTTCCGCGTTCCCCCGGGTCACTGGGTTAGAGTCCTGCAAAGGGTGGGCCCGGACCTTCTTTTACGTCCGGAATACCGGCACCGAAGATTTAATCCGGCTGCTCCCCTATACTCCGGCTCCACCTAACCCGGAACTGTGGGATCCTATTGCCAAGAAGCCCACAGCCTTGGCCAACCAGGTCAACAAAAGGTTCGTGGAGCTGAAGAAGCTCGGGCTGCGCAACGAGGATGCTATGATCACTTTCGTGAGGAACCGAATTTCCCCCCTCCAGAAGCGCACCCACAAGGTGTGCCACATGAGCTTCGGCTGCGACCCCAACCGGACCTCATCCTTCGAGCTGAGCAACACGGAGATATATCGCTGGGTTAAGGCTCTCTTCACCTACCACAAGGACTTCTCCTCCGAGTGGACTTGGGGAATTGAGCATTATTGCCGCGATAGGCTTCCTCCCGCGGTAAGCTTCATGTTGCAAACTTACCCTGGACTAATTAAGTGTCCGTTATTGTTGCATTTTTGACTGTTTTGTTCATTCTTTTCCTCAGCAATTTCTTCAGCAGACCCTCGAGGATGGCACCGATCCGACCCTTAAGTGGGCGCCAGACCGGGAGACTCTGGATGAGGAAGAGCCGGACCAGGAGATGTTCCTCCCGATGACCGATGCCACGAAACGACCCACGGGTAAATCCTCTTCTATTAGAGATTGGCCCGATGATGAAGATGACTCGGATGTCGAGGTGATTGAACCTATTGAGTCTGTCCCCCTTTCTTTTGCTTTTCCGGCATCAGCTCACCCCGGTGGTCATATCCACGAGGATCCTCCCCTCGTTACGGGCGAACCTGTTCCAGTGGCACCGAAGAAGAAGCGCGGGGCTGCTCCAAGTTCTTCCTCCGGACCTTCTCAGCCTGCTAAAAGGCGAAAGAAGTCCGGGGACAAGACTGCCTCCAAGCCAGCAGGCAAGGCCCCAACACGAAGGGCTCGAAAACCCAATGAGGCCCAAACCTCGGATGCGTAAGTCACTCTTCCTTCTGTAACTTGCTCTTCCTTACATCGTTGTAATTTCTCTTCTGACATTATTTGATTTTGCAGGGCTCCGGTGGAGGTCCCTCAAAGTGGATCTAGCATCTCTTCACCGCTCCGACCTAGCTCTTCTCCCCGTCGTGACGACGAGTCACGTCGGCTGAACCCTATTCCAGAGGGTTCTGCGGCCGCTCCGGATTCTGCTCCACCTCGGCAAGCGGAGGGTAACCTTGGAGCGGGGAAGACTGGCCCAGCCGAGGCAATGATATCCACTACTTCGGCTTCGCCGCAACCAGCAGCCACTAAAGCTACCTCGGCTCCAGCATCAGTTCCAGCACCAGCAACCAGACCAGCACCAACTCCGGCTGCGAAAACATTAGCAGCGGCACCAAGTCCAGCAACAAGAGCACCAGCGCCTAGCTCCTCTGCCTCGTCCGAGTCTTCTCAACCTCGGCGAGGAACTACCCCGGCCGCTCCTAAGGGGAAATCCGCTGCGACGGCTTCCTCTTCACAGCAATCCAAGGGCAAGAAGGCTCCGGTCGCTACCAAGCCAACATTCGTCGAGGCTGGGCAGCGTACCCTCGCATCAATGCTTCCCAAGAAAGCTCCAGCAGCGAAGGACACCCCTGCCGAGCCAACTGATGCTTAGCAGATGGTTCTGCACACCAGCCTAGCCTTTGCCTTGATTGAAAGGAAAGAAGCGCACGCGAAGGGCTTGGTGGCGCCCCATATGCCCACCGGTGAACGGTACCCTCCGAGCCTGATTGAATTTGTCATGAATTGGAATAAGGCAGAGGTAGTTCAAGACGCTGATCTCCCGGAGAAGTTCGGCCCCGCCGAGTTTTCCGCCCAAATGAACACAGCCGCAAAGGCAATTAACCTCGCCGGGCGGATGATGGAGGTACGTCGCTTCCCCTTTACATGCTGTAGATAATAACCATTAGTCCCCGAGCCTCCTGGGGAGTAACTTGTTACTCGGCCGGATGCTCTTTAGAAAACTAACGTAGCTCCATGAGAACATTGAATATGCACACACCTAGAGTCGGGTTAAGTTCTACTTGGCCCAGATTTTGATAACTTCGAATATGCACACACCTAGAGCCGGGTTAAGTTCTACTTGGCCTGGATTTTAGTACACTTCGAATATGCACACACCTAGAGCCGGGTTAAGTCCTACTTGGCCCGGATTTTAGTACACTTCGAATATGCATACACCTAGAGCCGGGTTAAGTTCCACTTGGCCCGGATTTTAGTACACTTCGAATATGCACACACCTAGACCCGGGTTAAGTTCCACTTGGCCCGGATTTTAGTACACTTTGAATATGCACCAAGCTGACTTATGTTTCTGTATCCCTTTTAGGTGACCACCAATTGCTAGAGTGCTGAATTCCAACGCTTGCTGGATACCCACAAGATGCTACGCGCAAAGCAGGCTGCACTTATCGTGGAACACGAGAAAAGGGGTAAATTTCTTCCTTATCACTTCTTCATTTTTCTTCATCTTCCTTTGCTGAACTAATCTCATCCTTCGGTTTCCGCAGCTGGGGTGCAGGCTGAGAACATTATTATGCGGAAAAATCTGGAGCAGATCAAGGGTAAGTCATTTCTGTCTGACCTTGCAGTGCTTTCCACTTCCGTTTCTCCTTGGCTCGGCAAACATTCATACCTCGGCTCTGCCGGGCCAACACACTATTTCAGCATCGCTTGAAGATAGTGTCCCCGTGCCTGATATGATGCTGCATTTTCTCGAACAAGCAGGGCAGCACCAAGCCGAGCTTAAGAAGAAAGATGACGAGCTTGCCCTCGTCCCGACCAAGGACGATGAGATTGCCAGGCCTAAGACTGAGATGGAGAAGATGAAGGCCCATCACCAATCCGAACATCAAAAGGTTGGTCAGAATTACACAGAAGAGCGTGAGCGCCTCAATCTCCAGATCGCCAAGGACCAGCATCTTCTCAAGGAGTCCGGCATCCAGCTTGGGTCGGCGAACGCTGAGCTTTAGCAGCTTCGGAAGAGACGTGATGACTGCACCAAGGAGCTGACCCAGATCCTCAGCCATATATCACGTAAATTCCTTTCCCTTTTCCGACCTACTTCTCCCGGTTACTTCATATGTCTTTTCTTGACCTTCCTCCTTTGCCTCGTTTTCAGGAAAATTTCCAGAGGGCACTGCTATCGCGAGCGCAGCAGTTGCCAACTTCCGCCGAGAAAGGGGTACTCCGGTCGCTCCTGATGGTGAAGGGATTCCTTATGACCTGGAGGACCTGTTGGTCAGCTTGTCATCTCGCGTGGAGCTCATCAAAAATTACGGTAAGGACATCCTCGGCGCTGCAGCTCGCATCTTCAACACGTTCTGGCCCGGCGAAGATGCCCCGGAGACCACCGCACTTCTCAGTGAGAAGCTAATGGAAATCGAGACCCCGCTCGACCTCTGGAGAGAGTCCGCTGGACGTGCCGCAGCTGATACCATTCTTCACCACATACTCACGTGGTATGAGAAGATCGATCTCAACCTCTTGACATGTTTGCACACAGGATCTAGATGGACCAATGGCCCGGAGTGGGTAGCTCAGCGCCAGGCTTGCACCCATAGCCTCATCGAATACGCTCCCATTCATGAATGGGTTGAGGGGCCGAGCTTCCTGGAAGCCGCTGGGGACGAAGAGGTTGAGCACGATGAAGATGGCTCGGACAATGAGGGCGAAGATGATGCCTCGGACATTGAAGGAAGCGAAGACGATGCCAAACTTCCTCCTCCTGCAACTCCTTGAGCGGAAGCACTTAAAAATTTATCAGATCCCCGGTATGCCGGGTGGAGTTGTATCCCATATACATGTGATATTTTGCTACTAAGTTCTTATGCCTGATTAACTTGGGCGTAGTCCCCGAGTTTCTTTTTCTTGTTCGTCCAATCTCTTGGCTCGATTCGTGTCTACCTTGATTCGGTTTTACGACTTACGAATCTGAGTTTCAAAAATTGTCTTAACAATACTAGGAAACTTTTAGACTTAGCTAAAAAATAAAACTGCATAATGACTTTGAAAATAAATACAGGGTTAGTCCAAAAAACAAACGTCGGCCCGAATAAATTCTTTTCCTTAGTCGTTTTTCATGTGCTACGCAATTCCAAACTTGTTCTCTTGCTTGCCATGAAGCCAATTCTTGTTGGACAGCAGCAAGTCGAAGAGTTGGGTTCTTAGTGCTCACACATTACTGATCCGAGTTAAGTAGAACAACTTATTCTATCTAACGCACAAAAGACAACAAATATTATTAAGGCAGTCCCCGAGTTACTGCTCGAGGTGCCAACATTTCATTGATAAGCTCATTGCCGACATACATACCGACATATGAGAAGACTCGGATACATACACTTCTTAGCTAAGTGTAGAAAGGTCGAAGTAGAGCTATATTCCATGGTCGTTTAGATTCCTCTCCGGACTTGTCCGCCTTGTTCTTTTCCTGTGGCTTTGCATCTATAAGATAATAAGAATCATTGTGCAATGCCTTGCTCATGATGAACGGCCCTTCCTATGGGGGGGGGGATAATTTATGCATGCCAGTAGTACGTTGTACCAACCGGAGCACCAGATCGCCTTCCCGAAAGACTCGGTGGCATACTTTCCGGCTATGATAGCGTCGGAGATTTTGCTGATATATGGCGGATCTGGACAATGCCAGTTCCCTCGCTTCTTCTAGCAGATCAACATCATTTTGCCGGGCTTCTTGCACTTCGGCTTCTGTGTATTGGGTGATCCTAGGCGAATCATGCTCTATGTCGGCTGGTAATACAGCTTCTGCCCCATATACCAGAAAAAACGGCGTATAGCCTGTTGATCGATTTGGAGTTGTTCTTAAACTCCACAGTACTGTTGGTAGTTCTTCTATCCAGCACCCCGCTGATCTTTGCAACGGCTCAATGAGCCGGGGTTTTATCCCGGATAATACTAATCCGTTGGATCTTTCCACTTGTCCGTTCGATGCGGGGTGGGCTACCGAGGCCACGTCCAGCAGGATCTTTTTATCCCGGCAAAAACGCGCAAATGCTCCTTCCGCAAAGTTGGTGGCATTATCAGTTATGATACTATGAGGATAACCGTACCTCAAGATGATATTTTTGAGAAACGTTACGGCCGTAGCTCCATCACATTTTCTTATAGGCTTTACTTCAATCCACTTGGTAAACTTGTCCACCATTACCAGAATGTGAGTCATATTTCCCCTTGCTGGTTTGAACGGGCCAACCATATCCAAGCACCATACGGCAAATGGCCATGTGATTGGTATGGTCTTGAGTTCCAACACCGGCATATGTGTCTTGGTAGCATACCTCTGACAACCATTACATTTTCTCACCAGATCTTCTACCTGCTCTAAGGCACTTGGCAAGTAGAATCTGAGCCGGAAAGCTTTTGCTACCAAGGCTCGGGATGAGGCATGATGCCCGCATTCCCCCTGATGTATATCTCGGATGATTTCAAGCCCTTCTTCCGGGTGAACACATCACTGGAGGACATTGGTCACACTTCTTTTGTATAGTTCGGAATTGATGATCGTGTAGGCCTTTGCCCTCCTCTGTGTTTTCCTGGACAACACTTCCTCAGTGGGTAGCGTTCCATCTTTCAAGAATTGAAATATAGGTAGTGCCCAAGCTGGTATTGCTCGCATAGGGAACACATCGTCATCAATCTCCATCTGATCCACCGACATAACTTCAACCGGATCACGCTGTGTAGTCCCCGGGTCTTGCGAAGCAGTCCCCGGGTTCAGTGAAGCAGCCCCCAGGTTTGCCGAGGCAGTCCCCGGGTTCAGTGAAGTAGCCCCCAGGTTTGCCGAGGCAGTCCCCGGGTTTCGTTCACCACTTCCCATGTCAATGTCCATGGGCACAGCTCCGGATTCTGTGTCCTCCGGGACATAGATTGAGTCAGTTTCTGGGGAGGGCCGGATGGATGGTTTCCTGAGGTACTCTAATGCTACACCCGGTGGAATTGCATGTCGGGTTGGCCCGAGCTTCGACACCATGTCGGCAACCTCATTTTCCACCCGGGGTACATGGTGAAATTCGCATCCCTCAAAGTAACCAGATATCTTCTGCACATGAAATCTGTACAGTGCCATGTTTGGATAAAGTGCGTCCCACACTCCCGACACTTGCTGCACCACCAAATCCGAGTCGCCAAAGCATATGATCCGACGGATCCCAATCTCTTTTGCCACCTTGAGCCCGTGCACAAGTGCTTCCTACTCAGCGACATTGTTTGATGCCACGAAATGGATCTGCAGTACATATTTCAACTGGTCCTTCTTTGGCGACGTGAGTACAACTCCGGCACCTAGCCCGGTTTTGGTTTTTGATCTGTCAAAGTGCATTCGCCAATAGTTCGGATCTAGGAGTGGCGGTTCGTATTACACCTCGGCCCAATCCAAGAAAAAGTCCGCCACAGCTTGAGATTTGATGGCCTCTCTTCTGTCATATTGCGGCGCATAAGGAGCTAGCTCAATTGCCCATTTTGCAATTCTGCCACTCGCATCCTTGTTACTCATTATCTCGAATATGGGGGCTTCACATATGACCCGAATGGGATGCTCCTCAAAGTAGTGCTTCAGTTTCTTGGCGGCCATGTACACGCCATATGCCACCTTTTGCTAGTGTGGATAGTTGTGCTTTGGGGCTGACAACACTTCGCTCAAGTAATACACTAGCCTTTGCACCGACTTACCTTCCTCGTCGCGCTCCACCACTATCACTGCACTTACAACTCGGTTGGTTGCGGCTATATAGAGCAACATTGGCTCCTTTGATAGTGGTGAGGCTAGCACTGGTGCCATGGCTAACATCTTCTTCAGGTGAGTAAAGGCTTCATCGGCCTGCGGCGTCCAAACAAACTTATCCGACTTTTTCATGAGTTGGTAAAGAGGCAATGCCTTCTCTCCCAACCGACATACAAATCGACTTAACGAGGCCAGGCAACCTGTGAACTTCTGGACATCGTTAAGACACTTCGGCAGTTCCATTCGTTCGATGGCCTGGATTTTGGTGGGATTAACCTCGGTACCTCGGCCGGAAACAAGAAAACCAAGCAATTTCCCAGCCAGGACACCGAAGGTGCATTTTTCCGGGTTAAGTTTCATCCGGAACCTCCTTAGGTTCGCAAACATTTGCCTGATATCGTCAAAGAGCGTTATGCTTTCCTTGGTCTTGATAACCACATCATCCACGTACACCTGTACATTTTGACCTATTTGGTCGTGCAAACATTTTTGCATACATCTTTGGTATGTTGCCCATGCATTACGTAAACCAAATGGCATGGTGCGATAACAATAAGCCCCATACGGGGTAATAAACGCAGTCTTTATTTGATCATCCGGATTCAGAGGTATCTGGTGGAAACCAGAATATGCATCAATGAATGACAACAATTCACATCCAGCAGTTGAGTCTATGACCTGATCTATTCTTGGCAGCAGAAATGGATCTTTTGGACATGCCTTGTTGAGGTTCGTGTAATCCATACACATGCACCAAACCACCGCCACGTTCGGGTCATCCTTCTCCTTCTCCACCAGCACCGGATTAGACAGCCAATCCGGGTAAAGAACTTCCATGATAAATCCTGCAGCTAGCAACCGAGCTATCTCATCCCCAATGACTTTTCTCCTATCTTCGGCGAAGCGGCGGAGAGGTTGCTTCACCGGCTTAGCTCCGGGTCTCACATTCAAAGAGTGCTCGGCCAACTCCCTCGGAACCCCTTGCAAGTCTTGTGTGGACGAAGCAAAAATGTCCCGATTCTCACGGAGGAAGCTGACGAGCTCGCTTTCCTATTTATCATTTAACCCGGCACCAATTGTTACGGTGCGTTCTGGGAACATGTCATCAACAGGAACCTTCTTGGTATCTTTCGTGGCCCGGAAGGAGACACTTCCATGCGGGTTACTCAGCGCCGGCATATACTGTTGTGTGGACTGAGCCAACGCCGCCATCTCTTGAATTTTCCTTTTTTCCTGCGCAATCACAAGTGACTCGGCTAAGTTTGACCCGGCCGACGCGCACTCCATGGAACGTCGGAAATCCCCAGCAATGGTAATTACTCTGTTCGGTCCGGGCAATTTCATCTTCAAGTAGCTAATATGAAAGCTTGCCATAAACTTGTTCAGCACTGGCCTTCCGAGTAACGCGTGGTACGCACTTTCCAAGTTCACCACCTCGAACTCCAAATTTTCGGTTCGGCAGTTATCCCTCGTGCCGAACAAGACGTCAACCCGGACCTTGCCTATGGGCTCACAAGAGATGCCGGGCACAATGGCATGGAAAGTTGTCCTTGTGGCCTGCAGCATGTTCTCCGAGATACCCAACTTGCGCATTGTGTCCGCATACATGATGTTAATGTTATTGCCATTGTCGATCAATACCTTTGAGAACCTTACGTTAATACTAGGTCAAATGAGTGTTGGATCCAGCACCAATGCATACGAACCAGGGCTTGGCATGAGCTTGGGATGATCCTTGATGCTCCCGGTGATTTCCTGATCGGACCAAGGCATGTACCTCGTCACTGCAGGCATTACTGCATTCACCTCCATATGCCTACGCTGCAAGCTCTTTCTATCTGTTTCCTCAGTGGTGAACACACAATAGCTCTGATGGTGCTCTCTGTACTCATTTCTCCCCTCATTTCCGGGGTATCTCTGATCCGGTTGATACTGATTTTCCACTTCATGCACTGCATCCCTTCTCTCATTGTTATCATACCTCGGCGGAGGGGGAGGCAACATTAGCTGTTGCGTGTTCGCTCCGGAGAGCAATTGCTGCTGGGGTAACTCCTGCCGAGGTTGATCATTCCGAGGTGCCTGAGCATTCCCCGAACCACCTTGTTCAATCTTGCGCATCCACTCACATTGCCTCGTCGTATGACCTGGTGGGTTATTCGGATTTGGCGTGTGAAACTTACACGGCTGGTCCAACATCGACTCATAAGTATACCTCGGACAGTCTTTCCTTTCTTGCCACTACTTCTTTTGCTCTGGTGTCCAAGTCTTCTTGCCATCGTTTCTCGGAGTCCACTTCCCTCCAGTTTTTTGGCGTTGACTGCCCCCTGCTCCGGGCTGATCTTGATTCACAGCTGCAACTTGGTGCGAACCGTATTGATGATCTAGTCTATCATCTCTCCTTTTTCCTCTGTACTCATTCCTCCGGGATGATCCGGCCCCATCTCTGTGATAGTATTCATCGTTTGACTCGTTTGATACGAGCTTAGGTTGAGTCAGATCACCCAAAGCATATGAATCTGCAATCCGGATCATCTCTGCCTACGTAGTTGGCATTTTCCCTTGCAACTTTTGCCACAGCTCACTTGCATACCTGCACCCTTGTGCAAACCTGCTATGGCCTGTGATTCTATCACTCCCTCACACGAGTTTCTCACAGTACACCACCGGGTTAGAAACTCCTGATCTGTCTCATTGGTCTTTGCTTGCACATAGCTAGGGTCTGCGGCCTATTTGGCCTCTAATATGTACTCGAGAAATTGCTGATGAACATTTCCTCAAAATTTATCCAGCAGTTGATCCTTCCTGGTGGAAAATTGTGCATCCGTACCCTTGCCGGTCCTTCCAACATCTGGGGTACATATCGTATAGCCCATCTCAGGTTGCCAGTGGCAATTTTCACAGCTGTAGCATAATTTATCAGCCAATCCTCCGGCTTTGTACTGCCGTCATACGTCTTCGTGCCCCTGGGTAACTGGAAGTTCGGTACCGGTGGCTCCTTCATGATCCGGGGTCCAAAACACGCCGGACCCGGTGGACCTTGACATTCGATCTGTTCCGACCTATACAGTCGATCCAGTTTCAACCTGGCATCATCCGGCATCAAATCCCTGCTTCCCAATCTTGACCCTATCACATGATAGTCCGGCCTTGGGTATACCGCGTTTGCCATTTCCGAGTCTCCATCATTATACCTATCTTGCTCTCGCGGAGCACCTTTCTGTTGCATACCTCGGCCGGCACTTTGCTCTTGCCTTGGTATATTCCGCTATTGCGGTTGTCCTGCTCCAGCCGAGTTTCGCTGTCCGGCATTGCCGTTGACAACGTTCCCTTGACCGGCATTGCCTTGGTCGCGGTTACCTCGGCCAGCTTCACCTTGACTCACACTCCGTCGATCATCTTTTTTCTGAGCTTCTTTTCCTTTCCCTGCTCACGTCGGGTCATACGGGACGATCTATTTGTTCCGTCTGGCCGAGGTTACTACCTCTTCTCTCCTTGGACCACCATGAGGAGACGATGCGGCTCCAGTGGATTTCTCCGGGTTACCCACCGCCGAATGGACGATCTTGGAGGCTCCAGTACTCTTCGGGTTAGCTCTGAGTAGTTCCTCGTTTTGCCTGTTTGCAATCCGAACCAGCTCGTTAACCCTATCTTGCTGTCTTTGACGGGCTTCACCCGTCAGACCCTCTAACTCGGACGCAGCTGCATCCGCTGCTCTGAGGTTCTTTGCCGGGGTACTATACCTCAGCAGCCCCATGGACAAACAGTTTTCTGATTCCTCAATTCCAGTATCACCCTCTCTGTTCATCTCGCTCATGAGATTTCTTCCCTTCACTTTTACAGCGTCAACTTTTATATCATATTCAACGATTGCTGAGTCGCGGCTATTTTCTTTGTGCCCTCTAGTATTTTTTGCCTAGTTTCTTCTAGGTCGGCCTGCGCTCGAACCAGATCTACTGCTGCTACCACAGGGTTTGCCAAGCTATCCATTGCTTCCCTCAACACATTCTCTGGCCTCTCTAGTGGAGGACCTCTACCTTTCCTAGGTGCCTTAGGCGTTACTTCCGGATCTGGCGCCGGATCCTTGCTCGCGCCCGCACCAGGCGCGGTCATCATCATCTCTACATGGTCCGGGGAGCAAGCGATACGTGTCCCGGGAACCACGGTGAGGGGTCGCTCCCCCGCCTCGATGACGTGACGTGGATGAACACATGACACGTCAACAACAACGTAGACCTTGTGCGCACCGAGCTTAACGAAGAGCCCATTGTGTAGAAGAGGGCTCGTGCCAAAGCAGCCAGCGTTGTCGCTGACGAAGTCCAGCGCTCCAAAGCATTGAATGAGCCCGGAGACGATGCGTTCGCCGGTGTCGATGATGTTTCCTGTCTGGATCTTGACCCCTGCTAGCGCCGCTAGCCCCATGGTGGGCGCCAACTGTTGTGGTGGTGTCATGGCAGATGCCATGGATAGGCTAAAGGTGGGGACTAATACACGCTAGGGGAATCCAGGGAGGGATAGTGAAGTGATTCTCCACACAGAAGTTTGTATTGCTTTGATTCCAAGATTACAAGTGCTCCTAGAGCTGTATTGGCGAGAGGAGGAAGAAGGAGCTCTCTTACTCTCACCTACAGATCACACCTAAAACCTTAGCAAAACTAGAATAGCGGAACCCCCTCTACAGAAACCCTAGCCCCCCTTTTATAGAGGGAGCTCGGTCTCTGCCTAGGGCATACGTGGAAGCATATTCCTAAGATATGCTTCCTCCCAAAGTAGTAAGCCGACCGGGGTGCTTTTCCCCCGCGTCACACATGCAGAGGCTACATGAGCCTCTGCGGCGCCCGCATCAGCCGACATGAGCATCGTCACCCTTGTCGGCCATGCTCCGGTGGTCCTGCCCTTGCTTGCTTCGCTCAGGTAGTGCGTACCGGGGCTTCTTTTGACCAGCGAGATTCCTTCCTTCTCCTAGAAGCTAGACATGACCCGGATCATAGCTGATCCGTCCACGCCCGTTCCTGCATACAAGTAAAACAGGCATTTCTGACTTACTCTTTATGTCGGTGGACACTTAGTCAGGCGAACGCCCCCTGGTCCGGGATACCTCGTGATTCGGCCTTCCTTTAGGTGACCCGACCAGCATCCGCTTTGGCCTTGCTGAACCTCGGCTAACTCGGCCTTTTATACCGCGGCGTGACCCTACCCGAGGGTATCCCCCCAACGAGAGACAACATCCGCGAGGACAACTGAAGATAAAACCTGAAACTTGGACAGACAGTTAAACCACAAAAGAAGTTGTCATCAGCACCAAAAACATGAGGAGAAAAATAATCCTTTCAATCTCCCCCTTTTTGGTGCTTGATGACAACCCCACAAGATTTGCACAAAGAATGATAGGCAGTAAAACCAAAAGGTGAGAGAGGCTCCCCCTAAAGACATGGGAGAGAGCTCTCCCAACCGAGATAGAGCAACAAGGGTGTAAGGAAGTAAACGAGAAAAGAGTAGATCTCATACCTTGCACCAACACAATTGTGGTGAGACAAAGATTGGACAATAAAGAATAGTCCACCACACATCCTCATAAGAATACCACAGAGATACCTTACCACATAGATTCACCAACAAGGTAGCAACCATACAAGAGGTCCACAAACATTACATAACCGAATAAAGTGTGCACGAGCATAAAAAGGTTCAAAGAAAAAGTGAGCTCATGACACAACCCATGAAAATCCCGTGATCCTAACGGAGCACTTTCTCCCCCTTTGGCATCAAGACGCCAAAAAAGGGATAGAGAAGCCAAACTACGCGCCCCACCCACCAATGAACGGAGGAGGTGGCTCGGGGTCCGAAGAGGCATTGTTCCAAGCGGGCGGGAACTGACTGGAGATCTCTGGATCGTCATCACTATCAGTCCACTTGCAGTGTGTGTTGATCCACTCATCCTTGGGAGCGGTGATGGAGCTAGACTCGGGTGACACATCAATATCAAGCCTCCTCATGATAGCCTTCTCCCAGGGAACACTGTGCCTCTAAGCAACATAGGACTGATACTCACGGTCCTGAATGAAGCAGAAAGTCTTCTTCACCTCTTCAGCAGCTTTTTAGCCCAAGAGGGCTGCCTCACAAGTCGGGGGGGAGGAGAAGCCTCAGCACGGTCCCCATCACTAGCATCCGAAGCAGTCCTTCCAGCAGTAGCTTCTTCTTCAGCCTGAGAGCGAGGTAACTTGTGCTTCATCACACGGAGAGTCTTTTCCTCATGAATAGTGAGAGCATCCTGAGGGTAGATAGAGCTAGTTGCGTCCCTCCATTTGGCATAGATAAGAGTCTGGATGTAAGAAGCATATGGACAAGACCTCTTCTCAATCATAGCGGACCAGATTTCTTCAAAGATATAATCCATAACATCAAGGGGCTCATGAGAGTTTCTGTGGCGGGAAGTCTGAAACATGAGATCAATCTGGAAGGCATGAAGCTGATCAAAGTTACCTGCCTTGGGATCAATCGTGTTCTGATAGACCTTGCGCATGATGTCATAGGTGGGAAGGAGATGGGCAACGTTTCCAGCAATGCCTCGGTCCTCAATGTAAAGAGGCTCAAGAACTTCTGGCTCGGAGGCCTTCCCCCTATGCACCCACCACCCATTGGCACGACGGTCGCCTTCCTGAATAGGGTAGCCAAGAAGGGTGGCAAACTCAGACCATTTAGCAGACAGATACTTGTTTTGAGTCATCCACTTCATGGTTCGATCAACAGGGTCAGTATCAAAGTAGAGAGTTGTGTAGAACTGAGCAAAGTCCCTCTCATCAAAGTTTTCACGGTGTTGCATCAGCTTGATGAGCCCAAACCTCCTGCACATATCAAGAGCTTCACCAAAGTATTCAGGGTTGCTCTCTTTGCAATGTTGATGTACTTCTGAGGAGCACACACATTTTTCTTCTTAGTAGCATAAACCTCAGAATAGATCTTCGCTTGACGCATGGTGTGGAAGAAAGCATCCTGAACCAGGCGGTCACGAGGAACAGCGTAGGGATCAATCTTGCGAAACTCCTTATAAGCAAGCTGCGGCCAAGAGGAAATCTTCTTCTTGCTCGAATCCGGTCCAGAGGTGGTCTTCTTTTGACTTGCCAGAACAGGCCTTTTGCCTTCCGCAGCAGCACGACACTCAGCTACAGCCCTCTGACGAGCAGTCTGACTGGGAGGGTGCACAACCTCAAGATCATCCTCATCAATCTCTCACGGTCCACGAGAGGGAGCACGAGACCGCTTGGATCTGCCACGGGAACCCCCTTGCCCTGAGAGAAATGCAAATAGAAAGGAGGGAGTCGAGGATAAGTGCACAAGGTCGAAGAAAAACGAAAAGCAACTAGACTGAATTGACATGGTACAGAGACAGATATCAGAAAATTGGTGCATCGGAAGTTCTTCCTAGCGGTCGGAACTACCGGTCGCATGGGCCGCACCGGAAGTACCGGTCATGCCCTCAGCGGTAGTACCGATGAGAGGACCACGCCGGTAGTACCGGCGGATCTGCACCGATAGTACCGGCCAGGGCACGAGCAGGGCAGTTCAAAACTAGATCCTCAAATCCCAGATCCGATGGAACTTGATGCACAAATTGATGACACCTAGACTATGTACTGAGGCAAAACAGTCTATAGTAGAATCCTATCCCTACCAAGAATCCCCATAGTAGTTCTAGCCAAAGAAGGGCCCTAGACATGGCATGTCCTACTCAAGCACAAAAGTTTCTAGATCTCCATGAATGGAGCATGAGAGGAGAAAATACCAGGGTCCATGGCGGGGAATCGAGGAAGGGAAGAATCCCATGGAGCCGATCTGAGGAGGGATGGCTGGAATCGGTGTGGCCGGTGACGTCACCGCGGAGAGCTGCTTGAGAACGAGGGGTGGTAAGATGGAGTCAAGGGGAGGCAAATGGGGAAGATAACCCCGTGCCCCCCCTTGGCACGTCACATAACGGGACCCCCCTCGACCAGTAGTACCGGCCAGGGGCCGGAACTACCGACGACACCGGAAGTTCTGCGAGAAGTGGTACTTCCGATCAAGGTAGAGTTTCTGAGATAAATGTTGGCCCTGACCGGTAGTACCGGTTCCGACCGGAACTACCGACGATTCCCAGAAAGCAAGCTCCAGATTATGATTGGCAAGGAAAAACGGCCTTGTGCAAATAAAACTGAAAAGAACTAGATCCACCCGAAAGAATAAAACTGAAAACAATGACTGCGAGCCAAATAGCACAAAGTCGGTGGCCTAGGCCACCATATATGAGTATACTTGGCTTGAAACCGCGAAGATGTATCTTGGGTTCATTACCAAAACTCATCATTTGAGCTCAATTTGTCTCCTTGAGAGACCATAGAGAATGAATACATTAATGTGTGCATAATAGGAGGAGTGTAGGTTCATTTGGGGAACCACACTCCCCCTAAAATCATGCGTACACCCAAACAAGATATTCTTTGAGACCCGGGTATGCGCGCAAGATACTTAAGCCACGTTGCTTGAATAAATGATATTTAGTTCATGCCTCAACTCCCGGAACCTTGCTTCATCAAGTGGCTTCGTGAAAAGATCTCCAAGATTGGCCTCGGTAGGAACATACTCCAAAGAAATGTCTCCTCTAGCAACATGATCCCGAATGAAATGATGACGAATCTCAATGTGCTTGGTCTTGTTGTGTTGAACTGGGTTGTGAGCAATAGCAATAGCACTCTCATTGTCACACAAAAGTGGCACCTTGTCGAAAGAGAGCCCAAGATCCTTCAAGGTTTGCTTCATCCAAAGTAATTGAGCACGACAACTCGCGGCGGAGATGTACTCAGCTTCGGCAGTGGACAAAGACACGCAGTTTTGCTTCTTCGAGGACCAACACACCAAAGACCTCCCAAGAAATTGACAAGAACCGGAAGTATACTTTCTCTCCACTTTATCTCCTGCCCAATCCGAATCAGTGTAACCAATGAGACCAAAGATGGCCCCCTTTGGGTACCACAGCCCAAAGTTAGGGGTATGAACCAAATATCGAAAGATTCTCTTGACCGCCACCATGTGGCTTTCCTTTGGCACGGCTTGAAATCTTGCACACATACCCACACTCAACATAATATCCGGTCGAGATGCACAAAGATAGAGTAGAGAACCAATCATCGAGCGATAAAGCTTTTGATCCACGTCCTTACCCTTGGGATCAAGATCAAGATTAACCTTTGTGGGCATGGGAGTTTTGACTCCATTTAATTGATCAAGGTTGAACTTCTTGAGCACATCTTGGACATATTTGGCTTGTTGATGAAAGTCCCTTTCCTCAATTGTTTGACTTCGAAGCCAAGAAAGAATTCCAACTCCCCCATCATGGACATCTCAAAGCGGTCGGTCAAGAGCTTAGCAAAATCGTCATTGAAAGCTTTGTTAGTATACCCAAAAATAATGTCATCAACATAGATTTGGCAAATGAACAAGTTTCCTCCAACTTTCTTAGTAAAAAGAGTGGGATCAATGAGGCCTACTTTGAAACTACGGTCCAACAAAAGCGCTCTAAGGCACTCATACCAAGCACGAGGGGCTTGCTTGAGACCATATAGTGCCTTATCGAGTTTGTAGACATGGTCCGGGAAGAGGGGGTCCTCAAAGCCCGGAGGTTGCTTGCAATACACCAATTCTTTTAGGGGACCATTAAGAAAAGCACTCTTGACATCCATTTGTTGCAACTTGAAGTTATGATGGGTAGCATAGGCAAGAAGCATGTGAATGGATTCTAGACGAGCAACGGGAGCATAAGTTTCACCATAGTCTATGCCCTCAACTTGAGAGTATCCTTGGGCAACTAACCTTGCTTTGTTGCGGATGACTATACCATTTGCATCCTTCTTGTTCTTGAAGATCCACTTGGCCCCAATCACATTTCGACAATCTTTGGGTCTCTTCACAAGAGTCCACACCTTGTTCCTCTTGAAGTTGTGGAGTTGTTCGTTCATAGCATCGAGCCAATCATCATCGTCAAGAGCTTCGAAGACCTTTTGGGGCTCAACATGAGAAATAAACGAGAACTAAAAGAGGTTAGTTGTCTCCTAGTAGTGGAGCCCCAATTGAAATCTCCATAAACATTATCAAGTATATGTCCATCTTTGATGAGCTTGGCGAGACCGTATGCTTGACGTCGAGCTTGGGTCTCAAGATGAGATTCTTGAGCAACCACTTGAGCATCACCACGATTCGAGAGCCCTCCTTGACTATATGAACGAACTTGATCACTATCTTCATCAACATCAACCGAGGGAGAGACATCATCATTTGGCGGAGAGACACTTGCTTGGCCTTGGTCATTGTCAACTTCAAAATCTTCAACTTGACCTTGAGAGTCATTGACATGAGTAGCTTCAACAACTTGGAGGGGTCGAGCTTGATCAACTTGAGGTAGACTTGATCTTGGAGAGACATGAACATGAAGATCTTGAGAGGAGCTTGTCGAAACTGGAGAAGCATTAAGTTGACCTTGAGGAGCAAGAATGTCTTGTGAGAGTGAAGACTCCGCTTGAGTGGAGCTTGGTCCTTCTCCTTCGGCCACAAGGGGATCCTCAATGGGGTGGAAGAAACCCACACCCATTCTTCTTATGGCTTGGGGAGTAATTTCATCACTTGGATCACGAATACCATCTTGCCGCACAAGAGACTCATGATCTTCATCAAAATCGACATTACTAGATTCTTCAACCCTTCACGTTGCTTTGTTGTAGACTCGATAGGCATGGGATTGATTTGAGTACCCAACAAAGATCCCTTCTTGAGCCCTAGATTCAAACTTTGATAAGAGGACACCTTTCTTGAGAAGAAAGCATCTACACCCAAACACCCGGAAGTACTTGACATTTGGCTTGTGACCGGTGAAAAGCTCATATGGAGTCTTGTTCTTCTTCTTGCGTAGATAGAGGCGATTGGTTGCATGACAAGCGGTTGAAATGGCTTCGGCCCAAAAGTTATATGGAGACTTGAATTCCGCCATCATGGTCCGGGCCGCATCCATCAAAGTACGGTTCTTCCTTTCGGCAACACCATTTTGTTGAGGGGTATAGGGGGTAGAGTATTGATGTTTGATCCCCTCATCACTAAGAAACTCATCCAATGTGTAGTTCTTGAATTCGGTGCCATTGTTGCTTCTAATGGTGAGGATGGTGGAATTGAGTTGCTGTTTCACTTGATTTGCAAAGTCGATGATGGTTTGTTGAGTCTCACTCTTGAACCTGAAGAAGTAGACCCAAGTGTAACTCGAAAAGTCGTCAATAATCACCAAACAATACTTCTTCCCACCAAGACTAGCATGAGATGGAGGTCCAAATAGGTCCATGTGAAGAAGCTCCAGGCAACGTTGATTGGTGATTTGATTAAGGATCTTGTGGGGATTCTCATGCATCTTCCCTTCTATACATGCCCTGCACACACGATCTTTGGCAAAGGAAATGTCTTTTAGTCCAAGGAAGTGGCCCCCCGTGTAGAGACTTTGCAAAGCCTTCATGTTAACGTGGGCTAGGCGGCGATGCCACAACGAGCCCACGTCGGCTTTCGCAGAGAGACATATAGCATGTATAGATGGCTTTCCAGAGAAATCCACTGCATATAAGTCATGCTCTACGTATCCAACGAAAGCCGCCATGAGAGACTTGCTCCACATGAGGGCCACAAAATGCTCTATAAAGAAAGATGAAAGACCCATGATAGCAAGAGCACGAATGGAAAGGAGATTATAGACAAGGGTTTTGACAAGCATGACATTTACCAAGGATACATCCGGGGCAACTACCACCTTACCAAAACCTAATACCTAAGAGCTTGTTTTATCACCATAGGAGAGTAGAGTATTGGCAAAATTTGGCCTAATCTCCGACATGATAGACTTGCTTCCGGTCATATGGCTTGTAGCTCCACTATCAAGCACCCATTTTGCACCTCCGGAAGCAAAGTCCTACAAGAAAATCAAGCTTTGGTTTTAGGTACCCATTTTGCAATGGGTCCCCTTTTGTTAGTCACAAGGGTCTTAGGTACCCAAATGTTCCAATGATAATCATGAGTGTAAGATGTTCCAATGTACTTAGCATAAACATGACCATCAAAAGATTTGCAAAGAATGTAGGAGGGATTATTCTTCCCGGCAAAGTTATCACTTTGCACAATGATAGAATCATGAGAGAATACTAGAGCAAGGTTCTTGCTCTTCTTCCTTTTCTTGTTACTTCTCTTGTTCTTCCTCTTGATAGTGGCTTGCCCTTTTGCAAGTTGATCTTTCAATGTCTTGTTCTCCTTAACAAGATTCTCATGCTTGCAACAAGGGTTAGACGAGCAAGACAAATGCACAATAGGCATAGTAGAAGACTTTGAATGTTCATTATTTAATTGCGTTTGGAGTTGCTTATGAGCCTCAAAGATACTTGAGAATTTACTCTCCAAGGCATGATGTTCCTCCTTGAGTTTCTCAAAATCCTTGAGGCATTCATGACCAACACCAAACTCAACCTTTTCATTTTTAAGGACATTCAATAAAGCAATAGCATAATCTCGTTCTTTAACAAGTTGCGATATATAGGCATTATGGTCATCAACAAGTTTAGCCACACTTTCCTCAAGAGTTATTCTCATGTTATGTTCATCCTCAAGAGATTGGGATAGAGAGGAAATCTCATCGGTGGCCTCTCTCTCATTTTTACCTAACATGTCAATAACTTCCTCTTTCTCATCTAGCATTTCCCTAGCATGGTCAAGTTGGTTTACAAGTGTTTCAAAGCACATTCTAGTATCATCATCTAGATGCTCCATGGATTCACACATGCTTACCATCTCTTTCTTAACCTCTAAACCATCTAGATCATGCAAGGGAAGTTCATTTGGGGAGGACTTGGAAGCGGGAGTTACCTCGGTGGCCTTAGCCATGAGACACTTTTGGTTACGGTTGGTGATGTTCTCATTCGGGGAGTCAAAGAGAGACACTCGTGGAGTAGATGAAGTAGCAATAGCGGCAACCCCCACGATCTCTCCACCTTGACCTTCATTCTCAACATCATCATCATCGCCCGAAAAGTACTCTTCATGGACCACCATCGCCCTTTCCTTGTTATGTAAGTTCTTGTTGTGGAAGTTCTTGTTCAAAGGATGAGGAAGTCTTGTCTTGTTGTTGCGAATGAGGCGGCCTCCATTGTCTTCTCTATTCTCGAAGGGGCATTGAGCTACAAAGTGACTCTTGTCGTTGCAATTGTAACAAGATGTAGTCTTTGGAGTCTTCATGGTTGAGTTGAATCTTGGGTTGTCCCTTGACCTTGACTTCATGCCCGGTTTGTTCCAAAACGCCCTTGATGCTAGAGCCAACTGCTCATTGAAAGCATATTTGATGTCCTCTTGAGACAACTCACTTGAGTTGTCGTCTTCATAAACTTCCACCCCTTGAGCTTTCAAGGAAAGGTTCAACCTTTGAGACCCATAAGCACGAGCACGAGCTGACTCCGCATTCTTCTTGGCAATGGTCATGGCAATAACTTCACTCAGCACCTCTTGAGAGGACATGGTATGGTAGTTGCTTATCCCCTTGATAGAGTTGAGTTTTTGTTCTTCGAAGGGAAGAAGAGCTTGAACAAACTTCCTCTTCATGAACGTGTCATCAACATAGGTAGCCCCAAGGTCCCTCAAGGTACAACAAAGAACCTTGAACCGACGATACATGTCTTTGGGTGTCTCATCATCTTGCATTGCAAAGCCATCGAACTCATTATTGGCTTCATCAAACTTGGAGCTTTGAATACTCGCATTTCCAATATACAACTCGGTGAGATGATCCCAAGCTTTTTTGGTGGTGGAGAATTGGCGAATGTGAGCAAAGTCCTTGGGGGTCAACGCCTTTCGAATCATACCCAAGGCGGTGGCATTGAGTTTCTTGTCCACGACCTCGGCCCGAGTCAACTTCTTAGCATCATATGGAGAGAAACCTTCCTCCACAATCCTCCTCAATTCAATAGAAGAGCTGGAGATATGAGATTGCATTAGATATTGCCAATTGGCGAAGTTAGAAGTATCTAGTATGGGAGGTGCTCCTTGAGGTATGATGTGCGGCATGGGAATGGGAGGGCCCGGCGTATATTTGAACGGTGGTGGTACCGCTGAGTAATCCTTATCCCTATCTCCCTCTTTGGAGGAGGAGTCACCTAGCCCCTCGGTGCTCTCGCTTTGGATCTTGGTGGTTTGAGACACAAAGCCTAGACCCAAGTGTTTTGGGGCTGCTGCGGGAATCACCCCGGGGGCAACCACTTGCATGGGAGAGGAGGGGCCTTCGGCCCCAAGAGATGCATCATGAGGGGTTTCTAGCATGGGGGTAGGCTTAAGGGATTGCAAAAGAGTCATAATTTCCTCAAACTTGGTCATCATGGATGTCTCCAATCGATTGAGGTCATCCATGGATGCCAAGTTCTTGGTGACTGCACCACCACTTCCCTCTTCGTCGGCCATAGTCTCTTAGGTGGTTAAGCCCGAAGTAAGAGCCGAGGCTCTGATACCAATTGAAAGGCCCAACTTAGGTCGACTAGAGGGGGGGTGAATAGGAGACTACCAAATTTTAAACTTTTATCCCACTTTTAAGGCTTAGCACAAAGCAAGGTTCACTCGAGATGCAATTACGTGAACAACCTAAATGACAAGTAACACAAAGGTAAAGAAGAGAGTAAATGCAAGAAGTAAAGGAGCAGAGCGAAAGAACCGGCGAGGGGACACGGAGATGTAATTCCCGTAGTTCACTTCCAAGGAAGCTACGTCTATGCTGGAGAGGTGTCGGGGCCACACAAGGTCACCCGAGTGCCACAAAGGCCTCACCTTCTTCTCCGGTGAGCACCACCACAAAGGTGGCCTCACAATCCACTAACCGGTGACCTTGAAGGCGCCAATCGAAAACCTTTACAACAAGGTTGAGGGGAGGCTTCACAACTTAATTGATGGCCCTCAACGACACCACGGAGGTTTACAACAAATGCCCCAGCTCTGAGGATGCCCTACACCGTCTAGGGTTCCAAGAACCCAAGAAACGAAATCCACGAAGGATGAGTGGGGGAAATCAAAATTCCTTTGGTGGAGGTGTAGATCTAGGTCACCTCTCCCAATCCTCAAAAGATCAAGAGTTTTGAGTGGGTGGGGAGAGAGATCTAGTCAAGTCAAGCTCTTGTGTAAATGGTGAAGAGAGAGAACCAAGAGATAAGGTGGGAGGAGGAAGAAGGGGGCTTATATAGCATCCCTTCAAACGAGCAGAATCTGCCCAAGCCCGATGCCGTCGGTACTACCGGTGACTGACCGGTAGTACCGGCGGGTGAGCCACCACCGGCCCAGCCCATGCCACGTAACGGTCAGAAGACTGTTGGTGGACCCAAAAGGGCTGGCCGGTAGTACCGGTCCAAGTTCTGCCCTTAATTCCGTCAAATAAAAAGTGCGAGGCAGAAGGTTATCTGACCCGCACTGCCCAGTGTCGGAAATAGGACCGGAACTACCGGTGCCCGATGCTGGCCGGTACTACTGGTGAGGGAGCGGTACTACCGCTCAAGGGGGCCGAAGCTGGTCTGGCCGGTACTACCGATCGAAGATCCGATGATATTTCCGACAAATAGGCAAAGTTGGAAAGAAGTCTTACTGAACCGAAAAAATCTTCGTCGGAAATAGGACCAGATCTTCAGCCGGAAGTACCGCTCGAACATCCCTGGGAAAACCCCTGGGCGGTAATACCGCTGCCTGGCCGGTAATACCGGTCAGGGCAGAAACCCCTCCAACTACTCAGAAATCACTCCCTCACTCGAAAGCTGGGATGGCTGTGGAGGTGCATATATGGTCTGTGCATGAAATATTGATTTCCCACAACTGCCCTAGATGGACTCCCTCTTGATAGTACGGTAGCCTAAAATGTAAACATGAGAAAGTGAAAAATAAGAGCTATCGACTACAATCTCTTCCTTGAGAGACAACATCCGTGAGCACAACCGAAGATAAAACCTGAAACTTGGACAGACGGTTAAACCACAAAAGGAGTTGTCATCAGCACCAAAAACATGAGGAGAAAAATAATCCTTCATTAGTTCCTGCAATTATTTCGTCCTTGGCATCGCTATGCTCTCCTGTAGTAGCCGTTTAAACCCTTCGTACTAATTCTATTATAATTTTGTTGTTTCCATCGGGTTCTTCAAAAGCTGCATCACTAACAATTTCCTTTTTCTTGCATACAACTCAAAATGGAACAATGAGCATGTTGGTTTGCATAGCCTATTATACAGGTTCTCGAGGGATGCCATTACTTTCTTATCTAGTGCTGGTCCGTCTTGAGAAAATGCATAACTGTCCTCTACTATGTAGTTCACTCGTGGTTTGCATTCCTACTCTAGAAGTTATCTTATGATGTCATTACAATTTCTATCTGGTTGATTCTTAGCTATGACAGTAACTGCATGCCATTTTGTAGCTCACCACAAATTCTGAGTCACCGAATGACTCTTTGCATTCCAGGAGATGCCACTGCTTCATATATATTTGCTGAAATGACCTCGCTAGTTTATATTTGCTAAACTTCAAAGAAACACTTTGTTTGATTGATCATTTCATTATAGGCACACTTTTCTAATGCTTGTTTGTCCTGTTCTACAGGTTCACGAGCGACGCCATTATATCTCGCATCTGGTTCTGGTTCGTCCTAAGACACGACATAATTATCCTCTACAATATATAGTTCATTCGTGGTTTGCATTCCTGCTCTACAAGTTCTCGTATGATGCGGTTATAATTTCTATCTGGTTCATTCTTCGCCATGACAGTAACTGCATGCTATTTTGTGGCTCTGCGCAAATTCCGAGTCACCGAACATCTCATGCATTTTAGGGTATCCAACTGCTTCCATATATATTTATTGAAATGACCTAGCTAGTTTATATTTGCTGAAATTTGAAGCCACACACACATTTTTTGATTGCCTGTTTCAAAGTAGGCACACGTGTTTAATGCACGCTTGCTTGTCCTGTCTGTTTGACGTGTTGGTCAATGATTGAACCATTGACCAGTTGTAAACTCCAGTTCATAGCTCCTGTCATATCAGTCAAATGAGTAGTTTGTCTTGTTTGATGTATTAACTTTTTATTACTTAGTTTCAAACTTCAATTATTGCTATCACCACCAAATAGGGGGTTGCGAGATCGTGTCTCCTCCAATGTAGCAGTCACCCTCAAAGGAAGATGCATGTGATCGATTGAGAAAGCAAATTGAGGATTTTTCTATCAACTTGATTGTCAAATGAAATGCCAATTTTTTTTCTCTTGAGTTGATAATATATAATATATTTAAGAAGTTTGTAACTGATGTAATATCTAGATATCTCGCATTGGCCATGTAGGCATTTAGTTGACGTTTTCCACACATGGTGGTAGTCGTTACGATAACTACGCTAGGCAGGTCGATTAGGGAACAATACCGTCCTTTGTTATTTGCCCGTCTTGTATTCGGCCGGCGATGAATAGTAAAAAAATGCTAGCTTATTATACACCTTTTATGATATTGGCATGGGCTTCAGAAAATATGGAACTGTAAAAGGCCGTAAACGTAATGGGACGACCTACATGTGGTAATAGGCCGTAACAGTAACATGCCATAAAAGTAGCAGGGTAGAGCAGTAGTAGGCCAGAACAGAAAGAACCCATTATAATACAGGAAAGAAATTGTAAAATGGCAGAACCGTAACAAGATAAAACAGTAGCGGGCCTCAACAGTAAAGGGCCGCAACAATAAAGGTCCGCAATAGTAAAGGGCCACAATACTAAAAGGTTAGAACAGTGACAAGACTGAACAATAATGGCCCGAGAAATTTCCAAACGAGGGAAGTAATAGGCCGACAAATTTACCAGGCTAGAACAGTAATGGGCCGTTTGTGGGCCTGAACAGTTAACGGCCGGAATAGTAAAATACTAGAACAGTAATGGACCATCTCAAAGAAAGGCCCTTAGTAGGGGACCCAAGATGGGCTGCGATAAGTGTGATGGGTTGACTGCAGACCTTAAGTGTACAGGAACGACTTGGCGCATGCTACTAATGGGCCGCACAGTGTTGGGCAAACATGGGTCTTCTGTAGGACGAAACAAAATTGGGCCTAAAAGTTAGCGGGTCACTGCTGGCTGCATTGTTGGGCCCATATAGGACAAAATAGTAACGGGCCCTCATCTTATTGGGATATCCTCATGGGCCGATCCAATTAGTATTTAGCAGGCCTTGGCTGGGCCTAGCTTCTACCACGGTTTCTATGACCATTAAAGGCGGTAACCGGCCGCTAACGGTGACTGCCACGTGGCATTTTGCATGACATCAGCAGTCAACGTGGCTAGCAAACAGATCAATGACGGAACAAGTTTTAGTGGCTGAAGGGTGCGATCCGCCATGGTCGAAAAAAACCGTGGTTAATTCTTTTGTGACGTGGCTTTTACAACGAAGGCCAACCATCGCGGAAGACTTTTTAGCCACAAAAAAGGGCCTTAAACCACGAAAAATGTCCGTTGTAAAATCCAATTTTCTTGTAGTGCTCTATTAGCTCCAGTACTGTGGGATGTCGTCTCACGCGGTGAACAGCTGTAACATCCCAAAAATATTAATCAAACTTATCAAGATCTAATCACCCAAGTTTTGGGTTAACAAAAACTTTTATTATTAAAATTAATATGAGTGCATGTGTGATTTGTATTAGTGTATGAATGCTTGAAATTTCCACAATTGATTTCTAAAAATGATAAGGCATAGTTTAAAGATGAATACTATATCATCTAGATCACTTACAAACAAACAAAGAAAAAGAAAATCAAATATAGATCATATGATCAAATGGTCATTTTGGCCAAACTTATCCACTAGACCACTTTGAGTGTTCTTAGTAAACGATTTCTAACAGAAACAATTCCCATTCTTTTCAGCCCTTGCTAGACCAAGTAAAAGAGAATCCAAGCAAGCTTTACAAAAGTACAGAAACTATTTTCAAATCCATTTAAGAGACATTGCAAAATTGAATCAAGTTCATATGCCTAGATCACTACTTTTCAAAAACCATTCGAACCAATTCCCCTTGACCATTCCCAGCAACCATAGACTACTAAGCAAGTACTCAGATCACTCACCAAAAATCATCCAAAAATTCGAAAGATGAATTCATGAGGCCATTTGGTCGAGCACCTGGCAGGCACAGTACAACCTCAACAACTATACACTGTTTTGAGCTATCAATTGCTCATCTCTTGTACTGCAATCAACCTATTGAATTGTCCATGATCATCCCTTGTACTTGGCCGTGCAAAGGAGAGGCATCACTTGCCACATTGACCAGTGGCATGATTGTACCGAGCCGGCCATGGCGGTCGAGCACGAACCACTCGCTGCACGCCGTGCCACCCATGCCCACGACACCTTAGCTAGTCATGACCTCCCCGACACCCCCTGTCCACCCCTTGACCCGAGGTGATAAGTGGGCACGCTGGAAATCGCGTTCCCGTTTAAGACCCTCCCATGCCGATCACACGACGGAGCGCCGCAACTGCCTCACACACACAAGCCGCGCCTCACTCTCTTCGCCCGTACCCGCAGCCGCCGTGGCACCAGTGACCTCCCAGACATGATCGTTCACCGTTGCGCGCCCGATGACCACTCTACCAAGTGATGAACACCCGCGTACTGGAATAGAGCGCCGACGTCGCCCGACCAACAGAAACCGCCCATTGTCGTGCCGTCACTCGCATGATGATCGCCATAGTTCACCGCACGAACCCATGCCCTCTGCCATGCTCAATGAGACCTGTAGCAACGCTGCTGGAGGAGACAGACCATGCCGCCATGCCTCCATCCTGGGTGTATAAATAGAGGCCACCCCAGACCTCATTCTCCACACCATTCCAGTCCCGACTCACCCAGGAACCTCACCGACCCTTCCTCGGAGCAAGGCGAGCACCATGACGCCAGAATTCAGACGGAGTCCACTACTGCACAAGGAAGGAAGCCGTTGATTTCGGCCACCCTAGGAGCTGCGATGACCGCGCCTTGAACCTCCGTCGACGGCAACCCCATTCGCCCCCATCACTGACCCTAGCTAGAGCCTCGGTAAGTCCCCAGCGACCCCCACCTCCGCGTTACGGTTCCTTTCTCGCCGAAGCCATTCGACGTAGACGGTGAACCTCAGGTCTTAGATCTTGTTCTAATCGTAAGGCTGAGATTGAAAGATAAAGTTTCGGTTCAGATGAGTCGCTGACGCATGGGACCGTTCTGTCAGCAGCCCGCTGCGCCAGCGTAGTGCAGTTGGGCCGGCCCATTTTATTTCACGCGCAGAGCCTAGTGATTCAAATAAGATTTTGCCAATTTAGTTAAAACCATATTCTATCTGTAGATTGAAAATTCAATTCAAAGAGATTCATTGAACGAAAATACACGAGTCCAATTTTGTTGGAAAGGTATTGAAATTATCTAATCACTCCTATTGGATTCAAACCATTTAGAATTATAGATCACCTATACCAAAAATAACAAGACAGATACTTTTGACACTTCAAGCATTTTTCTAAAATAAACTATAAATGCTTTTGAGATGATTCCAACTCTCAAAAATCACATTTGCCATGCTCTACATGAATATGTAAAAACATTTCGACTTACAAACATGAAATATGGTTTAGTATTAAAAGAATGATATATAGGCCTCTCTAGTCACTTTAATATTATTAAATAGTAATATTAAATCTTGTAATGGATGACCATCATTTTAAATCACATTCCCAAGTTTGAGAATATGTGGTGAGGACATGGTCCGTATGAACCTATATTCTAGTTGGAGAATATTAAATCCTAAATAATTTCAATGAGTAGAAATTACTTTTCTGAAATAAGAAGAATGAGAAAATGTTGATATCCACTATGATGATTGAGATGATAATAGATCATATATTATGAGCCCTTGTGTGCTAAATAGAAGTAGTGAAGTGTTGTTTTGTGATTGTGTACATTGAATGTATTTATAGACGCTAGCTCGGGCTACAACAAGGAGGAGTACTTTGAGGAGGAGGAGGAGGAGAACTTCAACGGATGCAATAACTGCACTGCTCAAGGCAAGCTATCAGTGCAAACTAGAACTATGCATGCTATCCATGCAAGCCTTTTATACCAGATGCCCTAGGCATGCTTGGTTATGCAACTTTACCAATTCCCAGTTTTACTCCATGCTTTACTCTTCCCTTTACTATAGTGTCTTATTTAGTTAATCAATTGTGATTAGTGGAAAATATAATGGATCCCATCAAGATCATAGAACTAGCCTTGGATACTTATACTTTATTAGCACCGCAATAGTGATACCCTCAAACATTAGTGGCTAGTGCTAAGCTAAAACTTGATCACTTTAGATGGGAATACTTGGTGAAAATGATTATGCAAACCTTGGAATGAAGATTCATTCTATTGAAATGTTTTGACATGTGTTGTGAAACACAATGGTTTGATGATGAAACTGATGAGGCATGAGCCTTGACTTTAATAAAAACTGATGGTTGGGTTCGGATGTGGTACCATTCCAATTTTACCATACCACCACAATACCTATGTTGGGTAGGGCTTGACTGGAAGTTTATATGTCTTAGTATGGGTTCCCTTGTGGAAGAGGTTGAGCTGAGGCTACCTCGTGATGAATGTCCACCTATACAGTGCCCATTATGACAGATGGTCATGGCTAGGAGGCCAAGCTCATAGGGGAGGTGCCTATACTAGGGTGTGTAAGTGAACAGTTATGATTGATTATCCGCATACCAAGTATGATGATTCAGGGTTATCCTTGACGGATGTGTCAAATTTAGTGGTGAAAGTGTTCCACCTCTATAGAGTGTCAAACTATTCGAATAGCCACATCCACGATTATGGACAGATGGACTGGCCATACTATTCCGTTGTGAGATGTTTTGAAAATGATTTGTGACTTGAAAAATGACTTTGACTTGACCACAATAGTCTTGTGGACATGAGATCTAAGTTCCCCCTTTAAGTGATGTAGAGAACTAAATTAGGTCTTTACTCTTGAAGTTTTATGAAATAAACATGGCTTTTTGCAAACAAACCTAGATCTTATGACTCCTACTAGTTTTACCTTTACTTATACTAGTGATACTTTGCGAGTACTTAAAGAGTACTCATGGCTTTGTCCCTGGCTATTCCCATGGCCAGAGTACGAGTAGTATTACATGGAAGACGGATAGCAGGAGATCTATGACAACTAGGATCATCTCCCATCGTCAGCATTGCCTGTGATCATGAAGACAGAGCCTACTACATTTACATTCCACTTCTTTGATTGTATTAAGACTCGACCATGAGATCCTTTATTTGTAAGACATTTATTATGGTTTGTAATGGATGATGTACTGTGGTACCACTTCTGTTATGTCTGGAAAAAATGGTAATCCTAGGATTGTGATGTCCTGCATAACAGGCATCTGGACTTAAAAAACCAGGTGTTGACAAGTTGGTATCAGAGCCATCCTGACCATAGGAGACCCTAGTTAGAATGGACACCTGAAAAACCTAGTTTCAACACAAAGAAAGTGAGTATTTACAACCTATTCTCATTCTTATCCCTGAGATTCTTTCAAAAAGAGATCACTTCTTACTCAAAACTCTTACAATTCTACCTAAAATTTGACACACGTGATCACTCCACTAACTTACTCATCTTAATTGCTTATAGATGGAGGTCAAATACACCAAGTTTTACCAGTTGGGCAACGGGGGACAACTTTGCTTTGAGAGGGATCTAGATCCGCTCTCACGGTATCTTGGACGCTCGCACCCGGAGTTCTTCGGAGCGCAGCTTAAGGACCACGCTAGAGGGGAGCTATAGTGGCTGATTGTTGCCGACCTGAGAGACGAAATGGATCCACCTCTTTCTGAGAAGATTCAGTTCAGTGTTCGGGAGAACAACTGGCTAGACGGATTAGCCAGGGCTATGCAAGAAGCTCTTGCTCGCTTGTGTGCTCAGAACATCAACCAGATCATCAGCACCCGTTTTGCTCACTATGCAAGACGTGACTCTACGGGACAACCGCTATCAATGCCGGTTCATCCAGAGTTGAAGGACTACGTGGCCCACATGGACTTCATGCTACATGAGATAGACAGGGAGTTAGACAATGCCCGTGATCATGCCAACTAGAGCAATGCTGAAGTTATGGAGAGGAAGCAAACCCTCGCCATCCTCGCCAAGGAACGCTAGTCACTTCATCACCAACGTGACAAAAAGGATTGCATCATCGCCCATCTTCTTCAGAAGGTAGACACTTTGGAGGAGACCATCCACGACCAGGAGATCTAGCTAGAGGAACAACGGGAGGAGGAAGGTGAAGATATCCGTGGCGATATTCACTCTTACCTCAGTGATGACAATGACTACCTCGAGGACGAAGCCATGGAGGACAACACTGATAAGGATGATGTTGACTTCATTGATGATGACTAATTTCACCAGAGCACTATCGTAGGTGTGAGTTGTACCCACTCCCACTGTATCATAACTTCACATAATGGTTCTTAAAACCATTTGTTTCTTTGTTGTGGTCTGTGTTTGTATCGTGTGCTTGGAATGAATGAATGAAAAGAAAGTTGATAGTTATAAAAACCTGAGTTATACTCAAAGTTTAAAGCTTTTCAAACAAACCCTTGAACCATATAAATTTCCCTCTTATCTTACTATCTATCTCAATCTTCAGATGACTCGTGGAAATCTTGGAGGAAGCAACTCATCTCTAGACCCAATGCTGCAGATTTTGCAAATTCTAGTTTCTGACCGTGAAGCTGGTAGAGCTGAACATCAAGCCAACTTAGCCACTCTTCAACAGATAGCCCAGATGGCCCACAATAATCAAGGCCATGGACACCAAGATCACCATGGATCCAAACTTAAGAACTTCCAGAATACCAACCCACCCATGTTTAGTAAGTCTGAGGAGCCCTTAGATGCTGATGATTGGCTGCAAACCATGGAAACCAATCTAGAAGTTGGAGGAGTTGATGGTAATGAGAAGGTATTGTTTGCCACCCACTATCTGTCCGGCTATGCCAGATCATGGTGGAATAGTACTCGTACGATTAACGGAGGTCTGATGATGACTTGGGAGGAGTTCAAACGCAAGTTCAGTAGGACCCATGTGCCCCCGGGTCTGATCAAGAGGATGAGGGATGAATTCAGAGATTTGAAACAAGGAAGAATGACTGTGGTTGAGTACCGTGACAAATTTCTGTCACTAGCTAGGTATGCACTTGATGAGATTGATAATGAAGCCAAGAATAAGGAGAGATTCATGAATGGTCTACATGATGAGATGTAGACAGTGCTAGTCAACATTCCCTTTGATGACTTGAAGCCTTAGTGGACTCTGCAATCCAGATGGAAGGCAAGATCAACCAGGCCAGTGAGAACCACAAGCGTCGAATGATGCACCAACCAGGACCCCACCATACCCCAAAGTATCGCCCCAACCCGTCTGCAGGTTATGCACCCAGAAACAACAAACCCCAATGAACCGACCGAACTATCCCAACCTTGGAGGAGGAAACCACAACAATAGTAACCCCGGCAACTCCAATAATTTCAATCGTGCACCGCCCAAGTCCAACAACAACAAAAACAATACTGCCCCAAGGACTGGAAGCAATGTTGTGCCTGTCGCAGGGAAAGACAAGTCAATGATAACTTTCTTTGAATGTGGAGTCATGGGTCACTACTCCAACGATTGCCACAAGAAGCTTGTCGCAGCAACCAATGTGAATGCACCTGCCTAACAGCAACGCTGTGTCCAGCCTGGAAAGAGATTTTCCCTAGGAAACCCACACAACCATAATGGCCATATGTTCCACATGAATGCTGAGGAAGCCCAGGAAGAGCCATATGTCGTGTTGGGTATGTTTTATATTAACTCAGTATTAGCAAGAATGTTGTTTGATTATGGAGCACTGCCTCATTTGTTACAGAAGAATTTGCATGCACTAGTAAGATTCAACCCACAAATCTGAAGCATGTTATGATAGTTCAAATCCCTGGTTCAACCACCAAAGTTAGAAAAGTTTGCAAGTCCATACCCATCAAAATCCATGGGATAGAATTTTATGCCAATCTAATAGTAATTGGAACCAAAGGTTTGGACGTAGTACTAGGGATGGATTGGATGTCGAAACATCAAGGATTAATCGACTGTGCTAAGAAAGCCATAACCATGACTAGTAGCACCGGAGTATCAGTAGAACATGTATCTGAGACCTTGCCCCATCAATTCAAGTGCAACAAGAGTCTACCCAAGACCACCATTGATCAAGTCTGAGTAGTCTGTGAATACCCCGATGTGTTCCCAGATGAATTGCCCGGTATGCCCCCAGATCGGGATATCGAGTTTATCATTGAACCAATCCCTGGAACCGGACCCATAGCTCAGAGACCTTATAGTATTAACCCATCTGAACTAGTGGAGCTGAAGAAGAAACTTGATGATATGCTGGGAAAAGGATTGATTCAACCAAGTGCGTCGCCATGGATATCACCCGTTTTGTTTGTTGATAAGAAGGATGGTGCCAACCATCTTTGTATGGATTACCAGAAGCTGAATGACATCACCATCAAGAACAAATACCCTTTGGAAAAGATATAAGATTTGTTTGATCAACTGACAGGTGCTAGAGTGTTTTCTAAGATTGATCTTAGAACTTGTTATCATCCACTGAAGATTGGTGGAACAGATATCCCAAAGACTGCCTTCACCATAAGACATGGATTGTATGAGTACAATGTCATATCTTTTGGATTAACCAATGCCCCGCTTATTTCATGAATCTCATGAATAAGGTTTTTATGAACTTCCTGGATAAGTTCGTCGTTGTTTTTATCGATGACATTCTGATCTACTCCAAGTCGGAAGAGGACAATGAGCAACACCTAAGAACCATCCTTGAAACCCTTAGGGAGCATCAGTTGTATGCCAAGTTCAGCAAGTGTGAATTCTCGTTAAAAGAAGTGGGATTCCTAGGCCATATCCTGTCGGCAGGAGGAGTCACTATCGATCCCACCAAGATCAAAGATGTTGAAGAATGGGAAGCCCCAACCACCCAAACCGAAGTCCATGCATTTCTTGGATTAGCCGGATATTACCGCAAGTTCGTGGAAGGATTTTCGAGCATCGCAAGACCGATGACCCAGTTGTTGAAGAAAGATAAGAAGTTTGAATGGACTGACAAATGTGAAGCAAGTTTTCAAGATCTTAAGAAGAGATTGGTTTCAGCCCCAATTTTGATCATGTTGGATATCAAGAAGCCTTTTGATGTATATTGTGACGCATCCAATATTGGTCTCGGATGTGTGTTGATGCAAGAAGGCAAAGTTATATCCTATCTGTCTAGACAACTGAAGCAACATGAGAAGAACTATCCAACCCATGACCTCGAACTAGCAGCCGTAGTTTTAGCTTTGAAGACATGGCGTCATTACCTCATGGGTAATCGTTGTGAGATTTATTCGGATCATAAGAGTCTGAAGTATATTTTCACTCTGAATATGAGGAAAACGAGATGGATTGAGTTAATCAAGGATTATGACCTTGACATTCACTATCACCCCGACAAAGCCAATGCGGTAGCGGATGCTGTTAGCAGATTACCGTGTAGATTAAACACCATGATTAAGGAAGCCCAGCCAAGTCTGCATGAGGAGATGGAGTATTTCAGAGTGGAGCTAGTTAGTGAAGTATTCTTAACTAGCATAGAAGTCCAACCCACTTTGATTAGTAAGATAAAATAAGCCCAGAAAGGAAATGCAAGTATCGATGGAATCAAGCGTCGTATCAATACTGGGAAAGTACATGGATTCACCGAAGATGAAGAAGGAGTTTTGTGGTACAAAGGGCGTACCTGTGTTCCAGCAGATTCGGAGTTAAAACAAGTCATTATGCAGGAAGCTCATGATACTCTTTATTCTATCCACCCAGGAGGAATGAAGATGTATCAGGATTTGAAGGACCAATTTTGGTGGTACGAAATGAAGAGAGAAGTCAGAAGCTACATAGCCAAGTGTGATATCTGTCAGTGAATCAAAGCGCAACATCAGTGACCCACAGGACTTTTGCAACCATTGCAGATTCCAGAATGGAAATGGGATTTTGTGAGAATGGATTTCATCACCAGTTTGCCTACCTCTAGTAGGGGAAATGACTCTATTTGGGTCATAGTAGATAGAATGTCTAAGGTAGCCCATTTCATACCCGTCAAGACAACCTATCAAAGCTCGAAGCTAGCTGACATGGGTATACCCTGTAGGTACTCGAGTCTCGTATATACGGTCCAGATACGGTGTAAGCCCACGGCCCAATGAAGACTTCGAGTGACCTACGGACTCTCGATAACTTGCGAGACAAGAAGAGGTCTAAAGATAGAAATTTTGAAGGGCATACCCTAAACTATAACCGACTCGACTTGCTACCTGAGACCTGGCCTATCAATATAAAGGCTAGGAGGGGGCAGCGAGGAGGATACACACAACCCTAATTTCCACAACTCTCGCCAGATTGCATCTGCGCGCCCCTATAATCTTCGATTTCTTCGTTAATTCCAAGAGCAGACAAGCAGGAGTAGGGACCTCTATGAGGCCTGAACCTGGGTAAACCTTGTGTCCCTGTGTGCTTGTTTGCTAGCCGATTGATGCTTCCAGCGCTCCCTCCTTCTCCAAAACCCAAGTCCATAACAATGGGCATTGACGAGTTTAACCCTCGTCATTGGCACCGTCTGTGGGAATTGGGAGTGCTGATGTTGCGGCTTCTTTAGCCTCATCAACCGCGATCTACAACTCCGCGACAATGGAGATTCGCCAGCTCTCCGGTGCGTTCGACTTCACCATCCACACGACGGCCACTCGCCGCCTTTCGAGTCCGTGGTCGACGGAATCAGCTTGGCGATAGGGAGCTTCCGCTTCCAAGTTGGTTAGATCGGCACGCTTCGCATGCCTGACCAGCCAACGGCATCCGCGATTGCTCCAGCATCGTGGTTCCCGCCACCAATCGGCACCCTCAGCGAGCTCAACACCTCAGCAACAACTGAGAGCACGGACAGCGACCGCAGTCGCGAATCTGATCTTGGTGGCCTAGCAACGGAAGATGGGGTTTACGGCTCCCGATCTGAAAGTTGCAGGAGCAACAGCTTCCCCAACCACTCCATGTGCGCCGTCATCAACGCCGGCGAAACCAGCGCCAATCGCGACAATGGCGACAACGGCCCTAACCCGCCTAACGGTGGAATACCTAATGGCGGACCACCCAACGGCGGCCCCACCAATGGAGGCAACGGCACGACCGTCAACAACGGAGGGGCAGTCGAACCTCCAACCATGGTGAACGAACACACTGGCAAATGTGTCGTGATCAGGCTCAACGAGCTCGAGTGGGCCCGCTGCCGAGAAGCTCTGCGAGGCAATCCTCTGCCTCCAGGCACGTCGCAAGAGATGTTGATGGGCTACCATTGGCTATTAAAGGAGGAGTATAGACGCCAGCTACAAACGACTATGCAACTCGAAGCGCGTAAAAAGGCGGCGGACAAGTCGAGCCTTCGACGGGCCGGGCTCTCCTCCCACGGAGGATCCTCCTCCAAAGGTAACGAGTACGTGGCCAACAAGAGACGATCTCGAATGGCCCACCTCACCGAGCAGGAGCGCATAGAAGTTGCGAAAGTCCTTGACTTCAGCTCTATGACAGTCGACACTCGGGGAAACATGGTCCCAAAGACGCCGCAAGCAGCGGTGACAGCAGCCACCATGTACCTACTCAACAACCAGCCGCCGGCTGGAGATCCCCAAGCCACCATGCGCCAATCTACAATCACGGGTTTGGGGTTAATTGAGGCTGCTCTCGACAAAGAGTCGACGCCGGAGCCGAAGAAAAACAAGGCTTCGGAAAAACGCTATTCCTCACCTTCGTCCAGCGACGACAATCATGATCTGTCTCGACGTCGCCGCTTACGGCGACACGACCACGATTACAATGTGTGTGATGACATCACGCAGCGCAAAATCAACAAGTCAAGGGCACGACGTGCCCAATCGACTGACTGAGAGGACGAAGACGTGGAGGTCTATGCCACCAGATGCTTCAGTAGGGCCATCAGACAAAAGTGAATGCCCAAGGGGTTCGAGCTCCCATCGGAGAACCCAACATTTGACGGCCTGCAAGACCCGAAAATCTGGTTGGAGGACCACATCTCCTCTGTCAGGCTCCATGGTGGGAGTCGAAGTACGGCCATGCAATGCCTGCAGCTACAGTTGTAGGGCGCCGCCCGAGCATGGCTCAACAACTTCCCGCATGGATCCATTCGCATTTGGGATGAGCTGGTCTACAGCTTTGTGCGCAACTTTAAGGGCACCTACACAAGGCCTGTGTCAATCGAAGAAATAAGGTGCTGCCAGCAAAGGTGAGGCGAATCGCTACGCTCGTACATCCAGATGTGGTCCATCATCAAGAAATCCGCAGAAAATATCCCGGAGGACCGGGAAATCGATGCATTCCACAGCGGCGTTCGCTGCATAGAGCTCAGGGAGGAGCTAGGCCGCTCGAAGCCCAAAACCATAGACCACCTGATGGAAATCACGAATCGGTGGGCAGATGGAGAAGACTTGGTGAAAAACCGCGTTCACTCCGACGACGAAGCAGAGCTCGAGCGCAGACGCGATCGCCGAAGGAAACAACGAATGCGCATCTACAATGAACACGACGACGTCAATATGGTCACAGCTGGCTACGTCGACAGGCGCGATGAAAACCGCAGTAGCGGCTATCGCAGCGGTGAACACCACGACTCTGGGAAAACCACGCAGGTATGGCAGCACTGCACTCACGAAGAGGCACCCGTGACAAAAATCGAAGAAAAACTATGCGGGCCGTGCAACGTGCACTTCTACATCGACAAGCACGACGTCAAGAAGAAATCCAGCCACCTTCTCAAGGACTACCGTGAGTTCCTCAAGCTCCACGAGGGTTTGGCTCGGATGAATCGCGACGCAGTCAACAGGGGCTACGGAGTCGCCCCAGGCCATGGAGCTCCTCCACCACCACCTGGAGTGCCACCAACCGCAGTCGCACCGGTCCATGATCAAGGTGGCGAGCCATACCCATGGGCTATGGGCAACATGATGATCCAAAAGGGACGCCCCTCGAATCGGGCGCAGAAGGCCATCACTCGCCAAGTCCACTTGGCGACAAACTCACCACCATCCACCACTGAGTACCTCAGTGGAAGTGACTCCTGCATCACCTTTGACAAGCGCGACCACCCGCGCCATGTACCTCGCCCAGGCCACTGTCCACTTGTACTCGAGGCACAGATCGGAGGCTTCGACATGAGTCGCGTCTTCATGGATGGTGGAAGCGGCATAAACCTCATGTCCACAAGTACCTTGCGAGCGATGAGGATCCCTCTGACCTGCTTATAGTTCTCGGACACGACATTCCATGGCATCGTCCGAGGAAAAGGCATATATCCCCTGGGTAAAATCAACCTCGACGTCATCTTCGGCACGCCGAAAAACTTTCGAGGCGAACGCATCCTCGGATGCATCGTGATCGCCAGGTTCATGGCAGTACCACACTATGCCTACCTGCAGACGAAAATGCCAGGTCCAAACAGCGTTATCACAATCAACGGGAGCTTCGAGAGATCCGACAGTTGCGACAAGGAATTCAACAGAATTTCCCAGTCCTTCAGCATGGAGGAAGAACTCGCGAGATTGAAGGAGTCGACAGATAACAGTCTGCCTCCCCTGAGCCGGCCAAGTTCACCCGACCTGTCCTTCGACTCGTCGGTGAACACGAAGAAAGTTTAGGTCCACCCATCGGACCTAGCCAAGACGGCCCTCATCGCCAACAACTTGAGTCCCGCATAGGAACTCGCGCTCGTCGAATTCCTCCGTGAGCACTGGGAAATCTTCGCCTGGTGTGCAGCAAACATGCCAGGAGTCCCCAGGGAATTTGCCGAGCACGCACTCAATGTCAATACAAACGCAAGGACAATCAAACAAACAATTCGGCGACTATCTGAGCCAAGAGAAAAGGCGGTCGGAATGGAGATCAACAGACTCCTCGACGCCAAACTCATACGCGAGATCAATGAAAGTACTTGGCTTGCCAATACGGTGTTGGTACCCAAAAAGGACATGGATATCCTACGGATGTGCGTGGATTTCACCTCGCTGAATAAGCACTACCCAAAGGACCACTTCCCGTTGCCGCGAATTGACCAGATCATTGACTCCACCGTGGGATGTGAGCGCCTCTACTTCCTCGACGCCTACTCAGGCTATAATCAGATTCGAATGAACATGGGAGATCAAGAGAAAAACAGCGTTTACAACGCCTTTTGCTGTGTTCTTCTACAACACAATGGCCTTCGGGCTAAAAATGCACGAGTAACATATCAGTGGTGCATGCAGGCTTGCCTCAATAACCAACTTGTTCGCAACATCCAAGTCTATGTTGACGACATCAAAATCAATACCAAAGAGGAAGCCTCGCTAATCGACGATTTACACAAAACCTTCGCCAACCTCAAACACTACCGGATCAAGCTCAATCCGGACAAATGCGCCTTCGGCGTGCCATCTAGGCAACTACTTGGGTATCTCATCTCCGCAAGGGGGATCGAGGCGAACCCGAAGAAAATAAAAGCCATACTGGCCATGGAGAAGCCGAAGAACGTAAGAGGTGTCCAGCAGCTGGCTGGGCGAATTGCAGTGCTCAGTCGATTCATCAGTCGAATGGGCGAAAAGGCACTGCCCTTCTACCAACTTCTCCGCAAAGATGACAAGTTCGAGTGGACGAAGGAGGCACAAGATGCATTCGAAGACCTCAAGCGTCTACTGTCTACCTCACCAGTACTGGTGACCCCACGTGAAAGGGAACCACTGTTGCATACATCTCCGCCACCAACCAGGTGGTCAGCACGGTGCTTGTGGTGGAACGAGCCGAGGAAAACAAGGTCCATGAGGTACAGCGCCCAGTCTACTACCTCAGCGAGGTGCTCACACCAATCAAGCAGTGGTACCCACACTACCAAAAGCTGGCATACGGCATCTTCATGACAGCTAGGCGACTGCGCCACTGCTTCTAGGAGCACCCAATCGTGGTGGTCAACAATGCCTCGCTTGGGCACATCCTCAACAACCCCGAGGCCAGCGGACGAGTCACGCTTTGGGGAATCGAGTTGTCTCCACGAGACATTACATATGAAAAGTGTGACGCGATCAAGTCGCAAGTTCTCCCTGACTTCCTCGTGCACTAGATGGAGAATCAGCTCCCGGAAAAACAAGATATGTCTTACCTCTTGACAATGCACTTTGACGGATCCAAGAGAAAGGAAGGAGCTAGCGCAGGTGTCATACTGACATCACCCCAGGGAGACAAGCTGAAATATATTCTACGAATGCAGTTCACCGCCTCCAACAACGAAGATGAATATGAGGCCCTATTGCACGGGATGCGGATGGCAAAAGCCTGCGGCGCCAAAAGTCTCATCATCTACGGTGACTCCAAGCTGGTCATCAACCATACAATGCACGAGTGTGACGCGCTAAACGACAATATGATCGCCTACCGCGACTTCTACGACACACTCGAAGGGGACTTCGACGACTGTGAGCTGCGGCACGTAGGTCGCGAAAGCAATGAAGATGCGGATGCAGTCGCCAACATTGGATCCACCTGCGCCCCCTTACCACCTTGGGTATTTCTCGAGCGCATCTGCGAACGCTCCATCAAGCCAAAGTCCGCAGATAAGAAAATAAGCGCAACAACGGACTTGGGGGCTATGCCACCCAATGAGCCAATGGCACTCGACAACCTGGAGATCGACACAGGACTCGAAGGACCAATGGAGATCATGATGATCGAACCCTCTTGGACTCAACCTTACATCACATACCTTCTCAGCAAAAGGCTGTCGGACGATCCGACTGATGCGGGGAAAATCGCACGACGATCCAAGGCATTCGCCATCATCAACAACAAATTGTACAAGCGCAGCATCACAGGAGTACTCCAACGGTGCGTCTCCAACACTGATGGAAGGGCCTTCCTCCTTGACATCCATGAGGGTACTTGCGGGCACCATGCGGGCAGTCGCGCCCTCGTCACCAAAGCTCTACGAGATGGATTCTACTGGCCTACGGCCATGCATGATGCCAAGGACATCGTCCAAAAATGCAACGCTTGCAAGTAATTCACGGACAAACCACATGCACCTGGCGCGGAGCTCCGTCCAATACCATTGGTCTGGCCCTTCGCGCAATGGGGACTCGACATGGTCGGCAAGCTCCCAAAGTCCTCGCGAGGAGGCTACGTCTACCTCTTGGTCGCAGTCGACAAATTTACGAAGTGGATAGAGGCCATGCCGGTGACTAACTAGTCAGGGGCCAGTGTAGTCAAATTCTTCAAGTCCATTGTCTATTGCTTCGGAGTGCCACACAGCATCATCACGAACAATGGAACAAACTTCACCTCTAAGGAGTTCCAGGGTTTCTGCGAAAACCTGGGAATCAACGTAAGCTATGCCTCCGTAGCTCATCCGGAGACCAACGGTCAAGTCAAAAAGGCCAACGGGCTCGTTTGCGACGGATCCAAGAAGCGACTCCTCAGGCCACTCGAACAAGCCACAAGATGCTGGCCAGACGAGCTGCAATCGGTACTTTGGATCCTACGCACAACCCCAAACAGTGCCACGGGGTACACCCCGTTCTTCATGGTGTATGGTGCTGAAGCGGTGCTACCCACAGATGTACGATACAAAGCACCGCGTGTGGTCACTTACAGCAAGCAGAGTCAACTCTTGCACTTGAAGACTCTGTCGAACTCCTTGATGAGGCACGGGAAATCGCAGCAGAAAGATCGACGATCTACCAGCAGAACCTGCGTAACTACCACAGCAGAAGGCTACGCCCCAGGTCCTTCGTCGAAGGAGACCTGGTCCTGTGACTAAAATAGCAAGGGCACCTCAAACTTGACTCCCGTTGGGAAGGACCATACGTGATTACAGAAGTAATCTTAGGTGGCGCCTACCGCCTCAAATATTTGAAGACACGAGTCGCATACTCCAACCCCTAGAACATCGCGCAACTAAGGCCCTTCTACCCTTAGTCGTTTTTATTTCTTTACATTACAAATAAGGCGTTTCAGCTAGGCTACTTAGCCATACATTGTACCTCATACTGTTCTACGAATAAATAAAGCTAAGTGCCCCAAACTCTGCATCTTTCTATTATTTTTTGCCATCTATCTACTCGGGGGCTGTCCCACCCTTTACACATCTGTTCTATGAGCCAATCGCAATATCCTGAGTAGCTGGCGCATTAATCGAACCCTTGATAAACACCACCCCAGCTGCAACGCACCTGACAGGTTGGCAAGGTATTGAGATAAACACAATTCAAGCTAACGAAAGGGAATCGCATAGTGCAACGCACTCGCAAAACATACAAGCTAACAAGCTCTTTACACATCAATGTAAATCAATTATATATGGCATACATACGAATTTTACAACAATTGTATACCTATGTGCAAGATACAAGCTAAACTACTGTTACAACAGAAGAACGTTTGTCTGCTCCTCGAAGAAGTCGACAATTTCCTGCGCTGGGCGATCCACCACCTGGTAATGAGGAACCATGTTCCAGTTCAATCCTGCCGGCGGAGTTGGCGGACCAGCAGCAACAGCTGCAACATCAACATCAGGCCTATGCAGTCGCACCAGCGACAATGCAGCCTTGGCACCAGCCACTAACGGTTGCCACACACACTCGCGGGAACGACGTCTATAAATTTAGCAAGAAGAGCCACCAGGCTCGAGGGAACGAGGTCCAGCGGAAACATCATCTGATCGATATTCCTTAAGCATGACTGTGATTTCTATAGAAAATGAAGCACTCGCGAGGCATGATCCTGCAGGGTCGCAAGTGCGATTGCGCAATCATGATCCACCCAGAAGTACGCACTCGCCTAAAGTTGTTCTTGGGTCAGGTCATGCATGCGAATGGCGATCCTGTCCTTCTCATCCTGTGGATGACGCGGGCTAACAACTATACCAAGCAAGAGGAAAAAGTATGAAGACAACAAACTACCGCGATTGACTACAAGGATAGATAAGGAGGCAGAAAGCTAACACTTGAACTGGTCACCCAGCTGCGCCACCTACCCTAGTAGATATTGGTCTCGGGCGGTGGCCTTCTCCGCCCTCGAGTTCCATAGATCCACGTTACCACGGAGGACGGGCAGTTCGCGTTCCAGCTGCTTAATGCGATCGCGCAGTCACGAAAGCAGGGACAGCTCATCCACCCTTGAGTGCGATTGCGCTAAGGTATCACCAGCGGATGGCGGGTCCCGAGGCTCACTCGAAGGACCACTCGATGTACCCCATCACAAGCCAAGGAAGAGAAAATAACGGACCAAACAACACATCGATAAAAACTCAAGAGCATTCAAATGTAGCAAAAGTATCCATAGAAGACACTTAGCCAGCGGCATGTTTTCAACAAAAGGAGTCGTGTTATTAACTATTACAGATATCACTACTGTGGAGCAGCTGGCTTCTTTGACTTGGACTTCGGTTTTGGGGGCCTCATCTAGTCCGTGGCAGTATCAGACGCCAGAGACTTCCCACCGGCCCCTGACGCCGCACCCTTTGCTGCCTTCTTGGCTCGGTGCAACTGCTTAGAGTCCTTCGTGACTGTGTTGATGAGTTGTGGCCCGTACTTGACACGGGAAGTTGCAAAAGGAGCAAAAACTACCTGTTGACCATCTACACCGACATGCATCGCCTTGGAGACCGTAGCGGGATCCATCTCCACGCCATGGGCTTGAACCATGGCGAGTGACATGGAAGCGCTAGCCAGACGAAGCGAGTTCTTGAAGCCTGCAGGAATACCTCCATCAAGGGACTCCACCAGGTCATCTACGTTCTCGATCAGCTCAGCTTTGGGTGCTAGCTCCTCGCGGAAGCGAGTGAGTACACCCTTATCTTTGGTCAGCGTTCCCTGAATGGAGGCACTGCGGTCTTCGACTGCCGCGATGGCGCCTGCCTAGGCATCATCGCGACGAAGCGCCTGGGCCTGGAAGCTCAGACCACCAGAATATACACAGAGCAAAGTGTTAGAAAAAAGTCAGCACAACAACAAAGTCGAAAGAAAGGACACAACAGAAATCCAGACAAAAGAATACCTGAAAGAGCCTTGGCAATCGAGAAGAGATTTCCTCGAACAACTTCTCCCTAGCAGTGATGGAGGCGCGCAAATCCTCTTCACGTTTTCACGATTCATCAAGTGCAGCGACAACCTCATCGCGACTCTTCACCGCCGCGGCGAGCGTCTTTTCAAGGGAAGCGGCTTCGCGAAGACGCACGTGATGCTCAGTTGAAAAAACACAAGATAGATCGTCAGTCGAGTATATAAAAATATCATAAGGATCAAGAAGAATAAGCACAAAATACTAACTTTCAACCACGCGGTGGCGATTGTCCAGCAACGCGTGCTGTCGACCCATTGCAAGTACTTGCTCCACAAGGCAAGCAACTTCCTTGATAATAAGCTGCAACAGGAGAGAACACAAAAGGATCAGCAGATAGCATGGATGATTAATTCGACTGCAAGTAAGAGCAACATCGCACGCACGTCCTCCTCTAGAGACTCCGAAGTCAATTGTCGTGCAGTCATCCGGACAACCATCTGATGCGCCACGGAATGTGGAGAACTTGATGAATTGTGCCTGGAGTGGGCGGCCAATGGAGGGGAAGGATTCCTCTCAGCCACTTCCTTGGCCTTGGAGTCTGCGACCCCAAATTCTTCCAAAAATTGGACGTCGCCAGAAGATGACGATGCCGGTTGACTATGGAACAAAACCAACATCAGGAAAGTGCAACTCCAAAAAGAACCAAGATGAGAATTATATACTTACTAGTCAAACTTATCAAAGTCAAAGGTTTGGTCCTCTGACTCCGACTCCGATGACTCCTTCAGCAGCCTCATCTTCTTGCGAGTAGATGGCGCCATTGAACTCACAGGAATAGCAGGAATTGGAAACTCCGCACCGATCGCTGGACCTCCTGGAGTAGAAGGAGACGACGCATCTGAATCTTTGTTGCGCGAACGCTTGCAAGTGTCCGGACTGCTGGACTCGGGGACTTCCTCCTCCTCTTCAAATGGGACGGTCAACTCTGACTCGTCCTCTTCATCTACTTCACGAGGAATAACCCCCTCAGGAAGAGGGGGCAAACTGGGAGACACCCTCCAGTCCTGCATATAAGAAAACAAGTCAGCACATCTCAACAAAATCAGAAGCACTCGACAAATAAGCTACTTCATAGATCAATCATACCTCATGAGGAGGGTTAGAAGCATCAAATGGAGGCACGATTGGTTCACTGGGGAGCACATCCTTGGCGGTGTACTTGGTGAGCAGTTGCACCCTGTTATCTACTTCACCTGCGGAAATTCCATCGGCAGATACGCGAGTGACATTGTCCGCACTAGCCCACTGGAACATGGGGTGGACTCTGGCCTGCAGGGCCTGGATGCGACAGTGCAACCATGTGCGAATGAGGGTGCAACCTCCCTCTTCTTTACCCATGCGACTCTCGAGGTCGCAGACGCGCTCGTACATCACTTCTGTCTCCTCAGACTCGTCGGGCATCACCACGTTCTTCCAAGAACGCCTCCTCCTCCACGGCGTCGCAGGATGAAAAGGCGCGAGTCCGAAGTGTTCTCCGTCGGCCTTCTGGTTGCGGATGTAGAACCACTTGTCCCTCCACCCTTGGACGGACGCCATGATCTTGATATCAAACTATGTGACGGAGGATTTGACATGGATCCCGCAGCCTCCTACGTTGTAGACTACGGAGCCAGATGTCGATTGACGCTTCAGCTTGAAGAGCCGTTTGAAGAGACCAAAGTATGGCTTGACTTCGAGCCAGCACTTGCAAAGTGTAATATAGCAGGGGACATGGAGAATAGAGTTGGGGGATAGCTGGTGCAACTAGAGACCATAGAAACAAAGGAGGCCCCTAAAAAACGAGGCAGGGGCAGAGACAACCCGCGGATGATGAACGCTAGGAACATCACCCGGAAACCAGTAAGAGGACAAGGGGTTACCTCACCACCTAGGACTCGCGAGTCATCAACCGCGGAGGATAGAACTCCATCTTGGCGTAGAAGACGGAGCTCAGACGACTAGATGATGGAAGCGCGCCATGTGCCATTGGTAACATGGGTTCCCGCACCCTTCTTCTTCCCGGGGACGGCGGTGCTGGTGTCCGCAACAGCGAAGCCGCCCTTCTTCTTGGCAGCAGCAATGGCGGCGGCGGACTCAGCGGCAACACCTCCTTTCTTCTTCCCCATCTTGTGGTGGCGATGCGAGCGGAGGAAGTAACTAGGAAACACACGGAGTTGGTCTAGTGTCGTGAAGCGGGAGGAACTCTAAGAGGCAGAGAGTAGCAGCAATGGCGATGGAGGCACAAAGCAGAGAAAGAGCAGATGAGAAATTACCACAGCTACGCTGGTACTTAACCCCCTGGCGGATGCAATCCAACGGCCAGCAGAAACCCTACTGGACGCGTGGCGCGCATCGTGATCGACACGTGGAAAGGTGGAAGCACGAAACGTCCCCCACTACCTCCATTACATGCGGAAATCAAGGAGGCACGGTTAAAACGAAAGATTACGCACGCCCGGTCAAGTCAGGGTCAGAAAATGGGACCCACCGATCGTCACGTCCTGTCAAAGCCGCTCACGTGGGTAACTGAGGTCATCACATCGTCAGCACTGATGTCATCAAAGATTGAGCACTAGAAGACTTCGACTACTTTAGTCCTTGCTCGAGTCTTCGACTCCACCAAGCACTCGGGGGCTACTCCCATAGGGAGCGCTGGTCGCGCACCCTACTATTTTATTTTCTGCAGGAATATGGACATTCAAAGCATACCCAACCACTCGAATCTCCGATTCGACTATGGATCATGGGTTACTCACATAGGGAGTGCCGGAAACAAATTCGACTGAAACAAGCAAACAAAAGACGACAGTAGTCGCTAAAGTTCTTTAGTCCCTGCATGATTCTTCGACTCAACCAGGCACTCGGGGGCTACTCCCATAGGGAGTGCTGGTCGCGCACCCTATGATTATTTGTACATCGTACTGTGTGCTGATAACATCCACACTCGAAGTCTATGGCGGCACCACCTCACATTTTCCCTACAAAGAGACTCCGTGTCCTGGGTCACCCGAATCATCTCCGTGATGACAAAATTCGGATGTCGCGCTTGTAGCATGAAGATAAGACCTAAATAAGGCCTGGCAACGCATTTGCTGCACACTACCATAAATATATCCGTGCCTACAGGTGCGATGAACATGCCTTGACGTACGCGTCGAGTGCTCACACCCATATACTGGAATTCGACTCCTGTAAGACCTCCGCGGCTTGAGTCGAATTACAGCAGCACTTTTCTGAATTCGAGTCCGGGGACTCGAGTTCGAGTAGATTGCGTTGTTTTTCCCTAAGGTAGTTAACTGATACCGATACATCGGTTAAATCAGGCACGCACATCAACAATCCCTATGACACAAACAGAGGACTCAAAAAATCTAGTCATGCACTCGAAAGGCTTCATAAAGTCCCTAGTCGAATCTGCGATTCCACTGGACACTCGGGGGCTACTGACATGGGTATACCCTGCAGGTACTCGAGTCTGGTATATACAGTCCAGATATGGTGGAAGCCCACGGTGTTTCCACGGCCCAATGAAGACTTCGACTGACCTACGGACTCTCGATAACTTGCAAGACAAGAAGAAGTCTAAAGATAGAAAGTTTGAAGGGCATACCCTAAACTGTAACCGACTAGACCTGCTACCTGAGACCTGGCCTATCTATATAAAGGCTAGGAGGGGGCGGCGAGGAGGATACACGCAACCCGAATTTCCACAACTCTCGCTAGATTGCATCTAGGTGCCCCTATAATCTTCGACTTCTTCGTTAATTCCAAGAGCAGACAAGCAGGAGTAGTAACCTCTACGAGGCCTGAACCTAGGTAAACCTTGTGTCCTTGTGTGCTTGTTTGCTAGCGGATTGATGCTTCTAGCTCTCCCTCCTTCTCCAAAACCCAAGTCCATAACAATGGGCATTGACGAGTTAAACCCTCATCACTAGCAGATGTACATCGCTAGAATAGTCAGTTTGCATGGAACCCCCAAGACCATCGTGTCGTATCGAGGAACCCAGTGTACATCAAAATTTTGGCAGAAAGTCCAAGAAGGATTACAAACCAAACTGAATTTCAGCACAGCTTACCACTCGCAAACCGGCGGACAATATGAAAGAGTCAACCAGATCTTAGAAGATATGTTGAGAGCTTGTGTGCTAGAGTATGGATCTAAATGGGGAGATTATCTACCATTCGTGGAATTCTCTTACAACAATAGTTATCAAGCCAGTTTGGAAATGGCCCCCTTTGCATTTTTGTATGGAAGAAAGTTTCGTACCCCGTTAAATTGGTCACAAGTAGCAGAGAGTCGGATCTGCGGACCCGACATTCTGTGAGAAGCTGAAGAGAAGGTTCACAAAGTCCGTGAGCACTTCAAGACCGCTCAATCCAGACAGAAGAGTTATGCACATAAAAGACGTCGATACCTGACCTTCAATGTCAGAGATTTTGTGTATCTCAAAGTGTCACCCTTGAAAGGAATGCAACATTTTTGATTGAAAGGGAAGCTTGCCCCTAGATATATTGGACCCTTCAATATTTTGAATCACTGGGGAGAAGTATCTTATCAACTAGAACTGCCTGAGGAGATGTCAGCCGTGTATGATGTGTTCCACATCTTGTTACTTCGCAACTGCCTAGAAGTTCCAGAGAAGACCGAAGTGTTCAAGAACATTGATCACCGAGCCATAGATATCGACCAGGATCTAACCTATCATGAAGTGCCCATCCGTATTTTGGAAGCAGCATTCAGAATGACCCGGACCCAAAGTATCAAGTTTCTCAAGATCCAATGGAGTAACCATACTGAAGAATAAGCCACCTGGGAACGCGAAGATTACATTAGGACTGAGTTTCCCAATCTCTTTAGTTCCTAGTTTTTCCTGACAATCGGGACGAGATTCTGTTTAAGGAGGGCAGGTTTGTAACATCCCAAAAATATTAATGAAGCTTATCAAGATCTAATCACCCAAGTTTAGGGTTAACAAGAACTTTTATTAGTTAACTTAATATGAGTGCATGTGTGATTTGCATTAGTGTATGAATGCTTGAAATTGCCATGATTGATTGCCACTAATGATAAGGCATAGTTTAAAGATGAATACTACATCATCTAGATCACTTACAAACAGAATCAAATGAAAAGAAAATCAAATATAGATCATATGATCAAGTGGTCATTTTGGCTAAACTTATCCACTAGACCACTTTGAGTGTTCCTAGTAAAGGATTTCTAACATAAACAATTCCCATTCTTTTCACCCCTTGCTAGATCAAGTAAAAGTGAATCCAAGCAAGCTTTACAAAGGTACAGAAACTTTTTTCAAATCTATTCAAGAGACATTGCAAAATTGAATCAAGTTCATATGCCTAGATCACCACTTTTCAAAAACCATTCAAACCAATTCCCCTTGACCATTCCCAACAACCATAGACTACTAAGCAAGTACTCAGATCACTCACCAAAAATCATCCAAACATTTGAAAGATGAATTCATGAGGCCATTTGGTCGAGCACCTGGCAGGCACAATACAACCTCAACAACTATACACTGTTTTGAGCTATCAATTGCTCATCTCTTTTACTCCAATCAACTCATTCAATTGTCCATGATCATCCCTGGTACTTGGCCATGCAAAGGAGAGGCATCACCACATTGACCAGTGGCATGATCATACCGAGCCGGCTATGCCGGTCGAGCATGAACCACTCGCTGCATGCCACGCTGCCCACGCCCATGACACCTAGTAGCTAGCCATGACCTCACTGCCACCCCTGTCCACCCCTTGACCCAAGGCGAGAAGTGGAGACGCTAGAAATAGCGCGCCCATTTAAGCCCCTTCCATGCCGAGCGCACGACGTAGCGCCACAGCTGCCTCACACGCACACACCGCGCCTCACTCTCTCTGCCTATACCCGCAGCCGTCGTGGTACCAGTGACCTCCCATACATGATTGTTCACCTCCGCGCGCCCCATGACCACCATACCAAGTGACAAACACCCGCGTACTAGAACAGAGCGTCGACATCGCCCGACCAACAGAGACTGCCCCTTGCCGTGCCGTCACACGTATGAAGATCTCCATAGTCTACCGCACCAACCCATGCCCTCCACCATGCTCAACGAGACCTGTAGCAGCGTCGACGGAGGAGCCAGACCATGCCGCCCTGCCTCCACCCTGGGTGTATAAATAGAGGCTACCCTAGACCTCATTCTCGACACCATTCCACTCCCCACTCACCTAGGAACCTCACCGACCCTTCCACGGAGAAAGGCGAGCACCAGCTGGAATTTAGCCGGAGTCTGCCACTGCAGTCGAGGAAGGAGGCCATTGATTGTGGCCACCCTAGGAGCTGCTGTGACCGCGCCTTGAACCACCATTGACGATAACCCCATTCGCCCCCATCACCGACTCTAGCTTGAGGCCTGGTAAGTCCCCAGTGACCCCTACCGCGTGTTTCTCGTCGGCGCCGTTCAACATAGAGGATGAACCTCAGCCGTTAGATCTTGTTCTAATAGTAAGACTCAGATTGAAAGATACCGTTTCAGTTCAGATGAGTCGCTGACGTGTGGGACCGTTCTGTCAGCAGCCCACTGCGCCAGCGCTGTGCGGTTGGGCCGGCCCATTTTATTTCCTGTGTAGAGCCCAGTGATTCAAATAAGATTTTGCCAATTTAGTTAAAACCATATTCTATAAGTAGATTCAAAATTCAATTCAAAGAGATTCATTGAACCAAAATGCACGATTCCAATTTTGTTGGAAAGGTATTGAAATTATCTAATCACTATCTTTGGATTCAAACCATTTAGAATTATAGATCACCTATACCAAAAATAACAAGACAGAGACTTTTGACACTTCGAGCATTTTTCTAAAATAAACTATAAATTCTTTCGAGATGATTCCAACTCTCAAAAATCACATTTTCCATGCTCTACATGAATATGTAAAAACATTTGGCCTTACAAACATGAAACATGGTTTAGTATTAAAAGAATGATATATAGGGCTCTCTAGTCACTTTAATATTATTAAATAGTAATATTAAATCTCGTAATGCATGACCATCATTTTAAATCACATTCCAAAGCGTGAGAATATGTGGTGAGGACATGGTCCATACGAACCTATATTCTAGTTGGAGAATATTAAATCCTAAATAATTTCAATGAGTAGATATTACTTTTCTGAAATAAGAAGAATGAGAAAATGTTGATATCCCCTATGATGATTGAGATGACAATAGATCATATAGTATGAGCCCTTGTGTGCTAAATAGAAGTAGTGAAGTGTTGTTTGGTGATTGTGTACATTGAATGTATTTATAGACGCTAGTACCGACCCGGGCTACAATGAGGAGAAGTACTTCAAGGAGGAGGAGGATAACTTCAACGACTGTAACAACTGCACTGCTCAAGGCAAGCTATCAGTGCATGCTAGAATTATGCATGCTATCCATGCAAGCGCTTTATACTAGATGCCCTGGGCATGCTTGGTTATGCAACTTTACCAATTCCCAGTTTTACTCCAAGCTTTGCTTTTCCCTTTACTACAATGTCTTATTTAGTTAATGAATTGGGATTCGTGGAAAATATGATGGATACAATCAATATCATAGAACTAGCCTTGGATACTTATACTTTATTAACACCCCCAATAGTGATACACTCAAACATTAGTGGCTAGTGCTAAGCTAAAACTTGATCACTTTAGATGGGAATACTTGGTCAAAATGATTATGAAAACCTTGGAATGAAGATTCATTCTATTGAAATGTTTTGACATGTGTTGTGAAACACAATGGTTTGATGATGAAATTGATGAGGAATGAGCCTTGACTTTAATAAAAACTTATGGTTGGGTTCGGATGCGATACCATTCCAATTTTATCGTACCACCTCAATACCTGAGTTGGGTAGGGCTTGACTGAAAGTTTATATGTCTTATTATGGGTTCCCTTACGGAAGAGGTTGAGCTGAGGCTACCTCATGATGAATGTCCACCTATGCAGTGCCCAGGATGATAGATGGTCATGGCTGGGAGGCCAAGCTCATAAGGGAGGTGCCTATACTAGGGTGTGTAAGTGAAAGGTTAGGATTGATTATCCACATACCAAGTATGATGATCCAGGGTTATCCCTGACTGCTGTATCGAATTTTGTGGTAAAGGTGTACCACCTTTGTAGAGTGTCAAACTATTCGAATAGCCGCGTCCAAGGTTATGGATAGTTGGAGTGGCCATACTATTCCGTTGTCAGATGTTTTCAAAATGATTTGTGACTTGAAAGATGACTTCGACTTGACCACAACAGAGTTGTGGACATGAGATCTAAGTTCCCCCTTTAAGTGATGTAGAGAACTAAATTAGGTCTTTACGCTTGAAGCTTTATGAAATAAACCTGACTTTTTTAAAAAACCTAGAGCTTATGACTCCTACTAGGTTTACCTTTACTTATACTAGTGATAGTTTGCGAGTACTTGAAGAGTACTCATGGCTTTGTCCCTGGCTATTCCCATGGCCAGACTATGAGGAGGATTACCCGGAAGACGGACAGCTGGAGGTCTATGACAACTAGAATCATCTCCCATCGTGAGCATTTCTTGTGATCATGAAGACGGAGCCTACTACATTTACTTTCCATTGCTTTGATTGTATTAAGACTGGATCATGAGATCCTTTATTTGTAAGACCTTTATTATGGTTTGTAATGGATGATGTACTGTTGTATCACTTCTGTTATGTATCGCAAAAATGGTAATCCTGGGATTGCGATGTACGGCATAACAAGCATCTGCACTTAAAAATACAGGTGTTGACAACAACTCCCTACGATACAGTGTACCCGATCCCATTGTATCGTTGCAACATGGCGTAGGTCTCCCTATCAAGACACACAATAATCGCCAGATTTTTAAGGACAAAAAACCTCTATTATCAGAAACTGAACTGTGCAAGGACATGGCAATGTTGTTCTGTTAGAGGCCATATAAAAACATTATGTAAATCTTTCAAATCAGACGTACGATACTTGTGAAAGACGTCCAATACTCAAGGTTGCAAACTTGAAGTTTTAGTGCAATCTCTATTAAAGCATAGTCCATGCAACAGAATGGATATACTATGTTCTTGGATATCAATAACTTTTCTGTATTCTAGGAACAAATACTTCTTGCGAAATCTGGATGATGGAGATGGAGATGGACAGACTTGTACCAGGAGCATGATGTGGCTTCTAACCATGGATTCCTCAAAAATTTCAATCATTTTCTCACATTTGTATTGCTTTAGCAAATTACTCACTACATTCCAAATGGCAGTGGATCTGGCAGGTGGGTGGGCAGTCAAGCGGTGGCCACGCGTGAGGAGGATGCAGACATCAACGGTGGAGGCCAGCGGCGGCTGCGCGTGACGAAGATTGGTCCGACCGCGTGTGATGAAGGAGGAGCGGGGGAGGTCGGTGGCGACCATGCGCGAGGAAGGGGAACCGCTGCAACGCTTCTCGATTTCATTGGGCCGGGCCCATGTGGACGAAGGACGACAAAGCGAAACGACGTAGTGCGGGGACGGCAGAAAACGGAACCTCCACTTTCCTTTTAGATAGTAGAGAATCTAGGAGGCATTTGAAACAAAACTCATGCATGACCTTTGCTAGATTTTCAGTGTCTCCTAACCTTCACAAATAATGTTTAGCAGAACGAAGCTCGGTCCTGCTAGCTTTGTACTACAACTATGAGATGAGCTTTGAATTTGTTATCCATCAAAAGTATCTGCAACTTTACAAGAAGAATTCAAAGCTCGTTCAAGTTTTTAGGCTTCAAAGTGATTAGTGAATTTACAAATATAAAATTGTCAACACCCGGATTTTTAATCCTAGATGCCTGTTATGTCATACATCACAATCCCAGGATTACCATTTTTGTGAGACATAACAGATTGGATATCACAGTACATCATCCATTAGAAACCAATATAAGGTCTTACACGAATAAAGGATCTCATGATCTAGTCTGAGTACAACAAGCAGCGGAATAAATAATAAGCGTAGCGGTGGGGTCCATCTTCAGTGGCACAGGCAATACTGACGATGGAAGCTAGTCTTAGTTATCATAGCCGTCCTGCTGTCCGTCATCTTGGTAGTCTCCTTCATAGTCCGGCCATAGGAATATCTAGGGACAAAAGCCATGAGTACACTTTAAGTACTCGCAAACTATCACTAATATGTAAGGTAGTTCTAGCTCGATTGCTAACTCTAAGTTTACTTGTAAAGTTAAGTTTGAAACCTAAGCTGAGTTCAGAAACAAAGAAAGATAAAATAAAGTTCTAGAATCACTTAAGTTGGGAAGCTAGTGTCATAGTCACAACCCTGTTGTGGTCAAGTCAAGATTCATCATTCATTTCATAAGTCATTTTGAAAACATCTGACAACGAAACAGTATGGCCACTCCAAATGTTCATAACCGCGGACGCGACTATTCTAATAGTTTGACACTCTGCAGAGGTGGTACACTTTCACCACAAAATTCGATACATCTGTCAGGGATAACCCTGAATCATCATACTAAGTATGCAGATAATCAAACATAACCTTTCCTTTACACACCCAAGTATAAGCACCTCTCCTATGAGCATGGCCTCCCAACCATGACCATTTGTCATCTTGGGCACTTCATAGGTGGACAACATTGAGAGGTAGCCTCAGCTCAAACCTCTCCCACGAGGGAACTAATACTAATGCATATAAACTTCCGGCTAATCCTTACCCAATTCAGATATTGTGGTTGTACGGTAAAATTGGAATGGTATCGCATCCAAATCCAACCATCAGTTTTTTGTAAAAGGGCTAAGGCTCATGCATCAACATTTTCATCATCATAAACCATTTGTGTTTCGCAACACATGTCAAAACATTTCAATAGAATGACTCATCTTTCCAAGGTTTTCACAATTAGTTTTGATTTAGCTCTAAGCTACTAAGTTAAGAGTGTTCACTAAGGGGGGATGTTAATCCTAATCTCATGCCATAGAATGACATCTAAGGTTATCTAGATAGGTCAATTTTTATACTTTTTATGCTACCTTCAAACAAGTAAGGGACTTTGGTAAAGTAAAGAAAGCAAAAGCTTGAAGTAAAACTTTGGGTAGGTAATATTCAAAGTGGTATAACCAAAGCATGCCTAAGGAACCTTGCTTAGATTATCTTGTTTAATTCTAGCTTGCTAACAATATCTTGCAAGTGTTGGCTTGCATTGTTAATGATGGCTTGCCTTGTGTAGTGCAGTGGTTGAAGTTTTCTTCCTCCTCCTCTTGGTAGAACTCCTCGTCCTCGAAAGCTTGGTCGGTACTATCGTCTATAAATATATACGGGATACACAATCACCAAACAATGCTTAACTAGGCTACTTGGTACACTAAGGCACACATTTGATGATCTATTATCATCACAATCATCACAAGGTTTTGTTAACTAGCTTCATTCTTTTTATTAAAAAAAGTAATTTCTACTCTTAAAAATAACTAAGATTTAATATTCTCCACTTAAAATATGGGATCATGTGGACACATGGCATCCCCAAATATTCTAACATATGCGAATGTGATTTAAAGGTTGGATCACATTTTAATAAGTTTAAGTTTAAAATTTAATAATTTAAAGTGACCAGAAATGCCTATATAGCATTATTTTGGTACTAGTCCAAAGTCACTTCATGCAAACCTTAATATTATTACATATTCAGATATGTATGGTTAAATGTGATTTTTGAGAGTTGGAATCAACTCAAAAGCTATTATGGTTAATTTTATAAAAATGTTTGAATGTGCAAATGCTTCTGTCTTGTTATTTTTACTAGGAGAGATCTATAAGTCTAAATGAATTAAATCCAACGGGCTTGGGTAGATCTTTTCAGAAGCTTTCCAAAAAAATTGGAATCATTCAATTTGGTTAGTCAATCTTTCTGAATTGATTTTTGAACTAAGGGACATAATTGGATTTAAACTTAAATAGAAAAACACTTATTTGAATTCGTGGGCTATCGCGGGAAAGGAAATGGACCGGCCCAATGGTGCTCAGTGGCGCAGTGGGCGGCTGACAGGTTAGTCCCGCTTATCACCGAGACTTAAAACCAGAAACGGTATCTAGCGATCTGGGCCACACGATTATAATGTGGATCAACGGCTCATAGTCGTCGTCGACAATGGACTCATCGCCAGCGAGACCAAACCCTAAACGGCCGGTGAGGGTCTACTGGGGACGTACGATTGGCTCCAGCTAGTGCAGTGAGGCGGGCAATCGAACTAGACGGCAACGGCGGACTCATGCGAGGTCACGGCAGGGGCTGCGGTGGACGGAATCGACGGCAGCGTCTCCTCCTCTGCAGCGGGCTCCTCCGGCGCAATTCCGGCGAACTATAGCTCGAGCGACTCTGGCGAGAGAGGGGAAATGCTCAGGGGAGAGAGGGGAGTTGAATGGTGTGATGAATTCTTGTTGGGGACGATTGTTTATATAGGCGCGATGGTGATACCGAGGGGTGTGGGCGGAGCTCGTCGGTGATGACGGCACAGGGGGCTATTAGCGTGGGTGAGGTAGGCGGATGGTGGGCGGTTCCCTGGCGTTCAGCTATGGCGCAATGGCGCGGCTAGGGGTGGTGACATATGGTCGAGAGTGTTGGGCGCTCTAGGAGATAGAGGTGGTGCTCGACGCGGCGCTCGGCGACTGTGGGTCATGCGATGGTGCACGGCCGTGTCTGGTGGGGCTCTGGGGTCGAGGCGGAGCAGCGTGCGCAGTCTGCTGCATGCTGGCGGCTATCGCACTTTGGCTAGCTCTGGCGAACTCGTAGAGAGAAAGGGCGGCGACACTGGGGTGTGGTCCAGGGGCTGAGGTTGATCGAGGGGTGGACCATTGGTGGTAGTAGGGTTGGGCAGAGCTAGGGGACATGCTGGTTTCGCACGGCGCTGTCTCTGGCGCATTGCCTGCTTCTGGCCGGCGGTGACCACAAAGTGGCGACGCTCCACTGCTGCTTTAGGCCGGTTAGTAGCTTAGTTATGTGCTGGTTAGAATTAGGGGAGACAAGGGGACCAAATGGAGGTCAAACACTCAACAAGGCATTGATCAAGCAATAGTGTTTGTTAGGCAGAAAAATGGTGCATGCCACCTATTCGATCAAATGGCCACAAGAACAAAAGTTTTGAATTTTGGGCTGATTTTTCGTGGAGTTGCTGATCACATGCTTGAGCATCTAGGGTTCCTTGGGATTTGAAAATGGAGTTCATTTGAGTGGTTGTTGAATAAGTGTGATCTTGATACCTACACTAGATTCCATTTTCAAATGTCATTTAAATTTAGTGTTTGAATGTTTTTGGTAGATCACAAAGTGGGCCTTGGTACATCACTACTTGTACTAGCAAGGGGTGCAAAGAACCACAATTGTTTCTATTAAGATTTGAGTTCTAGGAATAGCCAAAGTAGGCATGGTGATTAAAATGGCCCAAATGACCATTTGCTTATTTTATTCATTTTGATTTGTTTTTCTTTGGGTTTTGTTTGGGAATGATCTAGATGATGTTTAATTCACCTTAGAATCATTTTACAACCAATGGATCACTCAAACATGGCAATTCAAATCAACTCCTAAATTAAATGCACACACATATGAATACTTAATGAATTTTAAAAGGAAACGTTTTTGTTAACCCTAAATTTGATGATTTGGATCTTAATAACCTTGGATTAGAGTTTTGGGGTGTTACAAAAATGCAGGCGAGAGAGATGTGTAATACTTGGAGTTCGAATGGCAGCATAAAGGAATTTTAACAGCATCTTTTAATGTGAAAATGAATACAAGCTCTCGTAATAGTCTCGAGAGCCACTACATCTTATCAGATATTAAATAACACGAGCAACACATAAAAAATAGAAATGAAATATGCCTTCACTAGAAACAAATAAACGAACCAGAGATCAAAAGCAGTGTATCAATGGTGGGTAAGTCCATGCTCTCGAAGGACACTGCAGAAACTGGACTGAGGGGTTTATCCTCCTCTTCATGGTGCCATTAGGTATTAATGATCATTAGCAAACATGGAAAATGCTTAGAGATGTCTTCCCAATGATGAGACTTAGATAGCTCGATCCAGCAAACATGAGATGAAGTCTGCAATTAAGTGCACTGGTGGAAAAAGGGCCTCTGGTCCCGATTCATAAGGGCCATTGGTCCCGGTTTCTGAACCAGGACCAATCACTCGAGACTAATGTTGGTCCCGGTTCGGGCACGAACCGGGACCAACGGGTCTCCACGTGGGCGGCCGCGCGACGAGGGGAGGGGGTGGATCATTGGTCCCGGTTCGTGGAACAAACCGGGACCAATGGGTCTCCAGGGTCTCCACATGGGAGCGCGTGAGACGAGGGGGGTGCATCATTGGTCCCGGTTCGTGGCACGAACCGGGATCGTTGGTCTCTCTGCCGCGGTAGGGTTTTGTGCCGCGGCAGGATTTTTGGGCTATTTTTGTGCCGCGGCAGGGTTTTGTGCCGCGACGGGATTTTCGGGCTATTTTTGTGCCGCGGCAAGGTTATTTATTTATTTGGTGTTTTGTATTCAATTTAATGGTACTACATATATACAGCAATAATGAAACCACGGTATATATATTACACATCATAATCACAAATATATTATACACCGTCTTATCCATCTTCTTGGTCGAAACATATTAATTACAAACGGTGCTGACACAAATTTGACCTAATTTATATCTTCTTGTTTACACTTCACCCTTCCAAATGAACCGGGTAATAGTATTCTCCTTTCAGATCTATGACTTGTTTTAACAAGAATCGGGCAATTTCCTCTTGAATTGCTTGCACACGTTCTTGTGATAGAAGACCGTCCCGCATCCGTTCGATATAATTTAAAGAAGGGGATCAATATATATGAATGAAACTAAACACAATTGGTGGTAATAAAATAAAGATGTGATTCTTGTTTATCGTACTTCAATTTTTTGATGTTCTGGTGTGCGCCCTTCTCTTTGGTCGTTTGGCGAATGAACTCGCACACATAGTATCCACATAAGTTATCCCCGGCTTCCTGCCTTAAGCACTTTATGAGAACAGAGTTCAGTCAAAATAATAATCAAGCATGATAATGGTGGTATTGAAACTAGAATCAAAGAGATGCATAGATCTAGCATGTAGTACTTACAGTCGATAGTTGAAATGTAAGCTCTGGCTTCCAAACACCCCTAGTTTTGGTGGTGAATCGTTTCCAAGGCTTCTGGAGGCATTCCTGCATGTTCGCCCACTTTTCTAATGGTGTGCGTTTCGATTTTGGGACTTTTACTACTCCGGTGTCAACAACAATGATTAACAGAATATAGTGGAAGCTGGACACACTAACAAAATATAACACGAGTGAATTATACGCTTAACATCGAGTAAGCGAAAATAGAATGTGCACAAGACAGTAACACTCACCCAGCATTGTAAGGAAATAGTATTTCCCTTCTGTTGCTGAAATGCGTTAACGCTTGTAGCAAGTTATCCTCTGTCTCTTTAGGTTTCGTTTTTACAGTAACTTCATGAACGAAATTGCAGTCAACAAACCCAAGGTGGTAGATTTGTCCTTTATTGCATTCGAGAATCTTCATTCTGCATATATAATTAGTATAGTGATGAGTAAGATTATACAAGCAACGAATGAGATGAGCTAGAAAGACTTAATTACAGAAATTAATAATACTTACAAACAACAGGCACTAATGATAGTTTTGTCGAGGGCGTCTTGTTGGTAAAACTGAAATAATTCTGGAAATTCTATCGGTAGGAAACCATCTACATGACCATAATGGTGGTGTTTATATGCAACATAGATATAGTTTTTGGATTCATCACAGGCTTTAATGTACCAGTTATGCAATCTTCGCATTTTTGTTGGTAGATCTTTGACTAACTCGGGTTTGACGAGAGGAGCCCCGTACTGGTACATGTATGTTGTTTCTTGGTACCCCTCAAACTCATCCATATGGCTCATGTACTCAGTAATAAACAGTCCATGTAATTTGGCCTTTTCTCCGTATAGTCGAACAAACTCTAGATCAATGTTCGGATCATGCCGCTCTTGGGCTCTCCACTCATTGGTATCGTACACTTTGAGCGGTTTGTTCGATTGATTTTTCTGTTGTCCGAGTTGGGCAACTTCTTTCCCGACTCTCCGCTCTTTTGCCTCAGCCGACTTGGTAATAGAGCGATTATAGTCTGATGTGAGCACTATGGGTTGGTGAAGCTGAATCTTAAGAGTGGCTGCTTTGGCTTTATCTTCTGTGGTGACCGGGAAGAATGGCTCTATCGTCTTTTTCTTGTTAGCCATGTCAATCTTCCACTTTTCATAATGGGCATCTGCGGCCGCAGCAGTTTCCTCATCTGTCTTCTCGCAAGGTAGCTTCTTCATATTCTTATGAGGTACTTTTGGGAGGGGCGATAGTTTATGTTTCGATGATCGGAACGTGCTCTTGCTGCTGCTGGTGGTGCTGCCCCTCTTAGTATACTTCCGCTTTTGTCTCTGAGGCTCAGGGGACGGAAACGGCTGACGCGGAGCCAGAGACGGCTAAGGCGGCGATGGAGACGGTCGCGCTGAGTGGTGAGGCGGTGAAGGCGACGGTTGCGCTAGAGAATGGTGAGGTGGCGGCGAAGGTGGATTGCTGCTCTGAGGAGTGGTTGGCCTTGGCGGCACATAATTTGGAAGCACGATGCACTCCTTTGGCCATAGAATAGTCCCTCCTTTGGCTTCTCCTAGTTGAGTCAGCTCCATATCTTCCCCCGTAGGGTGGTTGAGCTTCAGCTCCTCAAAACCTTCCTTCACATCATTCACCCTGACGACAGCGTACCCTTTGGAACCGGTCTACAATGCCAAGTTGGGTTAGGCGCAATTGGTACGGCCATGCCGACTGCCGCCGTCACCCTTAAGTTCATAACCTGCACCTTTAGCTCACAAGCTGTGGTCTCTGTGATATCATCCACTAGGCAGCGTTTAGGAGGAGCCATCATCGGTGCATCATCATCAACATCATGGAGCTACGTGGAAGCGACGCTGCTTTTCTTATTCGATAGGGTGCCGGTATAATCGAATGCACCTTCTACCACGTGCCGCTGAGATTGGCCGCTAGTACCTTGCTAGCTAAGTCTGTCGAGTTGATCTTGGTGCCGCTTTAATGCTTCTTCTACATTACGCAGCCGGTCTACAGCGGCCGCTTTCTCAACTTCCTCCCTTTCCTTTCTCCTCTGATGGCTTTTATCGGGATATATCTTCATTTCCGTGGGGAAAGCAACCTTCCACGACTTGGAGCGTGGTGTGCCTCGTGCTCGTCCTTCGTGTTCAGGATTTTTAAGGGCGCGTGTCAGGTCGTCGATCTCTCTATCGGGAACGAACCGTCCCGCTGCAACATCATCTACTGCATTTCTAATATTGTCGATGGGCAGTAGGGGATTATCTTTGTGTTTCTGATTATATATTTCCCTCCCTTCTTTGTCCAACGTGCCCCAATGGCCGTAAAACTAGTTTCTCGTCTGTGGTGTCCATGTTGCAGGCTCGGGTCAGATCCCGACAGTAATGTAATTGGCCTCAAGTGCATCCCACTTAGGCATGCAATCGGCATAGCCAGCAGGCCCCATATTATGGTGGTACACTTTCTTAGCAGCGTTCTCCATATTTATTCCAGACCTTTCCTTACCTTTCTCCGATGTCTTGTACTTCACAAAACCCTCCCACTGGTGTCTTAACTTAGCATAGCCACCTCGAGTGAAATCCGGAGTCTTCTCTACCTTGACAAAGTTATTGTACAGTTTCTTCTTCCAGTTCTTGAATGCATCGGCCATCTTGATGAGAGAAAACTTCTTGACTCTTTGCACAAGCTCCATTCTTGCTCTCTCCTCCTCATATGGATTCACATCTGGCATCGGCAGGAGGAAATTAATCATGAGCTTGTCAAAAAGCTTATCTTGGGCGGTGTCGCCGACATACGGGAGTCCACCGCCGCTTGGTCGATTCCATTCTTGAACGGTGATCGGGATGTAGTCCCTCACAAGAACTCCGCATTGCTTGACAAATCTTCTTGCGACATCGACGGGACCTTGCGGTTCGCCGTCTACACTGACCACTTCGATCCTATACCTCACAGTGTCATCCAACTTTTTTGTTGGGCCTCGTTTTGTTCTTATGGAAGAAGTTCTCGATCTAGAGGGCTAAAAGAAGAAAGAGTGTTAATATATGCATGTATATATATAGACAGCAACATTTTAATTACAAAAATACATATATATACCTCACCGGTGTTTGCGAGATTTAAGGTTCCGTCGGAGCCATCGCCTTCTCCCTCATCGACTTCTCCCCTATCCCAGGCTTCGGCTTCTACCTCACCGGAGCCGTCTCCTCGGTTGAGAAACTCATCTCCCTGACCAGAATCGTTCAGAAACTCACTGGTGACATTGATATTGATATCTTCATTTTCGCAGATCATTCCGTGGAGGATATTTTCCTTATGTTCTGGAATCATAGTATCTTGGTGTGTTGCATCCATAGTATCTACAAATTAAGATTTGCAAGTTACTATAATGCAAAACACTATACACTTATTTTCTAAATCGGTTCGGAATGCCCTAGGTGGACAAACCATCGAACCCATGGTACTTAGGGGGTGTCGGTGTTCCTCTATGTAAAGTAAGGTTCTAAGTTGTATGAATATGAACGCTTAGATTTTTAAATGGTAGAGCTCATTTTTCTGAACATTTTGATATATTATACACATTTTTCTGATTAAAATTAATTAGTAATGATTTTTCCCAAGTTTAATCCAATTTTAAATAATTTTTAAATAAATAAATATTTTTCAAATTATTAAAATTATTTTCCATCTGGCCCCACATGTCGGACTTTTATTAATTTCAGAAAACATTTCCAAAAAGAATAAAACCTGATTTGTTGGACCCACCTGTCAGCATCTTCAATTAATACAACAATTATAGAAAAGATTAACTAAAAAAAGAGCAATAACGTCAGCCTGTCGTCATGATGACGTCATCAACGCCATTGCTTAGGTCGAGCACGGATTCATCGATCCCGTGCGCGCCTGGACACGCGGGTGGGCAAGTTGGATGCGTCTCGTCGTGGGGAACCAGAAAGTAGCGGCGCTGCTTGCAAGAGGTCGCCGGAGCGACGACACCGATGAGGTTTGGCGGCGGCGCTCGGTGGTCATCGTCGGCAGCACGAACCAGAGCACGAGCGAGAGGAAGGAGAGGTGCATGGGTACCGGAATCTCACCAGGGTTGCGATGGAGGGGTCAGGGAAGCAAGGGGAGGCCAGACGGAGGCGAATCGACGGCGGCCGAAGCTCGGGAAGGTGACGACTTCGGGCTTGATTCCGGCCAGAGGAGAGCGTCTCGATTTCGGCCGTATACGGTGGTGGCGTGGCGGCGGCGGGCGTTGACGGCGTAAAGCAGTGCTCTGGATTTGGCCATCCTGGTGGCGTGATTTTGCTCTGCCCAAATTTTTCTTAGCCGCACGTCGATGTGCTCTGTGATTTGGGGGAGTTGGGGAGGAGGAAGGGTCGGCGCTGTAACTGTATAGGCCTTTGGTCCCGGTTCGTCCCACCAATCGGGACCAAAGGATCAACGGTCCCGGTTGGTGGGACGAACCGGGACCAAAGGTCTGGGCAGGAGCGTTGATGTGCTGCCACGTGCGCGGGCCATTGGTCCCGGTTCATAGCACCAGCTGGGACAGTTGGGCCCTTAGTCCCGGTTGGTGGGACGAACCTGGACCAAAGGCCTGTTGCTGGCAGCGCGCGCACCCAGGATCATCGGTCCCGGTTCGTGAGACAAACCGAGATCGTTGATCCGTTTTTCAGATTTTGGCAAACCTTTTGGTCTTCCCGCCATTTTCAAATTTGTTTTCTTCTTTAATTAATAAGATGTTTCAATTTTAGATGATTATTTATTTCGAATTTTAAATAACTTTTAACAGGAAAAGTGCTTCAATTTAAATAACTAATCAAAAACCATTTTCTGTTTTCAAATATTTTTATTTGAACTATACAATTTTACTATTTTCAATTCAAAATTGCATTACCAAATGTTTATTGCATAATTTGGAATTTGAAAAAACTTTCAACAGGAAAAGTGCTTCACTTTAAATAACTAATCAAAAACCATTTCTGTTTTCAAATATTTTTATTTGAACTATACAATTTTACTATTTTCAATTAAAATTGCATTACCAAATATTTATTGCATCTTTTGGAATTTGAAAAAACTTTCAACAGGAAAAGTGCTTCAATTTAAATAACTAATCAAAAACAATTTTCTGTTTTCAAATATTTTTATTTGAACTATACAATTTTACTATTTTCAATTAAAATTGCATTAACAAATATTTATTGCATAATTTCGAATTTGAAAAAGATTTCAACACGAAAAGTGCTTCAATTTAAATAACTAATCAAAAATTCATTAACTATTCAAATTATAAACATTTATGCCATTTTCGATTAAAAATTCACTAACTAATTTTTTTGCATATTTCATTAACTAATAATCTTCATGCCCGCCGTTTTGAATATAGTTTGAAACGGGCATAAGAAATTCAAAAATGATCCAAACAATGTGAAACCTTCACGTGGTGTCATATTATGTGTCATAGTTACAAGGAAAAATATTGAACTTGAAAAATTGCAAACATCATAAAAAATCCTTCACAAAAAGACCTATCATGTTCGAGGTTTCATGGCATTTAGGTGAAACCACCAATGTTATGGCTAGAATAAGGGCATAGTTTGTGATAATGTGCCCATACTGTGCACACATGTTCATCTTGGGATGGCTTACGATGTTGCAGGAGGAAGTTTTCCTTTTCGACGCACGAAAAAGCCAATTTCCATTTTTGAGGTGCTGAAATCGGGGTGTTCTGTGAAGCAACCACCAAATTAAAGTTTGGCATTGGTACCAACCCATTTTTCAAAAATACTATACCAACTTATATTTACAATATGCCAACCGGTGTATCTGGAACCTTTCCGTCCATCCCTCATGAAAAAGACAAATTCCTGCCGAATCGGTAGGAGGTTGCCCAGCTTTGAACAACAAGTATATTATATAATGCTTTTGAATTTTTTAAAAATCATTTATAGCTTCACAACATGCTATTTCATCAGACATCCACTTCAAGTTCAGCGAGGCTCAGCCCCGGACTAAGAAACTTCATGCCCACCGTTTTGAATATAGTTTGAAACAGGAATAAGAAATTCAAAAATGACCCAAACAATGTGAAACCTTCGCGTGGTGTCATATTATGTGTCATATTTGCCAGAAAAAATATTGAACATGAAAAATTGTAAACATCATAAAAAAATCCTTCACAACATGACCTATCATGTTTGAGGTTTCATGGCATTTAGGTCAAATCACCAATGTTATGACTAAAATCAGGGCATAGTTTGTGATAATGTGCTCATATTATGCACACATGTGTATCTTGGGATGGCTTACAATGTTGAAGAAGGAAGTTTTCCTTTTCGACGCACGAAAAAGCCAATTTCCATTTTTGAGGTGTCGAAATCGGGGTGTTCGGTGAAGCAACCACCAAATTAAAGTTTGGAATTGGTACCAACCCATTTTTCAAAAATACTAGACCACCTTATATGGACAATTTCCCAACCGGTGTATCTGGAACCTTTCCGTCCATCCCTCATGAAAAAGACAAATTCCTGCCAAATCGGTAGGAGGTTGCCCAGATTTTAACTACAAGTACATGATATAATGTTTTTGAATTTTTAAAAAAATCATTTGTAGGTTCACAACATGCTATTTTATCAAAGATCCAATTCAAGTTCAGCGAGGCTCAGCCCCGGGCTAAGAAGCTTCATGCCCGCCAGTTTGAATATAGTTTGAAACGGGCATAAGAAATTCAAAAATGATCCAAACAATGTGAAACCTTCACATGGTGTCATATTATGTTTCATAGTTACAAGGAAAAATATTGAACTTAAAAAATTGCAAACATCGTAAAAAATCCTTCACAAAATGACCAATCATGTTCGAGGTTTCATGGCATTTAGGTCAAACCACCAATGTTATAGCTAGAATCAGGGCATAGTTTGTGATAATGTGCCCATATTGTGCACACATGTGCATCTTGGGATGGCTTACGATGTTGAAGGAGGAAGTTTTCCTTTTCGATGCATGAAAAAGCCAATTTCCATTTTTGAGGTGCCGAAATCGGGGTGTTTTGTGAAGCAACCACCAAATTCAAGTTTGGTATTGGTACCAACCCATTTTTCAAAAATACTAGACCACCTTATATTTACAATTTGCCAACTGGTGTATGTGGAACCTTTCCGTCCATCCCTCATGAAAAAGACAAATTCCTGCCAAATCGGTAGGTGGTTGCCCAAATTTGAACTACAAGTACATGATATAATATTTTTGAATTTTTTTTAAAATCATTTATAGGTTCACAACATGCTATTTCATCAGATATCCACTACAAGTTCAGCGAGGCTCAGCCCCGGGCTAAGAAGCTTCATGCCCGCCGTTTTGAATATAGTTTGAAACAGGCATAAGAAATTCAAAAATGATCCAAACAATATAAAACCTTCGCGTGGTGTCATATTATGTGTCATAGTTGCAAGCAAAAATATTGAACTTAAAAATTGCAAACATCATAAAAAATCCTTCACAAAATGACCTATCATGTTCGAGGTTTCATGGCATTTAGGTCAAACCACCAATGTTATGGCTAGAATCAGGGCATAGTTTGTGATAATGTTCCCATATTGTGCATGCATGTGCATCTTGGGATGGCTTACGATGTTGCAGGAGAAAGTTTTCCTTTTCGACATACGAAAAAGCTAATTTCCATTTTTGAGATGCCGATTTCGGGGTGTTCTGTGAAGCAACCACCAAATTAAAGTTGGGCATTGGTACCAACCCATTTTTCAAAAATACTAGACCACCTTATATGGACAATTTCCCCACGGGTGTATCTGGAACCTTTCCGTCCATCCCTCATGAAAGAGATAAATTCCTGCAAAATCGGTAGGAGGTTGCCCAGATTTGAACTACAAGTACAGGATATAATGTTTTTGAATTTTTAAAAAAAATCATTTATAGGTTCACAACATGCTATTTCATGAGATATCCACTTCAAGTTCAGCGAGGCTCAGCCCCGGGCTAAGAAGCTTCATGCCCGCCGTTTTGAATATAGTTTTAAACGGGCATAAGAAATTCAAAAATGATCCAAACAATGTGAAACCTTCGCGTGGTTTCATATTATGTGTCATAGTTGCTAGGAAAAATATTGAACTTAAAAATTGCAACCATCATAAAAAATCCTTCACATAATGACCTATCATGTTCGAGGTTTCATGGCATTTAGGTCAAACCACCAATGTTATGGCTAGAATCAGGGCATAGTTTGTGATAATGTGCCCATATTGTAAACACATTTGCATCTTGGGATGGCTTACGATGTTGTAGGAGGAATTTTTCCTTTTCAACACACGAAAAAGCCAATTTCCATTTTTGAGGTGCCAAAATCGTGCATCTCTCATGAAAAAGATAAATTCCTGGCGAATCGGTAGTAGGTTGCCCAGATTTGAACTACAAGTACATGATATAAGGCTTGTGAATTTTTTTAAAAATCATTTATAGGTTCACAACATGCTATTTCAAAGATCCATTGCACGAATCGGTAGTAAATGCGTTCTTTGGGATATCCGTTGCACGAATCTTGAGTTGATGATAACCAGTTCGAAGATCAATCTTAGAAACCACTTTGGCACCAGTCAACTGGTCAAACAGATCTTCAATCTTGGGCAGGGGGTACTTGTTCTTGATGGTGATGTCATTCAGCTTCCAGTAATCGATACACAAACGGTTACCTCCATCCTTCTTGTCCACAAACAGAACGGGCGATCTGCATGGCGATGTGCTGGGTTGAATCAAACCCTTTGCCAACATGGCATCAAGTTGCTTCTTCAGCTCCACTAGTTCAGATGGGTTCATGCTATAAGGTCTCTGAGCTGTGGGTCCGGTTGCAGGAATTAGTTCAATAATGAACTCGATATCCTGATCTAGGGGCATACCGGGCAATTCATCTAGGAATATGTCGGGGTATTCATAGACTACTCTGACTTGATCTATGGTGGGTAGGGCTAGAGTCTTGTTGCATTTTAATTGACGGGGCAAGGTTTCAGATAGATGCTCTACTGATACTCCAGAGCTACTGGCCATGGTTATGGCTTTCTTGGCATAGTCGATCAATCCTTTATGTTTCGACATTCAATCCATTCCTAGTACTACTTCCAAACCTTTGGTTCCAAGTACTATTAGGTTGGCATAAAAATCTATCCCATGGATTCTGATAGGTACAGCCTTATAAATTTTCCTAGCTTTGGTGGTTGAACCAGATATTTGACCTATCATGACATGCTTCAGTTTGATTGGTTGAATCTTACTAGTGCATGCAAATTATTCTATAACAAACGAGTGCGATGATCCAGAGTCAAACAACACTCTTTCTAATACTGAGTTAACAGAAAACATACCCATCACGACATCTGGCGCTTCCTGGGATTCTTCGGCCTTCATGTGGAACAGACGGCCGTTGCGGTGGAGAAAATTCCCTATGGCAAACTTTCTTTTGGGTTGAACATGGCATTGCTGCTGAGCGGGTGCATTCAAATTGGTGGTGGATGCAAGCTTCTTGGGACACTCGTTGGAGTAGTGACCCTTGACTCCACATTCAAAGCAAGTAATCTGGGACTTGTCTTTGGCTGCAACAGGTACAAAATTTCTTCCAGTCCCTTGGGCAGTATTGTTGTTGTCGTTGCTGTTGTTGTTGTTGTTTTTGTTGGACTTGGGCGGTGCACGGTTGAAGTTGTTGGAGTTGACGGGGTTATTGTTGTGGTTTCCCCTGGACTTCACATTTCCTCTGCTACGATTGCGGTAGCTTGGACGAGACATTGGGTGTATTGTTTCTTGGGGCATATCCTGCAGACGGGTTGGGGTGATATTTCTGGTGATTGTTGGATCCACTCTGGTGCATCATTCTGCGCTTGCGGTTGTCATTGGCTTGGTTGTTCTTCCCTTCCATCTGGATGGCGGAATCTACAAGCTCTTAGAGATCGTCAAAACGGATGTTGACTAAGACAGTCTGCATCTCATCATGCAGTTCGTTCAGGAATCTTTCCTTCTTCCTGGCTTTAGTGTTGATCTCATTAGGTGCATACCTAGAGAGGGACAAAAATTTGTCACGGTACTCCACTACTGTCATCCTGCCTTGCTTCAGTTCTCCGAATTCATCTCTCATCCTGGTGACTAAACCTTGCGGCACATGGGTGCGGCTGAACTTGATCTTGAAAGCTTCCCACGTCATCACTTGACAGTCGTTCATAGTACGGGTGTTATTCCACCAGGTTGCACCTCCTGCCAGATAGTGGGTGGCAAACAAAACTTTCTCGTTGGCGTCAACTCCTACGACTTCCAGGTTGTTCTCCATTGTTTGCAACCAATCATCTGCATCCAACAGGTCTTCAGACTTGCTAAAGATAGGGGGATTTTAATTCTGAAAATTCTTAAGCTTGGATCCATGATGATCCTGTTTCCATGGCCTTGATTATTGTGGGCCATCTGAGCTATCTATTGAAGGGTGGCTAGGTTGGCTTGGCGCTCTGCTCTACTAGCTTCACGGTCGGAAACTAGCATGTGTAGAATCTACAGCATCGGGTCCTGCGATGAGCTTCTTCCTCTGGGGTTTCCACGAGTCATCTGAAGATTGAGATAGATAATGACATAAGAGGGAAAGTTCTAAGGTTCATGGTTTTGTTTTCAAAAGCTTTTAGACTTTGAGTTTGACTCAGGTTTGGAAAACTAATAACTTCTCATTCATTCATTCAAGCACAACATACAAACACACACACCACAACATAAAAGGAAAACAGATGGTTTTAAGAACCATTCTGTGAACTACGATATAGTTGGACCGATACAGCTCATTCCTACGGAAGTGATCAAGTGCATCTTCTCATCATCAATGAAGTCAGAGTTATCATCATTGGTGTAGAAATCCATGGCATCATCCTCTAGGTAGTCATTGTCATCACTGAGATATGACTGAATATCTCCCTGGATGTCTTTACCTTCTTCCTCTTCTTCTTTTGCTGCAAGTTGAGATTCTTGTTCCTGGATGGTCTTCTCGAAGTCGGCCACCTTCTTTCAAAGACGAGTGATGGTGTGATCCCTCTTCTCACGCTGCCGACGAAGTGATTGGCGATCATTGACGAGCATGGCGAGAGTCTGGTCCTTCTTGGCGGTAATGGCAAGGTTGTGATTGGCGTAGGATCGAGCATTGTCCAATTCCTTCTGTCTATCATACAACAGGAAGTCAAGATTCTCCACTTGGCGCTTCATCTTCGGGTGACTTGGCATCTCCAATGGCATTCCCATAGAATCACTCCTTGCATATTGCGCAAAGCGAGTTCCCTGGATCAAGTTGATGTTTTTCCACAAAGATGGGCGGGAGCTTCATGCATTGCCCTGGCTAAACCATCTAGCCAGTTGTTCTCCTGCACGGTGAATTAAATCTTCTTGGAAAGGGGTGCTTCCATCTTGCATCGAAGATCAGCAACTAACAGCCATTGTAGATCTCCTCCTGGGAAATCCTTGAGTTGAGGTCCGAAGAATTCCGGATGCGGACGCTAAAGATACTCATACAATGCATCATGATCCCTCTCAAAGATCAGTTGGCCTCCGTTGCCCAACTGGTAGAACTTGCAATACTGAACTTCCATCTATAAGAAGGTAGGGTGAGTAAGTTAGGGAGGTGATCAAGTGTGTCAAATTTTATGTAGTAATGTAAGAATTTTTGAGGAACATGAATTTTTTTGAAAGAATCAAGGATCAGAGTGGTAATATGTTTTCATAAATACTCACTTCATTGGTTTTCTTTTAAACTAAGTTTTTGTTTGGACGTCCATTCTAACTAGGGTCTCCTATGGTCAGGATGGCTCTAATACCAACTTGTCAACACTCGGATTTTTAAACCCAGATGTCTGTTATGCCATACATCGCAATCCCATGATTACCATTTCTGTGAGACATAACAGATTGGATATCACAGTACATCATCCATTACAAACCATAATAAGGTATTAAAAAAATAAAGCATCTCATGATCTAGTCTTAATACAAAAAAGCAGCGGAATAATAAGCGTAGCGGTCGGCTCCATCTTCAGTGTCACTGGCAATGCTGACGATGGAAGATGATCCTAGTTGTCGTAGCCGTCCTGCTGTCCTTCTTCCAGATAGTCCTCCTCATAGTCTGGCCACGGGAATAGCCAGGGACAAAGCCACCAGTACTCTTCAACTACTCGCAAACTATCACTAACAAGTAAGGTAGTTCTAGTAGGAATGCTAGGCTCTAAGTTTATTTGCAAAAGCTAGATTTATCTTAAGATGAATTCAGATGTAAGGAAAGATAACTTAAAGTTCTAAATAACTTAAGTAGGAAACTAGTTTTCATATTCACAACCCTGTTGTGGTCAAGTCAAAAATCATAGATCACTTCACAAATCATTTTGAAAACATCTGACGATGGAACATTATGGCCACTCCAGCTGTCCATGACCGGGGACGCGGCTATTCGAATAGTTTGACACTCTGCAGAGGTGGTACACTTTGACCACAAAATTCGATACATCCGTCAGGGATAACCCTGCATCAATCATACTTAGTATGCGGATAATCAATCATAACCTTTCAATTACACACTCTAGTATAGGCACCTCTCTATGAGCTTGGCCTCCCAACCATGGCCATTTGCCATCCTGGGCACTACATAGGTGGACATCATCAAGGGGTAGCCTCACCTCAAACCTCTCCCGCGAGGGAACCCATACTAATGCATAGAAACTTCCGGCTAAGCCTTACCCAATTCAGGTATTGTGGTTGTACAGTAAAATTGGAATGGTATCGCATTCGAACCCAACCATCAGTTTTTATAAAGGGCGAGGGCTCATGCCTCAACATTTTCATCATCATAGAACATTTGTGTTTCTCAACACATGTCAAAACATCTCAATAGAATGACTCATCATTCCAAGGTTTTCATAATCATTTTCACCAAGTATTCCCATCTAAGTGATCAAGTTTTATGCTTAGCACTAGCCACAAAGGTTAAGAGTGTTCGGTAATGAGGGATGTGATACGTCCATTTTGCATCACTATTGTATATCATAATTCACTGTTATTCACTGATATATTTCATATTAAGAGATGATACTTATGTAATTTCATCTGTTTTTGCATGGTTGATGACTTTTGGAGCATTGACCGCTGTAGTAAGGATTCTGATGGAAAAGGTGTTGTTTGGAGGAAAAATCCGCGAAGATCAGAAAATCCGGGAAAATATACAGAAAATTCTACTTTTCTAGAAGGCGAAGGAACCCAGAAGGAGGAGTGGATATGGGCCAGAGGAGGCCCACACCACCCCCTGGCGCGGGCCAGCCTAGGTCGCGCCACCAGGTGGTGTGGCCGCCCTAGTCCACCCCTGGCTCTCCCCTCTAGCGTATATTATCCTCCTGAAACCCTATTACTCGGGGAGCGACCACAGAAAGTTTCCGCCGCCTCTGCGGGGCGGAAAACACCGAGAGAGAAAGATCTCTCTGCCAGACAGAATTCTGCCGGGGGAATTCCTTCCCGGAGAGGGGAGATCGTCGCCATCAACACCACCATCAAGATGGACTTCATCCGGATCATCATCATCACTACCATCATCACCATCATCACCACCATCATCTCGCTGTAACAATTGGCTTGAATCTTGCATAGTTCTTAGGGGAAACTTTCTCGGTGTTGATTACTCCTTGTAGTTGATGCTATTGAGTGAACCATTGAATTATTGTTTATGTTCAGATTGTCATGAAGGTTGTTCAAGTGTGCAGGTATTACTACAAATCAAGTTAAGAAGAATTTATTCTCGTTATCACTAAAAGGAAGAGCTGAGGAATGGTATAAGCTACTGAAGAATGGTCAAGCTCTGGAATGGGAGGAAATAGTACCTCTCTTTTATTCAAAGTTTTATCCTCCTAGTGAGATTCATAAAGATCAGAATCAAATATACAACTTTTGGACTCTTGATGGAGAGAGTACAGTTCAAGCTTGGGGGAGATTGAAGTTACTAATTCTCAAATGTCCCATTCATGAGCTCCCCAACAATATTATTATCAATAACTTTTATGCAAGGCTTTCTCTTCATGACAAGGATTTATTGGATGCTTCTTGTGCTGGATCATTCACTCGCATGGAAGAGGAAGCCAAATGGGATCTTCTGGACCGTATTCAAGATAATGCTGAAGCTTGGGAGAATAACAAAGGTAGAAAGTCAGGTATAAATTATGATTATGAATGCATTGAATCTTTTATGGGAACTAATGACTTTCAAAATATTAGAAATGCTTATGGTCTAGACTCTCAATCTATTGCTTCTTATTTTAAGAATTTAGCTTCCTACATTGAAGTTCCTAAAAAGAAGTGGAATAAGTATCATGAACCTTATAAAGATGTTGCTAAGAGTGTTCCTACAAGAAATACTGAAGTTTATACTGCTACTCATGTTTTACCTGAACCTTACATTGAGAAAATGCCTTTCCCAGTTAAGATAAACGAACAGTCTATGATAGCTAGTATGGTTAGTGAAAGTATAAGTAAAGCTGTTGAACCTGATAAACAAATGGATGATGAACCTATAATATCAAATGTGAAAGACTTTGTTACTAAATATGTAGAAGAGGGACACAATATCCTTTGTAAGGATACCTCTAATATTGTCTCACAAAGTAGTGTTATGAGAGCTAGTATTCCTGTGTTTTCTGTTAGGATAAGTGATCATTGTTATGATGGTCCTTGTGATAGTTATATTGTTAAGTTTATGCATGATACTAAAAGCTACTATCAGAGAGGGAAAAGTTTTCTTATGTATCTCAATAATATCAAGTTTCCTCGTTTTATGCTGAAAGTTTTTATGTTGCACTTCTTTTGCCTTCCTATGATTGTAGCCTCTAATTTCAACAACTTGTTTGTTTACAAAATCCCCTTGCATAGGAAGCGGGTTAGACTTAAACGTGTGTGTTTTTGCTTCTTAATGCTCTCTTTCACTTCAATTCATATTCCTATGTGAGCATTTTCAAAATTATCATGCCCATCTTAATGCCCATAAAGAAAGAGCTTTTTGGGAGACAATCCAATTTATTTTTGTTTTCAGTTTGTTTTTATTTTTCTTTGAGTCTTGGAAGTTATTACTTCGGTAATAACCGGTCCTTATCCTTTTTGTTTGGTATTTGTGTCAAGATCAACCTCTAATGAGAGAGAAGTAAGATTTGGGGAAATTAGTGTCCTGAAACAGATTTTTGTGCTTCACCGTAAAAAATTGTGAGAGATCTCTATATGTCGGATTGAGCTGTAATTTTTGGTGATTTTTCCCAGGTTGTTATTTAACTTTCGTTAGTTTTGCACTTTTTGATTTGAGAAATAGAAGATTTAAGAAAAAAATTATCTTTATCTGCTGGTCTGTTTTGACAGATTTTGCCACTCTTGCATTTGCTTCTTTAATCGATTTCCTTTTTGAATTATTTTTGGGTTTTCAGAAGGAGTTGCTACGGTAGCTTATGTTTTGATGTTTTTCAGTTGAAATTGGACTCAAAAGGTTTTATCACTTCACTTATACTAATGTTGCTAATGAGAACTGTGTGAAGTTTTGTGTGAAAGAAATTTCTAGGTAGTGGAGATAATGGTGTTGTAAGGAAGTGAAAGGTTTCATGACTCAAGCAATAAGTGTATGAAGATGAATATATTGATGTTATTCAAGTGGTGACTTCGGAAGAATATACTAGGACCAAATTCAGAGACCTGCAGAGTCCGTTTTCGAATAGGTAACAGTTCTAGTAAGAAAAGTTCTGCGAAAATACTAGCCAACTATATTTTTGCAGTTTTTATCCAATAAGGAAAGTTATGAAGCGAAAGAGGGACGGAAACGGAGCCAGTGTGGCTGACACCACCCTGTGGCGCGGGCCCATCCCTGGCCGCGCCACCAGGTGGTGTGGCCACCTAGGCCTCCGTCTCCGACCCGTTTTCTTCCAGTACCTTCCTTTTGTTGTGAAATTTCGTAATATATAATCCCCCGGATCCCTCAAGGTTTATATATCGTGTTCTCGTCGTGTTTTGTTTCGATCTGTTTCTACCAGGAACTATTCTTGAAAGTTTAGAAGCACAATGGTGTTCGCCAAGGATAAGGGAAGGAGCCTATGGAGGACGATCTCCAAGACCCCGGGCAGGAATTGGAGTGGTGGCAAACCCTGCCAGGATCAGAAGGACTGCACGGATGTCAACTAGAGGGAAGCCTCCGCGTCACTGTTTGGCACCACGGACACCTTCTCCAAGCACCAAGAGTCCCTTCCATACCTTTATCCATAACCATCCAGGAAAAGAAAACCGCAAGGAAGGAGAGTGGGGAAAGAATTGCAAGAGCTGGGATTCACAACCTGACATGATCATGCACCGCATCAAGCACAACTCGGAGTTGATTCGTACTCTCACCTTCGAGATTGAGGACTTGGGGAAATTGGTCAAAAATCTCATTGAGAGGATTCCACTGCCACCGAAGGAGTAATTCGTCATCAGGTTTGGCATCCCCTTGGTTTGTTCCAAGCTTGGGGGAGTGCCGCGGTATCACATCACTATCTTCTACCTTTCTATATTTTTAGTAGAGTCATACCATGAATAGAGAAGTTATCATGTAGGATGGTTTACATTATGGAAGTGTCCCCGCTCTCGTTAGATATGTATCCCTTGGTGTGATTTGCCATTATGGAATATTAATGAGAAGTTCTATCATTTACTCTTTTGCATATCTTATATTAGTTTTCAATTCGTGGTTATATGATTGATCTTGTTGTTAGTATTGGTGTCACTTTGGGATCATTGAGTTCATTTAGTTGGTTTTGGCAAACCTGGATTGGTCAGTAGCAACACTATTTTTGAGAATTGAATGAAAAGATTAAAGTACTCTAAAGAAATATAATTTCATCATCTTTCTTTCTTGATTTGCTCATAAGTTTAGTATTCTCTGGTTAAGATCTTTTGTGCTTCCAAGGAAGATTGCATGTTTGTCTTTATCACTTGTATGTTTATTTGTTTCCTTCAACTCTTATACTTGCTAGCCAAAAACCTGTACCGAGAGGGAATTCTTCTCGTGCATCCAATCCTTAAGCCAAAACCTATGCCATTTGTGTCCACCATACCTACCTATTAGCACTATTGCTATTCCAAGTAAATTCTTGTTTTTATCTACCTTCCAAATTAAACTTGTTATGTGAAAATTAGTAATTAAATCTCTCACGAACTTGATGGCACACTTTATTTTCTTGCACTTAATAAACCTGAACCATTGGGTCCTTCTTTGTTGCGTATATGCTTGCGCTTTATGAGTTGAAGTTAGTAGAACCATGTATCATGGGGAACGCTTTCAACACTGCATTGGTACTTAGTACCTAGTTGATGTCATGATTCTTTTGCCTCTAGATCCCGGCGATGATAAATAAAAGGAGAACTTGTAAGATCATGGAGTTTGCATGTGTGTTAGAGAAACGCCTGAGCCGCTAGCCTAAGCCATGCCTAATCATGGTGGAAACTTGCAGCATAACTATAGTGAGCATTCTATGAAGCATCCTCAATAAAAACCTATGCAAATAGCAAATAAAAAGATCACTGAGATGCTCATTGTCTGCTTGCCTTGTCATTTTGATTATGGGATAGCTCCTGTGTCATGTGCAAGGGGTACCCCGTTGGAGGTTCTCTATGATACACATGTATTTACAGTGACAAGAGCTTACTCGTGACTGAAGTTGAGTAGCATGAGGTTCGGTCTTTGTAAGTAAGGGGCATGGGACTTCAATTTATAACTTGTCAAGCATATCCTCTTAGTTGTGTCACTTTAACCTTAATCACCAAAAGATGCCTATGATAGGGGAAATGAGAGCTGAAAGCTAATAAGTACCATAATTTTTGGAAGCTCTTTTTGAAACATGCAATCCCTGCTTCCCTCTACAAAGGGCCTTTCTTTTACTTTCTAGTTGAGTCAGTCAACCTATTCCCTTCTATCTCAACAAGTATTTTGAGTTGTTGTGTTTAATTCATTCATATGATGATTTATTCAATCATGTTTCTTATGTTCATTGTTTTGCACATTGCTCTTATCTTGGTGATTACTACTTTGAAAGCTATCATTGAAAATCAGTTATTTGTGAACTCCAACAAATTATCAACTATTCTTTGACCAAGAGCTAAGTCTGCCATTACCAATTATGATTCACTTTATGTATCTTTACTGTGTTTCCTTTACTTACTGCAAGTTAAGTTATATAATAGTGAGTTGTCTTCTATTATGATCTATGTATTGATGAATGTGATGCTTCTTGTCCGTATTCTTTTATCAACTCTTCACTCCATAAACCTAAGGCCATGTTTATTGAGCTCATTTTCGCTTGGGGACAAGCGAAGCCTAAGCTTGGGGGAGTTGATACGTCCATTTTGCATCACTATTGTATATCATAATTCACTGTTATTCATTGATATATTTCATATTAAGAGATGATACTTATGTAAATTCATCTATTTTTGCATGGTTGATGACATTTGGAGCATGCACTGCTGCAGTCAGGATTCTGATGGAAAAGGTGTTGTTTGGAGACAAAATCCGCGAAGATCAGAAAATCCGGAAAAATATACAGAAAATCCTATTTTTCCAGAAGGCGAAGGAAGCCAGAAGGAGGAGTGGAGATGGGCCATAGGGGCCCACACCACCCCCTGGCGCGGGCCAGCCTAGGCCGTGACACCAGGTGGTGTGGCCGCCCTGGTCCACCCCTGGCTCTCCCCTCTAGCGTATATTATCCTCCTGAAACCCTAATACTCGGGGAGCGACCACAGAAAGATTCTGCCGCCTCTGCGGGGCGGAAAACACCGAGAGACAAAGATCTCCCAGGCATACAGAATTATGCCGGGGGAATTCCTTCCCGGAGAGAGGAGATCGTCGCCATCGACACCACAATCAAGTTGTACTTCATCGGGATCATCATCACCATCACCACCATCATCACAATCAGCACCATCATCACCCCCATCATCTCGCTGTAACAATTGGGTTGAATCTTGCATAGTTTTTAGGGGAAACTTTCCTAGTGTTGATTACTCCTTGTAGTTGATGCTGTTGAGTGAACCATTGAATTATTGTTTATGTTCAGATTGTTATACATCATTATTCCATCTCTGATCATGATCCATATGATGTCTTGTGAGTAGTTCGTTTTGTTCTTGAGGACATGGAAGAAGTCATGTTGTTAGTAGTGGAGTTGTGTTGAGAAAGATTCAATAGTTTGATATTTAAGTTGTGGTGTAATTCTTCTAGTGGTGTCATGTGAACGTCAACTACATGGCACTTCACCTATATGGGCCTAGGGGAATGCATTGTGTATTTGGCTACTAATCGTAGGGGTTGCCAGAGTGACAGAAACATGAATCCCCGTTAGGAAATCATTGCACAAGGGACATCAGGGTCTTAGAGTTTAAAGTTGTGGTTAGGTTTCTACCTTAATTACTTTCTTGTACTTACGGATGTTTGCAAGGGGTATAATCACAAGTATGTATTAGTCCTAGGAAGGTCGATACATTAGCACAGGTTCAACCACACAACACTTAGCAAGCTAAAGAAGATTAATCAACTATATGAAGCGAAAGTACTTGACAGTCTTCCCATGTGTCCTCGAGAATGTTTGGTCATCTTAAGTAATACAACCGGCTTGTCCTTTGCTGCATAAAGGATTGAGCCACTTGCTGCATTTATTCCTACTGTCTTTTATTTACTCGTCCTTTATTTACATGCTTTAACAAAAAACCCTAAAAATTTGTTTGCTAAGTATTTGCAGAGAATTCCTAATCCATACCACTAGCAGGCACCTTCTGCTCCTCGTTGGGTTCGACACTCTTACTTATCAAAAATACTGCGATACACCCCCTATAGTTGTGGGTCATTAGGATGCTAATACCAATCTCATGCCATAGAATGACATCTAAGTGTAACTAGATAGGCCAAGTTTTATACTCTTTATGCTATCCATACTAAAAGTAAAGAACTTTGGTAAAGTAAAAGAAAGTAAAGCTTGCAAGTAAAACTTGGGATTGGTATAATCAAAAATATATTACCAAAGCATGCTTAAGGCATCTTGCTTAGGTTAACTTGCATCTAGTGGTGGCTTGCAAGTATTAGCTTGCCAATAATAGCTTTCCTTGATTGGTGTAGTGATTGAAGTTCTCTTCGTCTTCTTCGGGGTAGAACTCCTCCTCCTCGTAGACTTGGTCGGCACTACCGTCTATAAATAAATACGGGATAGACAATCACCAAACAATCCTTAACTAGTATATTTAGCACACTAAGGCACACACTTGATGATCTAGCATCATCACAATCATGCCAAGATTTAAAGAACTAGTTTTATTTGGTTTATTTGAGAAAAGTAATTTCTACTCATTGTATTTAATTAAGATTTAATATTCTCCAAATAGAATATGGGATCATGTGGGCACATGTCATCACCACATAGTCTAATACATGGGAATTTGATTTAAAAGGGTTGGTCACATTTTATAAAGTTTAAGATTATCATTTAATAGATTTAAAGTGACTAGAAATGCCCTAATAGCATTATTTTTGTACTAGTCCAATGTCACTGCATGCAAACCTATAGATTTTTACATATTGAGATAGGTAATGTCAAATGTGATTTTTGACAGTTGGAATCAACTCAAAAGCTATTATGGTTGATTTTTGAAAAATGTTTAAAGTTGCAAAAGTCTCTGTTTTGTTAATTTTGCTATATATGATCTCCAACTCCAATTGATTTACATCCAACGAGTTTGGATAGATATTTGAATTATCTTTCTAACAAAGTTTCAGTCATGTTATTTGGTTAAGTGAATCTCTCTGAGTTCATTTTTGAATAAGTGGACATAATAGGATTTCAATTTAAAAAGGAAAATACTAATTTGAATTGGTGGGCTAGCGCGGGAAAGGAAATGGGCCGGCCTAGCTGCACTGCGCAGGCACAGCCGGTTACTGACAGGGGGGTCCAAGTGTCAGCGGCTGTTACTACACGAAGCGGTACGTTTCAAACTCAGTCGTGCGATTAGACTAAGATCTAAAGGCTGTGGTTCGTCGTCCCGTTGAACAGGTGTCCGGCGAGGACGAACCCTAGTGGCACGGTGGGGGTCTACGGGGGCTCACCTAGGCTCCAGTGACGGTCGGGATGGGGGCGTTCGAGCTGGTAGACGACGACGGTTCGAGGCGTGGTTGCGGCGGCTCCTGGGTGGCTCCAATCGACATCGCCTCTTCTCCTCTACAGTGACAAGCTCCAGCGAAATTCTAGTGGACTAAGGCTCGCCTTGCTCCGGGGAGAGGTTGGGGTGGTTCTGAGAGATAGGGCATTGGAATGGTGTGAGGTATGAGGCTCGGGGTGGCCTGTATTTATACCGCGGCGAGTGGGGCAAAGCGGCATGGTCGGGCTCCGCCGGTGACGTGTCTACAAGCTGCTATTAGCATGGCTACGAGTGGCGATCGACGTAGTGCTCCCTGGCGGACCTCTCTAGCTTAAAGGCGCGGCAAGGGGCGGTCGCATTTGGTCGGGAGTGTCCGCGCTCTGGGCGGAGAGAGCGGGTGCTCGATGCGGCGCACGGTGGCTACGAGTCAAGCGGCGCCGAACGGGAATGTCTGGGCGGCTGTTGGGGTCGTGGCGGAGTAGTGTGCGCGAGCTGCGGTCGAGGCGCGGCGTGGGCGAGCTGGTCGGGCGCAGCGCTCTGGCGCGTGCTCGGCATGGTGTAGACGTGTTGCCGCAAAAATCTGCCGCGCAACACTAAGATAACCGTCGTGCTTTCGTGACGATGAACGGATGATTTTCGAGCAAATCAACAAAGAATTCCTCACTTTCGTGGAGGAGATCCGACCGTTTTTCAGCGCAAAACGGCAAAGATTCAACCAAAACCTAGATGGCTAGAGCTCGACAGAGAAAAACAGAAAATAAAATAACAGTACATAAAAGTAGATGTGTTTTTTATATAGATCGATTGGGTTCCCCTCTCTCCAATCGGCCGAGACCCTTTTATAATAGGGCGCTAGACTTCACGTACAAGGCAGCTGTAGCTATCGTGCACAAATAAAAGTCTAAACCCCAAACCGATCAGGACTCTCCTTTGAGTCGGTCACCACGTATCAATCTAGACTTGGCAAACTCATGAAAATCTATAGTGCATATAGAATTTCAAAGCCTAACTATGTCCACGTAAAAATACTATTGGGCCTAGCTACCTACAAGAAACAATAAAATATCCTGGCACGACGCTAATGACTCTGGATAAATGAACGGCTAACCGTGTATGTGATTTTCTTGCTATATGTTTTTCTTACGTGAGTGCACAGGCAAATATCTGTAGCGGTCCAGCTTGACATCCGAATCCGGCAAGAACAAATCCTTGGCAATAGCAGATTATCTCGTTTATTGCGGACTTGTCCTAGACACCGACGAGCTAGCTCTATGTATATCAGAACCTCCTCAAGACTTGTCCTGGTTAACTCCTAGATCATGCAAAAAAACCTGTTGCAGTACTTTAAACAAAATAACAGCTGAGTAGCTCTATCAAATTAATTTGGCTCATAAATAGCTATTGGCCAAATTATGTATTCAACACATGCCCTCCTGTTTTTGGTATAATTCTATTGACCAAAAATACAGTAACAATACCTTAGGACGATGTTGATCACTTCACCGGCCATATAGTTTCTTAGGGCGATATTCCAAGTAACATATTGGCCAAAATCTTCTTAGGGTGATACTCTAAATAATGTATCGGCCATTATGTTCTTAGGGCGATACTCCAAATAATTTATCATGCCATCACACACTAGGATAAAAAAATTTCAAATATTTTCCATTGAGGGCTTTTGGCAACTTCACTCCCTGCAAAGATTGTATAAAATATGAATTTCCAGGAACAATCTCTACAATAGTATATGGTCCTTCCCAACTCGGCGACCATTTTCCGAATTTTCTATCCCTGATTCCAATAGGTAAAATTGTTTTCCAAACTAAGTCTCCTATCTGAAACGATTTTTCCTTTACCATTTTATTATAAGCCTTAGCTACTCTTAATTTTTCTTTTTCAATCTCGTGCAAGGCTCTTAATCTTTCTTCTGGCACATCGTCTATTCTATCCAGCATCAAATTATTATAATCTACAGCCGACAAAACATTTTGTCTGCCCACTCGAAGAGCTTGTAAATTAACCTTGACAGGCAATACCGCCTCCTGTCCATATACTAGCTCATACGGTGTCACTTGGGTCGCACCATGCTTAGATATCCGATGAGCCCACAAAGCTTCCGAAAGCACTTCATGCCATCTTTTCGGATGCTCCTCAATTTTTTTATAAGTTTAATTAAAGTCTTATTGCTAGATTCGGCATGTCCATTAGCTTGAGCATAATAAGGTGACAAATTCAACAAATTAATTCTAAATGATTCGGCAAAATCACGAAATTGATGGGACATAAAAGAAGAACCTTGATCAGTAGTTAGAGTTTGGGGAATACCGAATCTATGAATAATATGTTCCAAGACAAAACTAATCAGCTCTACATGAGTCATATTTTTCAAGGGAATCGCTTCGGTCCATTTAGTAAAATAGTCGGTGGCTACTAGGACGAAGCGATGCTTTTTAGAAGAAGAAGGATGTATGTCACCAATAAAATCTAAGCCCCATCCTCTAAACGGCCACGGCTTAATTATAGGTTTCAACATAGCCGCGGGTGCTAATTGTATATTCCCGAATTTATGACACGCTTCACACCCTCTATAGTACCGAAAACAATCTTCTAACAAAGTCGGCCAATAAAAACCCGCTCTTTTTAATAACCATCGCATTTTATGAGCCGACTGGTGTGTCCCACATATACCTTCATGCACCTCACCCATAGCTATTTTAGACTAATCAGGATCTAAGCATTTTAAAAGTAATCCATCTATAGTTCGGTGATATAATTCGTCGTTTAACAAAGTATATTTTAAAGCCTGTCGTCGAATTTTCTATCTCTTGTCTGACTTGGTTCTTTTAGATAATTTATTAACGGAACTCTCCAATCTATAGGTTCTAAGTTATTTTGTAATTTGGTAGCTTCTAACTCATGCACCGAATCATGATTGCCATGTACCGCCAATTCTTGGCCTGAACCAGGCCAGCCAAACCATGCACCGAGCTGATGCCCAGTAGTTCAGCCTTATTCCCTACAGCAACTAGCGCTGGTTTTTCTAGTACCAAAAATTTCCCACTGCTAATAAGGTAACCAGACGCTTGTTGTGCTAAATAATTAGCTCTAGAATTTTCTTCCCTAGGTATATAATTAATAGTGAACGTATGTAAGTTTTGATTATATCTAGACACGGTCCAAGTAGCTATTTGTAACTACCTCGGTGAATTACGCTCTTAGTTACATGCCTGGATGAGCGAAAGTGGTTAAAATAGTACGGTGGGGCCCAGGGCCACTCACGGTAGACCTTTCGGCCGTCCTAACCACTTTCAGAACATCGAGACAAGAACTAGCGGCGTAATCGGCAGGCAAAGGGATCAACTACATACACAAGTGAGTATGTATGCAAGCCACATACAACAGTTCTCAGAGCCACTCCATCTAAAAGAAATAGAAATATTACAATGCCATACGGCAAGATTCAAATATCCTAGATAGAGATAATATTTTAGGATAGCTCCTCATACATCAAACATCAGAGTATCAAGCGAAAGCGGAAAACAGGATCCAAGTACGGATAAGAAGCAAATCGGCATAAGATGTCACATAAATAAACACATCCCGCCCACATATCTCACGGATCCCCGTTCCTGGAATCTCTACACCGAGTGATCGTTGCCAACATCATCTGTCTCCTCCATCCAGTATCCATCTTGCGGGTACACCTGTTCGTATGAATCAAACAATTTATCGTGTGAGACCCTAGGGGTACTCAGCAAGTCTTTATGCCACTAAAGGGGACACAACCTGGGGTGACGCAATTGCAGCAAAAGATAATAACTAAAAAGTCTATAGATACTCGCTAACCATCCGCCTAACCAATGATAGACGGATGTCCGTGAATTAAGAACAACAGTTATAACAGTATAATTAACAGATCCATCCTCCTCCTCGTTTACCAACGAGGAAGCACAGGAACAACCCCCATCCGTTGGCAGTTTTATTAACCATTCCATGAGTATTGCACTGCTTACTAGTCAGGTACTTAGTCAATTTAAAAGCGGTACTTTAGTGAGACTTGTCTATGATCGAGAAACTGTGCTCCAAGTCGTCCATAACCGCGGACACAGCTTTCAGAAAGATTTACCCTGCAGGGGTGCACGAAGAGCAACACACACTCGATCAACCTCGGAAAAACCAACTCAAAACCTAACGAGGCATTCACGACAAAGCGATCATAGGATTCAGAAATATTTTAGGGGGCCACCCCAATAAGCTACCCGCAACGAAGTTTGCCGGCTCCGAGACGGACCCAGGGTTTGCGACGACGGCTGTAAACGACTGGGAACCCGAAAATGTGACTGGGCTTGTCGATACCGCGAAAACGTGGCGCGATCCAAAACAGTACAGGTGCTCCTCACACAATCTTAAATAAAGCAGTAACATGGCATAAGTACAGGATAGTAATAAATCCCCAAACTAATTGTGGCCCCAAGAAATAAGAATGAATAAAGCTCTGGCTCAGTGGGGTCCATAAGGCCTCCCGGATGTGGATAGTACGAATAGTCAAGGAACAGGAATCAAGTACTCGGGGTCCTACGGGACACAAGTGAGCATGAAAAACCAAATAGCAGATATTGCTCACCGGTGCCTCTTTCATTAGTTATCCCATTACTACTCAGGTTAAGTTGTTTAGGTACCTCATTATTCATCAGACACTCACATACCCTACACATGCTTTTCTGCGACTCGCATGGCTCAAATAACTCCTGTAGTAATGGCTCATGGGATGGAGGAACAAGCTTCGGTGGGGTTTAAAAGGAAAGGTTATGCAGTACTTGGGATTCAATTTAATGCAATCGCGACTCAATGATGCAAGAATAAGATAGAGGCAATAGGTACTATATGTATGCAAGCATGTGGTAGTGCTTGCCTGGCAGCTCAGTTGAAGCGAGAGATGGATCTAGGTAGTACTCCTGTGATTCCTGATAATTCTCCTGCTGGGTGTCTATTCGAAGAAGAACCAAACAAATAAGGGCCAACATAAATAAAGTGCACAAGCATATGAATTAAAATGCGACAAGCAAACAAGCATGCCATGGTGAATGATGCACAATTTACATGGCATTATAGTAGCATGGCATGGTAAGGTGTGGGGTACAAGAATAAAACATTTTTATTATTTATTTAGTCAAATTTTATTGCCATAAACAGTTCTGAATTTTTAATAATGACATGATGCATGCTTCAATTCAGAACAAGGAATGCATAGATAGAACGGGATCGTCGCGCTGATCGATTTAGACGTATTATTTGTTGAATTTGGAGTTATAGATTTAAATTATTAATTTATTAAGAAAAGGGCATTTTATTGTAATTTTAATCATCTCGAAATTTTAAAGTGCTCAAACAATATTTTGAATGGCATATTTGAAATCCTCACATTTTTCTGATTCAAAAACATATATCATTTGTATCATTTGGATTTATAATTTAAAAGTTATTTAAAATCTGATTGGAATTTGAATTTAAACAATTACTGAAATTATTTTATTAAACAGAAATACAGGAAAACTTTTTACACTCAGCGAAACTTAGCCCATGTCACTGGCGGGTGGGCCAGCGCTGACTGGGCCCAGCGGATAACGTTGCACAGCCGCGGGCTTTTCTCACTCTGGGACTAACTAGCCACTACGAATGACAGGTGGGGCCAGCGGCTATGGGCCAGGTGCCAGTGGCTGAAACCCGCAGGGGCTGACAGGTGGGGTCGTGCTGGAGCGCGGGTTGAGTGTACAAAACTGCGGGTGCGTTTTTGTAAAATTCCCACATGCACGGATAGGTCGGGTCTCGAGGAGCGCGGGTTGAGCGGTAAAAAGTTTGGGGGGGGGGGAATACAAAGCGCGCAGCGGCACTGTGGATCTTCTCCACGGTCTGACGGAACTGACGGGGGAAAACTCGCGGCGCGACCGAGCGCGGCGCGGGGACTCGATCCCGCGACCTGGGCGTGCGCGCGGAGGAACGGAGCCGCTGTAGTAGGGTATGGGATGGTGACAGAAGGGCGGACGCGTGCTAGATAGGTCGCTGCACGACGCGGCGACGGGCAGACGCTCGCGGCCACAGCGCACTGTGAGTGCTCGGCGAAACGCCTGTCGCGGCTAGGGTTTTATGGCGAGGTAGAGGGTGTCTAGGCGGGAGAGGGACTCACCGCGGGGTAGTTGACGGCGGCAGATCGTGGCGAGACACAGCAGAACATCGACGGAGCTGGTGAATGGCGGCGCTAGGGTTTCGGAGGGCGTCGACATACTGCGGCAGAAGTGGGGCTTCTCCTCCTCGCTGGCATGCTCCGGGCGATGCAGAAGAACCCCCTGGCCTCCTTGACCACCTCCATGTCGCGCTCGCCGGTTGGAACGAGGAAACGGCGGTGGTACTGACGGTGAACGGCGAGAGGGAAGATGGCGTCGGTGGAGAAGAATAGGAAAGAGGGCAAGGCCCTGGGGTGGATCTGAGAGAGGCAGAGACGTGGGGAAAGAGGAAAATAGAAAAGGAGGGTGTCGTGGGAATCAGTAGAGAGGAGAAAGAAAAAGGTGGCTCGGGTGCCACCTTTCCTCCTTGTCCTTCTCGATCATGGGCTCGGCGTGGGAGGCCAGGGCAGGGCAGGTGGAAGCTGCCAGGTGGGGACGGCGTGGCTGTGGGGCTGGCTCGGGGTGGGGTTTGCTGAGCATCGAGAGAGAGAGATAGTAGAGAGGGTTCAGGTTAGCTAGGTTAGGAGGGAGTAGATGGCTCGGTTTAGGGTTTGGTTAGGTTAGAGAGGGTAGCTGGGGTGGGGCCTGCATGGCAGGGAGAGGGAAGCCTTGGCATGGTAAGAGGAGGGAGGTGAGGTGAGGTTAAGGGTTAGGGTTTAGATTAGAACTAGGGTTAGAGAGAATAGAGAGAAAACTAGGGTTAGGGTTTAATTAGGGTGTTTAGGTTTTAAAAAAAAACATGCTTATAAGATCAAACAAAGAAGAAGGGTGAGCGTTTTGGTTTAGCACAAGGTGAGGTGAAGGTAAACTCAAGAAAAAGAGAGAGGGATGGGGTATTTGGAAAAAGGCCTCACTTGATCATGCATGATGGGAAAAATGGTGTTGATGGGATCATAGGGATGGTGGAGAGAGATGGAGATGATCCCACAAAGAAAGAACCACTAAAACAAAGAGAAAAACAAATGAGCTAAAGGTGGTGGTACTCTTGCATGGCCCATGCATAATAATTAATGGCCATGTTTATGCTTGTGAAAACCATAATAAATAACATGGCATTATTCTTATGCATTCCAAAATATGGAATAAAAGGCCAAGCAAAAGAAATTAGAATTGGATCCATCCCTACCCACATGAGCTAGATTAAATGGCAAAAGAAAATAAAAGCTCATGGGTAAATAAGGATGGTGGCATTATAAGGTGGTGACAAAGAAAGGTGGTGGAGTGGATTAAAAGATATGCCCCCAACTCAACTTGGGCATCAAGCATTTATCAAGAACCAAATACAATATATCAAGAGCCAAATACAAATAGTAATGCATATGAGAGGAGAACCAAAAGAAAGGTTCTTTTATATGATGCTCAAATGCAAGGTGGCATGATGACATGAGCATGATATAATTATGATGCAACAATTATATATAGGAAGTAGCCATTATCTTACTAGACCAAGTAGCATTACAATTGTTAGACAATTGGGATGCTACACTATTCAATAAGCCTTCTAAACACTGAAATTCGCCTTTAACTTGTTGTACCACCAGAAGCGAATCTCCAAAAGCATCTATATCTTTTACGCCCATATCCACTAGACTTTGTACACCAAACAACAAAGCCTCATATTCAGTTTAGTTGTTAGTACAATCATATTCTAGACGGACCGATGTTTCATAGATAACATTATTAGGTGAAATTAAAACATTGCCGACGCCTTGTCCATCTCTACATACCGATCCATCAAAATAAAGCTTCCATTGGCAAATGCTAACATAACTAATGTCTTCCTCATCATTAACTCTATGATCAACAATAAAATCGGCGATTACTTGACCACTCATAGCACGCAGCGATTCATATACTAAATCATATTCTATTAGCGCATAAGCCCACTTTCCAATCCTACCACTAAGAATCTGTCGTTGCAACATATACTTAATTACGTCGGCTTGACAGGCTACTACACATGTACTAGAAAGTAGATAAGGCCGAAACTTGGTACATGCATAATATAAAGACAAGCATAATTTTTCAATAAACACATAAAGTGTCTCGGCTTTCGAGCAAACGACGACTTAGATATGCAATGATGTACTCCTTTCCATCGTCTTCTTGTATCAATACCGCGCCGATCATTGTATCTTGTGCAGCAATATATAACCTGAACGGCACACCAGACTTGGGCGCTCGCAATACCGGAGGAATCAACAGGTGTCTCTTTATACCATTAAAAGCATCCCGATGTTCTGCCCCCAAGTAAATTCGGCTTCATGCTTTAGCCAAAGTAAAGGTACACACGATTCAATTTTCCTGCAAGGTTAGATATAAATCGTCTCAAGTAATTAATTTTTCCTAATAGTTTCTGCATATCCTTTTTACATTTGGGCTCCTCCAACTTTCTAATCGACTCTACTTTTGTAGGATCAATCTCTATGCCTTGTTCCTGAATAATAAAGCCTAAAAACTTTCCAGCCGACACACCAAAAACACATTTGAGTGGATTCATTTTCAAACCATACCGGCGCATTCTTTCAAAAGCTAAACGCAAATCGGCTAAATGACTATCAAACTCATCCGATTTAACAACTATATCATCAATATACACTTCTAGTACTATGCCTAACGGATCATGAAATATCAAATTCATAGTATGTTGGTATGTAGCGCCGGCATTTTTCAAACCAAACGTCATAACGACCCACTCGAATAAACCAACAAAACCTGGGCAACGAAAAGCAGTCTTGGACATATCTTGTTCGGCCATAAATATCTGATTATAACCAGCATTACCATCTAAAAAACTGATTACTTTATGTCCCGAGGCATCATTAATAAGCATGTCGGCTATAGGCATAGGATATTCATCTTTAGGAGTGGCTTTATTCAAATCTCTAAAATCAACGCAGACCCTAGTATTATTAGTATTTTTCTTTTCAACGGGCACAATATTAAAAACGCACTCCGCATATCTACATGGCTGAATAAACCCAGCTTTCATTAACCGATCAATTTCTTCTTTGATGCAGTCATATAAATTAGAATTAAAACTTCTACGGGGTTGTTTATGCGGCCTAAAACCAGATTTAATAGGTAGTCTATGGTCAACTAATTCTCTACTCAAACCGGACATCTCGCTATGACTCCAAGCAAAGCAATCAACAAATTCTTTAAGTAATGCATATACCTCGTTTTTATGATCGGCTTCCATATTAGCGTTAATAAATGTAGGCCTTGGAATACTTCCATCACAAATATCTACCTCTTCAAGTGGGTCAGCCAATGAAAATCCCTGTCCGAGCTTCTCCATATCATCAAAATCTTCAATTGTCTCATGCATATCGTTCTTTCCGAAACGATACTCCTTGGTGCGCCTTTGCAGCCACTTAATATTATCATCTTTACTCATCATTTATATAGATAAATTGTTAAGCCAAGCTATGCTAGTCGGCTGTGCGTTTATGGGTACAAAACCATCTCTACCAATATTGATATAATCATAATCCGACAAATCTCTACCGGTCAAACATCGCATCTCACCGTGTTGCCAATCAACCGGCGCCTCTGTCAAAGCAATGCAAGTAGAATTATCCGCCTCAATTACCTCCACATCATCATCAACCCACTGAATTAGGCACTGGTGTAGAGTAGAAGGGATGCAACAATTCGTATGAATCCAGTCGCGACCCAAAAGGATATTGTAGCGGCCTTTGACATCAACAACAAAAAATGCAGTCGGCAATGTTTTGCTTCTGACTGTGAGCTCCATAGATATAACGCCCTTAGCTTCAGATAATTCTCCCGAGAATCCGCTAAGTCCTATGTTGGTCTTCATTAGCTCGCTCTCTTTTCGGTTCAGTTTAGAAAAGACCGAAAAAGACATAATATTAACACCGGCACCGCCGTCAACGACCATGTGACCAATCGTCTTACCATCAATGTGGCCTCGGATGAACAATGGTTTTAGGTGCTGTCCGTGCTTCTCCGGTTTCTCAAACATCGCACTTTTTGGACCAAAAGCAAACTCTGCAACCTCAGCCTCAGGTGCACGGAAATCAGCAGGCAAGACGAACACCATATTAACGTCCATATCAGTAGGCGTCTCGCCTTTACTCTCTGAATTATCATCAGCATCAGCAGGCGCGTCATTAGAATTTTTATTTTTCTCGGTGGCGATGCGCTTCTCCTTCCAAGTTTTCGTAGGCACCACCATTGGTCTAGCTCGATTAAACCATTCATCGCGCCTCTTGTCAGCGATCTTTTCTTTAATTCCCAATGCTCGCAATCGCTGTACCCGTCGCTTTGGGTATGCGTAAGACCCCCGGGCACCACTGAGGTCCTGGTTTAGTTCCCGGTGCGACTGACATAATTTGGCTGCTCCATGAATTTCTCGGCCTATATTTTGATGTAAATAGTCCTGTGCCCCTGGCCGAGAAATTGTTCTGTTGATTAGATGGACCGCCTGTTTCAAACTTACTGCTATTGGCCGCCGAGAAATCTCTGTGCGGAGCGTACATGCTACCAACTCCAAATCTCTGGTTACCATTATTGCTTAAACTCCCACGATGTGTAGATGTATTGGTACTAGACATGAAACCCGTTGGAGACAAACTAGTATGTATCCTTGTGCCAATGCTTCTTGTACCTGAAGCGATGCGTGCGATAGTTGAATCAAAATTCTGACTAGCACTAGAAGACACAATAGGTAGTTTATTATCTGCACCGATCCGTGAACCAACTGAGCTGCCATCATTCTGAACCAAATCAGGCTCTCGCGGCTGCAGCTGTAATATATTAGCACTTGACTGAACAGATCTTTCCTCTCCTACACTAACATCTTCCTTTCGCTGAATCGAACCATCAACGCTGGTTGTTTCTGGAGCATTAATAACACTTTTATCCGAGCGGTGTTCACTAAGTTTCAGACCATGAATAAAATCCATACCGTCTGAATTTTTTACTGACTTCGGTACCCACATGCGCTGGATTTCACCACTATAATTCTTGCCACCGGCATCGCGACCCGGCGATTGGTTCCTTTGCACAACAATTGCATCACGCGACCGAGTCTCATGATCAAAACGAGCTCTTTTCTCACATAGGTCTCCTCCGAACATAGGCCTCGGCGGAACACATCCTGGCTGAAAATAACGTGGTGGCCCTATAGGATATGGCATCCATGGATTGAAGCCCCATGGAGGAAAATGAGGATACATAGGAGGTGGACAACCCCAATACGCCGGCTCCATTGGAAAATAGGGTTGCTGGTCATATAAATTCTTCGCCATTGCTCATGACCTCTAGGTCCAAAAGGAGATCTCGGGCATTTATTACCTCCAAGCCGACTGAACTTATTGCCGATGTTGCGCGATGTATACTTCTCTAGCAGCATGCTAACAGTCGGCTTCGGCCTCGGAGCTAGTTTCTTTCTTCCATGGACTTTCCACACTCCTACTTCTGAATTTTTTGGCTTTCTTGGAGGAGCTTTATCATCAACAAGATTATTATCTCTCGCGGACTCGGCCCGATCTGACCGAATAAGCATCTTCTTTGTCTCAACTTCAATTACATTGATAGGAAACGCATCACTATCGAGTTTCATCTTAGAACCTTCTGTAAATGTCAATCGTCCGTCATTAATGGCCGATTGCACATGTCGACGAAACACATTACAATCATTAGTAGCATGAGAAAAAGAATGGTGCCACTTACAATATGCTCGTCTCGCCAATTCTTCTGGACTCGGAATTACATGACCATCCCTCAATCTAATTAATTCTCCTTGTAGTAGCATATCGAAAATTCTATCACACTTGCTAATATCAAAAGTGTATCTAATTTCCTCTCTTTTAGCAGGTGTAGGTTTCAATGCAGGACATACAAAAGGTTTTGACCTAGATGATTAAACCCATTTGTCTACACATATATCAACATCATCTTCACTAGCCGAATCGTCATAACAATCTACAGCATTAACCGTGCGGTTTTCTTTCTCCTTAATTTTATTATCTTTAAACCGGCTATATTGTTTAACATATTTAGCCCGGTTCTCTTGCGCCAAAGCCTTTTGCATAACTTGATTAACATCTGAAAATTCTTGACCTTCTAACTTATCCTTAATATGATTGAGCAAACCCAAAAAAGCAAGATCAGCTAAATCCTTTTCGGCTATTTTAAGACTGAAACAACAGTTTTTGACATCTCTAAACCTCCTAATATATTCGTGAACACTTTCATTATATTTTTTCCTAACCATAGTTAAATATGAAAGTCGAAGTTCAGTTTCACCGCTATAAAAATACTCATGAAATTTCTACTCCAATGGTGCCCATGCCGAAATAGAATTAGGAGCAAATGATGTAAACCAAGTAAATGCAGTGCCGGACAAAGACAAAGGAAAAAAATTTACCCTATAAACATCAGATGTGCCGACATCACTGCATTGTGCTAAAAATTGCCCTATGTGTTCAAAAGTTGATCTACCATCCTCTCCCGTAAATTTAACAAAATCTGGAATTCTAAAACCACGAGGATATGGGGTCAAGTCGAAATAATCAGGGTATGGCTTCTGGTACGCAGTGCTCTACCCTTAGGTTCTAAACCAAATTCCCTAAATATGTTACCAAGTTGATCTTAAAACTATCGGTAGGTTATGGAGAACTATTTCGTAGAACAGATGGAAAAACAGTACGTGGTGGCATCTCAGGCAAAGCAGTTTGAGCATATGTGGTTTGTTGCGGAGATGCGTTAAAATATGAATCCGGTACCGGCCCGTAAGGAACCCCGGTACCAACCGGTGCCAAAGGTGGTGTATTATATGCTACCGTTTGATAACTAGGCTGCTGCAAATTAGAGTAAAAACCCACGTTTCGATTATTGTTGTTGTAAGCTTGTGGAACCGACGTTGAAACTATGGAGCAACACTAGGTACAAAATTATGGGCCGAACTACTAGTATAATTTTGGCCAGTTTGATTGTTGTTGAAATTAACGATAGGTTGTGCTACATTAACCGATGCACCGGGTATACACGTATGACCGGGTAAATTGACGAATTCATTATTTTCCGGGAGCATCGGCCGTTTGTTACGATGTTCATCATTGATTTGCATCACTAACGAGTGAACCTGGCGAGATAAAATATTTTCGATTTCTTTACTGAACTGCTCCTTAAACTTGCCAAATTTACTACCTAATCCAGTAATGGTACACGACGTATCTGCCATGTCAGAACCGTACTTGGTAGCTACGGATGCATTAATTAGATGAGCAATATCTTCGGTGGAATTAATTACCTTTGAACCGAGTGCAGGAGAAGGGCTCGGCGCCATTACCTTTTTGACGGCGCCGTTCCTCGTCTTGTAGTATCGCTTCAGCTTCTCGGTCTTATCCGCTTCAAGTTCCCGCTTAAACTTGCGGCGCTCATCCTCGGACAGATCATGATGCGTGACAGGGATGATGTTGTCCTGGTTGAGGTCGCATAAGTTCTTCGGATCGGAATCCATCGTGTCTCTTTTGTTCTTTGTCCCCAGCGGAGTCGCCAATTGTGTTGCCGCAAAAATCTGCCGCGCAACACTAAGATAACCGCCGTGCTTTCATGACGACGAACGGATGATTTTCGAGCAAATCAACAAAGAATTCCTCGCTTTCGTGGAGGAGATCCGACCGTTTTCAGCGTAAAATGGCAAATATTCAACCAAACCCTAGATGGCTAGAGCTCGGCAGAGAAGAACAGAAAAGAAAATAACAGTACGTAAAAGTAGATGTGTTTTTGATATAAATCGATTGGGTTCTCCTCTCTCCAATTGACCGAGACCCTTTTATAATAGGGCGCTGGACTTCACGTACAAGGCAGCTGTAGCTATCGTGCACAAATAAAATTCTAAACCCCAAACCGGTCAGGACTCTCCCTTGAGTCGGTCACCACGTATCAATCTAGACTTGCCAAACTCATTTGAAAATCTGTAGTGCATATAGAATTTCAAAGCCTAACTATGTCCACGTACAAATACTATTGGGCCTAGCTACCTACAAGAAACAATAAAATATCCTGGCACGATGCTAATGACTCTGGATAAATGAATGGCTAACCGTGTATGTGATTTTGTTGCTATATCTTTTTCTTACGTGAGTGCACAGGCAAATATCCTGTAGCGGTCCAGCTTGACATCCGAATCCGGCAAGAACAAACCCTTGGCAGTAGCAGATTATCTCGTTGTATTGCGGACTTGCCCTAGACACTGACGAGCTAGCTCGATGTATATCAGAACCTCCTCAAGACTTGTCCTGGTTAACTCCTAGACCATGCAAAAATACCTGTTGCAGTACTTTAAACAAAATAACAACTAATTAGCTCTATCAAATTAATTTGGCTCATAAATAGCTATTGGCCAAATTATGTATTCAACAAGACGCTCTGGGCACGGCTCAGCTGGGGTGGTCCACGGCTTGGCTGCGCTTGGGGAAGGGATAGGGGGCGGCGGTGTGGTCTCGCCTACCTCCTAGGCGTCGTGGGTGAGCTCAGGGCAGTCTGCTGGGAGCGGTCCATTGTCGGCCTGTGGTGGCGCCTTCGGGCGGCGGCGCACTGGTGCCAAACGGCTAAGGGGGTGCTGGTCTGCTGCTGCTCAACACCAGGGGGAACAGGGGGTGTAAAAAGAGGGCAAATGGTCTAGCGATCAATGCCCAAATAGTGAAGTTAGGCAGATGTTTGTGTTGTGTCTGCCAAGTGTTTGAGAAAATGGCCGCATGAGATTTAAATTTGAATTTTTGATTCAAAATTTCTGAGTGTTCTTATATTAAGCTTGAGAGACTAGGTTTGCTTGGGATTCGCAAGGTGAATTCATTTGATGTGTTTTTGAAAAAGTGTGATCTTAACACATGAACTAGATTCAATTTGGAAATTTCTTTTAAATTGATTTGTAAATTGTTTCTGTTGGTTTGCAAAGTGGGCCTTGGTTCATTTTTACTTTCTCTAGTAAGGGGTAAAAAGAGTTGAGAAAGTTTCTGTTAGAAATTGTATTCTAGAAACACCTAAAGTGACCTAGTGGTTTAAAATGGTCAAAATGACCATTTGGTATATTTAATCATTTTTTATTTCTTTTTCTTTGGATTTTGTTCGTAAATGGTCTAGATGATGTGGCATTCACCTTTAAACCATTTCACAATATTTAGAACAATCAAGCATGACATTTTTAAACAAATCTACACTAATGCAAACACACATGCATTCATAATCATTTTAATAATAAAAATTTTTGTTAACCCTAAATTGGGTGATTTTGAACTTTGATAACCTTGATTAAAGTTTTGGGATGTTACAAACCTTCCCCCCTTTAAACAAAATCTCGTCCCCAGATTTAAGAAAAACTAGGAACTAAAGAGATCTGGAAACTCAGTCCTAATGTAATCCTCTCACTCCCAAGTAGGTTCTTATTCGGTATGGCCAACGGCATAGCTGCAAAGGTGGACATTACAATGGCAATCACATCATTCATGTGACTCGTGCTTTATCTTTCGATTACTTGTGTTCCGAGGCCATGCATGTGCATGCTAGGCTCACCAAATTAACCTAAGTATATTTGTTGTGCAACATGGTTTATACGCATTGTATGTGAACGCTGATATGTCTAACACTAGATCATCATGGCGTGGTTCATAACGTAGGACTTTCTTAGTGGTGCACACTAAGGGAAAAGATTTTTATTGGTATTTGTAGCATCCCATCTGTCTAACATATGTAATGCTACATGATCTAGTAATATAATTGCTACTTCCTACATATAATTGTTGCATCATAATTATATCATGCTCATGTCATCGTGCCACCTTGCATTTGAGCATCATATAAAACCCTTTTTCCATTTGGTTCTTATCTCATATGCATTATTAATTGTATTTGCCTCTTGATATATTGCATTTGGCTCTTGATAAATGCTTGATGCCCAAGTTGAGTTGGGGGCATATCTTTTATTAACTCCACCACCTTTCTTGTCACCACCCCATAATTCCACCATCCAACCATATGAGAGGTTTGCTTTTATTTTGGGGTTTAATCTAGCTCATGAGGATTGGGATGGATCCACTTCTATTTCCACATGCTCTCATATTAGCATCATGATGTTTTCACATTATTGATATGTGGAGCCACCTTTGCATGCATTATGAGTGGTACCCCTTTTTCTAGCTTTCATACGGATTATTTTGAATGTATGCTCATGTTGGAATATTTTTGAGACTATTCAACATCTAGTGGAATATACACACTAGCATGTCCAAATTATCTCCAAATTTGAGCATCTCCATCTACTCCACTTGGAACATCTTTCTAATTCTTTTAGTTTAGCCTTACTGCATATTTTGGAATGCATGTGTATAAATGCCATGATTATTTATTTTGTTTTCACAAGATTAGACATGGCATTTAATGCTCATGCATGGGCCATGCAACAAGCCTCACCATCCCATTCTTTGGGTTTTACTTGGTTTTTGAGTGGATCTTCTCTTTTGAGCTCTCTTTCTCTCAACCCCTCACCATCTTGTGTTTCCTCTCCTTGCCAAGTGCATCACAAGCTTCACCCCTCACCCATCTCCTTTTCACATTTTGCTTGATCTTGTTTTTGATCATGTTAAAAACCCTAAGCATCTCTCCCACTCTCTCTTCTAACCATCACCATGTGTCCAACAAACACATTCTCCCTCCTTCGCCTTTCACCTCATACTTGGTCATGTGTGGCCATATCAAACCCTTACCTAAACCCTACCCCTCATCTCCTTATCCACCACCCTTCTCCCTACCACCCCAACCGAGCCACCTCACCCCTCCTTCCCTAGCTTCGGCTAAGGCTCACCTCACACCCTAACCACCCCCATGCCGCCCTAACCTACCCGAGCTACCTCTCCAACCCTAACCCCACCTTTGCCGAGCCTCCCCCTCTAGCTCTAACCCTAGCTAAACCTGACCCTCTCTCTCTCTTTCTCTCTCGCTGCCAAGCTGGCCCCACCCGAACCACCCCATCTCCTCTCTCTGGCCCGAGCCTCCTGCCCTCCTGACCCCGCTGCTCCACGTCGAGCACGTGAGGAGGAGGAGAAGAAAAAGTGGCCGAAGCCACCTTTTCCACCCCGAGCCTCCCCACGGCATCCCCCTCTCCCCTCACGTTCCTATCTACTCCCTCCTCTCTGCCTGGCACCCCAGATCCACCCCGGGCCCTGCCCAGCCACTCCTCTCTTCCCCACCTGCCGCTATCCCCTCTCTCCTCTGTCGCCGTCCATCGTCGGCATCTCCTCTTCCACCACCACACAGGAGGCGGGCGTGGCGTTGAGGCGTTGGGGAAGACCGAGGCGAGCCCTTGGATCGTCCCTGTGCCCACAGACGAGGAGGAGGAGGCCCAGGACCCCGGCACGTCCACGACGCCGCACGAAACCCTAGCTCCACCGATCGTCTGCATCCCCGACACACCGTCGCTCCCCGGCCTGATCTGACACCGCCGACCACCTCGCGGTGAGCCAACCTCCCTCCTAGACACCCCCCTCTCTCGCCTGGTTCCCCTAGTCTCGCCGGACTTTGTGTCGAGCTCTCTCTGTGCGCTGGCGTGCGCGAGCTTCTGCACGTCGTCGCACTGCGCAACAGCTTACCTAGCCGCCTAGATCACTCCTGTCAGCAACCCCCACCCTACCGCAGTGGCTCCGCCTCTCTGCGCGCACGCCCCTGGTCGCGGGTTCGAACCCCTGCACCGCGCGCCGTTCTCTGTCGCCGACAGTTCCGTCAGTAAACCCCCTGGAAGAAAAACAGTAACAGCTGCACACTTTGCAAATACCCCCCCACACACACCCTTTTGCCTCAACCCGCGGTCCCTGCGGACCCACCTATCGACCGCTATGGTCTTTTTATAAAAAGGTACCGCAATTTTTGATTCAGTCAATCCGCGCTCCACCCAAACCCCACCTGTCAGCCACTGTCACGTGGGTCCGTTGGCCCGCAGGACCCACCTGTCTGTGTCACGGGCTAGACTGCATCGGGGTAGGAAAAGTTCCGCGCACAGTTTGTCACCAGCTCAGCTCGGTCCCACCCATCAGTGACTGGGGCTAGCTGTGGCTGAGTAGAAAAAGTCTGTCTGTTTTTTGTTTAATAAAAACAATTTCAGAAAATGTTAAATATGGATTTAAATTCTATTTTTAATAACTTTTAAATTGTAATTCCAAATAATACAAATAATATATGTTTTTGAATCAGAAAAATGTGAGGATTTCAAATATGCCATTCAAAATATCTTTTGAGCACTTTTAATTTTCGAATTTGTTTAAATGCAATAAAATGCCATTTTCTTAATTAATTAATAACTTTAGTTTTATAACTCCAAATTTAATAAATAATATGTCTAAATCGATCAGTGCGACGAGCCATTCTAGCTATGCATTCCATGCTCTGATTTGAAGCATGCATCATATAAAGATTAAGTGGACAACAAGTTATATGAGAGCAAAACCGGACTAAAAACTTAATAAAATGCTTTAATCTTGTACCCCACACCTCACCTATGCCATGCTAAGTTATACCATGTAAATTGTGCATCATTCATCGTAGCATGCTTGTTTTGCTTGTCGTATTTATCCATATGCTTACACACTTTATTTATATTATCCCTTGTGTGTTTGGTTCTTCTCGAATAGACGCCGAGCAGGAGAATTATCAGGAATCACAGGAGTTCTACCCAGATCCATCTCTCGCAACAACTGAACTACCAGGCAAGCACTACCTATTGCTTGCATACATATAGTACCTATTGCCTCTATCTTATTCTTGCATCATTGAGTTGCGATTGCATTAAATTGAATCCCAAGTACTGCATAGCCTTTACTTTTAAACCCCACCGAAGCTTGTTCCTCCATCCCATGAGCCATTACTATAGGAGTTGTTTGAGCCATGCGAGTCGTAGAACAGCATGTGTAGGGTATGTGAGTGTCTGATGGATAACGAGGTATCTAAACAACTTAATCTAAGTAGTAATGAGATAACTAATGAAAGAGGCACCGGTGAGCAATATCTGCTATTTGGTTTTTCATGCTCACTTGTGTCCCGTAGGACCCCGAGTACTTGATTCCTGTTCCTGATTCCTGTTCCTTGTTTTTCATCCGGGAGGCCTTATGGACCCCCCTGAGCTAGAGCTTGATTCATTTCTATTTCTTGGGGCCACAATTAGTTTGTGGATTTATTACTATCCTGTACTTATGCCATGCCTTACTGTTTTATTTAAGATTGTACGAGGAGGACCTGTACTGTTTAAGAATGCGGAATGTTTTCGCGGTATCGACAAGCCCAGTCACATTTTCGGGTTCCCAGTCGTTTACAGCCATTGTCGCAAACCCTGGGTCCGTCTCAGAGCCGGCCAACTTCGTTGCGGGTAGCTTATTGGGGTGGCCCCCTGAAATATTTCTGAATCCTGTGATCGCTTTGTCATGAATGCCTCGTTGGGTTTTGAGTTGGTTTTTCCGAGGTTGATCGAGTGTGTGTTGCTATTTGTGCACCCCTGCAGGGTAAATCTTTCTGAAAGCCGTGTCCGCGGTTATGGATGACTCGGAGCACAGTTTCTCGATCATAGACAAGTATAACTAAAGTACCACTTTTAATCTGACTAAATACCTGACTAGTAAATAGTGCAATACTCATGGAATGATTAATAAAACTGCCAACGGATGGGTTGTTCATCCGCTTTCTCGTTGGTAAGCGAGAAGGAGGATGGATCTGTTAATTATACTGTTATAACTGTGTTACTAATTAACGGACATCCGTCTATCATTGGTTAGGCGGATGGTTAGCGAGTATCTATAGACTTGTTAGTTATTATCTTTTGCTGCAATTGCGTCACCACAGGTATATGCCCCTTTAGAGGCATAAAGACTTGCTGAGTACCCCTAGGGTCTCACACGATAAATTGTTTGATTTAGATGAACAAGTGTATTTGCAAGATGGATACTGGGTGGAGGAGACAGATGATGTTGGCACGATCACTCGGTGTAGAGATTCCGGGGATGGGGGTCCGTGAGAGCTGTGGGCGGGATGTGTTTATTTATGTGGCATCTTATGCTGATTTGCTTCTTATCCGTACTCGGATCTTGTTTTCCGCTTCCGCCTGATACTCTGATGTTTGATGTATGAGGAGCTATCCTAAACTATTATCTCTATCTAGGATATTTGAATCTTGCTGCATGGCATTGCAATATTTCTATTTCTTTTAGATGGAATGGGTTTGAAAACTGTTGTATGGTAGCTTGCATACATACTCACTTGTGTATGTATTTGATCTCTTCGCCTGTTGCCTACGCCGCTCGCTCTTGTCCCGATGTCTTGAAAGTGGTTAGGACGGCCGACGGGACTACACGTGGGCGGTCCTCTGGCCCCCGCTATACTATTTTAACCACTTCCGCTTCATCCGGGCTTGAACTTAGAGCGTAGGGTCCGAGGTAGTTACAGTATTAAATTAGGGATCATCTTATAATGCGACTATTGATTATCTGATACTAGCAATCAAATAAGATGCATAAAGGATTAACATCACATGTAGTTAAATGTATGTGACAAGATATGGTCCTTCATTGATGCACCTTGATCTCCATCGAGAGTGTAGGCAGGATCTCCATCTTTCCCACTAGTGCAGTGCCAAGTCCATGACGCCACTAGTTGGACGTCCATCACGGTGATGACTACAACTAATATAAGTTACCAACAGAAAGTAATACTTACTTTACAGCCATGACCATATCACATCACATGTCCCCTGCAAAATAAAGTTAGACGCGTTTACTTTATCTGTTGCATGTTTTACGGAGCTGCTAGGGCTTTCATGATAGAACCGTTTCTTTCCTATGAACATCCAACAACATTGATCAAAGAATTGTCTCTATGACACCCCTTTCGAGGCCCTCCATTGCAAATGCCATATCAACTACCGTGTGAGATATAGACACCCTCCAGCCACATATATGGTACAAGACATATGTCAACTGCGGAATTAGTCTCGCGTAAGGTCAGTCTAGCCCACTTCATCAAATAGTTCTGTGATATGAACAAGTTCACGTGAGAGAGTAAAAACTATAGGTTCAATGCCCAGATTTAACATCTGTTCTAACCGTACAAGAAAAACTAAGCATAAATCATCTCTCATACCACTCAAGGGATTCGCAGCAGATAACAATAATTTTTCTTAGCTAACACAACACCAAATGCCAAGATCTATCTAGGAGTAATTCTATAATGGAGAAGGGTTTGGTCACATACCCTTTTAGATCGAAAGCTTTACCATTCACGATAAACATGGATGATGCAGTGAACTACGTAGACGACCTCCAGGTTGCGTTGCTCCTTGCACGATAATCTAGGTGTCACAATTGGCAATACCTCCATGTTTTCTCACACATTCGGTGCTCAACGACGACTCCCGGTGTCTCCGATCCTGCCGAGATTGCAGAAGTAGATCTTTTGGATCGGTGATCCATTAGCTCGACGGCGTGATGGTTTTAGTATCGTGCTCCACCTATGCAGTTCTTTTTGGAACCGCAAGCATGGAAGCCAAGGAGAGAGAGAAATCCCTAGAGGAAAATATGGCTTGGGAATTCTGGTGTGTCTTCTCCTCCCCACATGCCCCTCCTTATATAGGAGAAGTGGAGGGACTCCCACGAGGCAGCTCCCGGTGTGGGACTAAAGAAGAGGCGGTGGCCAAGGTGGGAGGAGGCTTCGGCTAGGGTGGGGCCTCACCCTACACGCCATGCCCTAGGCCGGCGGCGGCCCCTCCTTGCCTCCGCGGGGTGGTTCGCCCTCACATGGGCCTTTCCCTCTAGGGTTTGGCCCATTATGGGTGGGCTGCCCCAAAAATAAAATTTAAATATTAATTCCATTAATCAATATTAAACACACATTATTTAATCTCCTATGACGCGAAACTCCTTTCGGATCACTCCGAACATCCTTTAGACTCTGGTAGAACACTTACGGCTCTCTCTTCTCTTCACTCTGGTGATCCCGATGAACCCAAAACTATCTCTAAGTGTCATCGAACCCTTAAGTGTGTTACCCTATGATTTGGGAACTCACAGATATGATCAAGATGGTTCTCATACTAATGACCATCAATGGCACCTAGATGCTCATAATGACCCCTATGCATTCAATGACTTAAATGTCGCTTGAACTATAAACATTGAGTCTAATTCCCTTTGTTACTTCAATACCTGAATTTTTCGAGATCTGATTGTCGGTATCACCATACCTAGTCTGATCTCGTTACCGACAAGTGTTGCTTAACTCATTCTCATGATATTCCATCCCCTTGACCTAGTCATACGCTGCGCTGCTTCATGGATGTAATATCACTGAGTGGTCCCGGTGTATATTCCCGTCGCACGGGAGAACAAATCCCGATTTAGATGCATACGCCTCAACCTATCCCTTTGAAATACCTGATAGACACCTTTATGATCACCCTGTTATGGTGTGACGGTTGATGAAGTCAAAGTAGCCTTGGGTGATAGTGATTATATATGATATCATGGTCTAAGGAGTAGGATACTTCGATTCTATTCACTTCAACAATGAACTTTGTGACTTGATCATGTTGCAATACTTATATTGGGTAGGCGTGTCCATCACATCATTTTCTAATGATATGACCTGATTGTCAATTGACATAAATGTCCAAGATCAGGAAACCTTGATCATCTGTTGAGCAATGAATTAGTTGAATAGAGGCTCACTAGGGACTTGCTTTGTTTATATACCATACATGTACCAATGTTTCCAATTAATATAGTTATATCATGGTATAAAACTACTATGAACTAATTGAGATATGATAATAAACACCCTTTATTATTTGCCTCTAGGGCATATCTCCATCATATTACCATGATAGAAAATGCATGTATCAACTCCCCAAGCTTCAAGCAAATTAGCCAATAGATAATATCATGCATCAATGAGCCTATGGTTGAAAAAATAGACATGAGCATTGCATTATCAACTTATGGATGTTAAATTATCTAGAAAGATTTACTACTAACATGCATCCAAATCACTGTTCAAAAAATCGTCCGAAACAGCGATTAATAGGCCGATTAATCGCTACTAGGGACCTAACCGTGTCGATTACCATTAATCTGTTGTGTTCATCCTTTAGCCCGACTAATAGCTCTGATAGACCGATTACTAGGTATATTCCCGATTAACTACTACACTTGGTCAAAAAAGTTGCAAAATTTTCAACGCATATCGCCTGTCCAACCGCTAGCCCGCTCCAATGAAGTAGGTTTTGCGAAGCTCCTGCTCGATTTCCTGATGTCACCAGCCAGTACCCTGGGTAGGTGGTGAGAGAAGAGCAACTTCAAAGGTCAGAGGAGAAGCGCGTGTGTTTTAGTGGGCTTTTGGGCTTTAGATAAGTACGGTTGGGCATATAAAGGCCCATATACTATTTATTTCTTATATACTACATGTGTTTTAGGTGCTAGTTTGTGTAGTTTACACCGATTAATAGCCGACCGATTAAATCAGTTAATCATCCGAATTCCGATTAGTCGCTACTCCTAAGCCGACCGAGCAGTTACCGATTACCGATTTCCTCACCATTGATCCAAATGATGATAACATAAATAGAATCTCTAGGAACTACATATTACTTTTGAACTAGCATAACCATTGCGTGTTGGAAAATTGAATCATCTTTACTTTAACATTATCTTTCATAAGTAAACATTGTATTGTTCCAAACTTACTAGATGAATTTGCCAAAGAAATAAACTCTCATATGATAACCAACTAAAAGAGGAGAATAGCCAAAGCAAGATAAATAAGAAGTTCAACCATAGGCCCAAGTATTTTTCTTTGACAACTGAACACTTTTAGCTCTAAATATGGTATCAGTCAATAGTCTAGTAATTGATAACCTCAATGTCACGCTGTTAATCATGAATCTTGTAATAGATCTTTCTTTTTGTTACTTTCCTTTTCTTTTGTTTTCTCCTTCTCTTTTCTTTTCGTTATCTTAGAGTCCATTGTGGTTAACAATGAATTAGTTGACTAGTCATGGTTAACAACGAATTAGTTGACCTATTGTGGTTAAAAATGAATTAGAGTATCTCATGTCTCCTTCTTAGCATCTCTTCCTAGATTTTATCCTACAAAACCACATCTCTCCTACAAAATCCAAATTTAATATTCATCCAGTAGTGACTTTCTTTGAGTCATTCATTTACTTTCCCTTTATTTATTGAGATTGATTCTATGCTTGTCCAACATGCTCATGTTAATTTGTTTCAAGGTAAGATGTAACTAAAACTTCTAGACATAGTGTGAGCATCTACATGAGTGTTATCCATAAATCTCCATGTAATGGAACCATGGATGACACCGTACTTTATATTTTCAGTATAAACAACTCAACCAAGGATACATGATAATGTTATAAGAGCTTGCATATACTAAGATGAAAGACAAATAAAATATAAAAGACACTCCCATACTAAAATGATAACTAAACACATTATGATAAACTAAAAATCATAGAAGACTAGGTGAAACTACCCCAGCCTTAGATTGTTATTGCATGTTCTTATTTCAGTTCCTTCAAGAACTCCTTCTTGGTGTTGTCCCCGATCTTGATCAGTGCCTCATGCATACTTTTGTTGATCTCAAATTGCTCTACTAGCCTAGCCTTGTGGGTCTTTATGTATTCTTCCAATCTTGCAATGGTTTCCAGGCAAACAGTTTTATTTGTTTCCATACTCCTCACATATTTATACTGACCGCATGTTCATAATCCTGCAAAAACTTAATATGAAGGTAGAAACCAAATGAGTGTTCCTCTTCATTACCAATTTGTGGGTGGAGAAGATCAATCCATACTTGAAGGTCTGCATCCTCCAAGCCTCGGAAGTGGGGTTCTTTAATTTCTTGCATCTACTTTACTCCTTATTCAAACTTGGCTCTCCAATAGTCATCTCCCTTGCTCTCCCCTTCTTCACTTTGTGGTGAGCATCTTGTTGGAGAGCTCCACACAATGTCCTTGTCGCTTCACAAGGGAACCCCCCCTCAGGAGTGCTCCACTATGACGCCATGGCTTAATTGAAGAGGGGAAATCTCAAAGTTACCTTTTATTTATTTTAGAGTTACTAGAAGGTGTTATTTCATGGAGATCATATCTTCGGTACTCCGAAGGTTTATCTCTTCCACATGTCCAACAATTTTTTGATCTACAATACAGTGTTTAAGACGTTGTCCAATAACCACATGAAGTTTATTGTAACAACTCATAAGATTGAGACACAAAATTTGGTGCAATATAATTGTGTGCATTGCATCCATGCATATAAAATCCGGGATAACTAACAACTTTCTAATAGAACTTGACAAAGTTATTGAAGTTCCACTTTAGCTGGTGATTTAGGATTATTTTATCATGTTAGGTGCTTAAACTTTCAAATAACCTTTGGTAATATATTTCTATGTTAGGAAGGGTAGATGTAAGATTCATAAATAAAACAATGAATCAACACACAAGACACTTGAATAAACAAATAACATCATGCTGCTTAACTTATGTTCTCTAACCATCAATTAACACATGTATTGAATAATTCTTAACACATGATTATTCCACCAAACTAAGATAAAATATATTCTTGTCTTACTTTATTCTATCTTATCTTACATCATTCATTCTACCAACACTTGTGAGTGACAAGAGTCATGTAACAAGTAAATCATCCAAGTCTATCAACCAGACTCTGATCTATCTAAACCTTCACTTATCTATTCTTTTTTATCCAAAGTTCATATGTTCATAAAACCAAGGATGAGTTATATACTTAATATCAAATCTTAAGTAACATCGCGAACTTCATCTTAGTGGGTACACTTGGATAAACAAGTATCCATTCCAAAGCTTTATCTATTTGAAGCATTGTAAATATCATATTACCACCATCAATTCACTTTGGGAGTTGATAATGATATACTTTGACAATATCCAGAGTAAACTATAAATCCTTGCTGATCTTAAGCAAAACAATACCTAAACTATTTAACCACAAGCTAGTACCAACTTTATTTGGTAAAACCTGCAATTCCAACTACATTTTAGTTGAAGTAAACCTTGTTCACAACTCATTAGTCTTGGGTTAGTGAATAGCCAAACTTAGACAAGCCATTTTCCAAATCATTCCATCCAACTCACTAGATGAACCATTGACAATTCTTTAGAGATACATTCATAAGTCCAAATCATGTATCCAATTCTCTTGATGCATATAATTCCTACTTAATACCAAGGGGAATTAAGTGGATGTAACACTCTATTCCAAACTAGGGAATATACCTAATATGCCATGGTAATTTAGAGAGAAAGTCAACTCTATGTTTCCATGCATAGATGGTAACTCATCTTTATCCAAACTAATCATAGACATCATTTTATGGTTATAAGACAATATATTATCTATTTGATAAACACTATAACTCAGGTGATGAGGTGATCGATACCTCAAACACTTGTATTGCCATTATATTCTTATTACACTAAACCCCAATCTTAAGACAATAGGAATGTGATTCCAACTGTCTAGGTGAACCTAACTTTACCCATTGGTTAATAATACCATAATAGAACCATTATTGTCTTGTGTAAAACACACAAAGGTATCTTAAGATTTTCACCACAAGAACACAAAAACCCACTCGCTCCCATTTTGACAATAGTAAAACTACTAAACCCTACACCAAATCCTTTATATGGGACCTAACTCAATTATGGGTTACTCAATATCTTATGAAGTACTTACATAGCACAAAGGAAACTCATTTGAGATTTTTCTCAAACAGGAAATCCTAATCCCACACTTTAATGCAAAGGAAGTGAGACTAGAAATCTTTTATGTTTCAGTCACCTAAAAGAAATAAGATATATAGAGATCATGGAAAAAACTAAGTGTTCAAAATATTCATTTTGAACAAAGGACCCATTTGAAGGTTTCAAATATTTATCTCTCAAGAAAAACTTCTTTCCTCTAAGGATCTTACTTTAAATCATTCAATTCTAAGAAAGTTATGATATAAAATATTGGAACCAAATTTGTATCTAAACTTGAGCAACAATTCAAAAAATGGGAATATTGCGAATTTCAAATAATTCCCTTGAGAAAATTATTTTTAAATGGTAAAGTCATATATGAAATATCACATATTTCTATGTGAGAAAATAATAACTTAAAACCATTTTCCATATTATTTTGGGAGATACCAAAATACATCTTAGTGAATTTAATAGGGCTACACATATTTGAATTAATCAAACTCAATTCAAACTAGAAGCAAATTCAAAACAAAATTTTAACTTGAAAATACAAAAGAGAATATCTAAAAGTATAAGAATAGCCAAAAAAATTGTTGGAGAACTAATTGGGCCGAAACCCACTAGCTAGTCGACCTCACTATCCCACTTAATAGCCATAGAAGTTTCTCCGCATCTACACTTATGCACAGCGCCGCCGGTTTTTTTAGAAAGTGGTCATCATACCAATATCATCATCTCCATCTCCAACATGTCGTTGTCGAGGCTACGTTCATCTCACTTGACCATAGCATCACTTCTACGTGACCGAACCACCTTCCGGTGACTATAAATATTTTCGACCACCACCCCGGCTCCTTAGTTCTCTCATTCTCCAGATTTCTTCCTAGAGCCCGAAACCCTAGTGCAAGAACTAGCGCACAGTCGCCGCTAGTAGTCATCTTGTGGAACGATCCAGCCACTTGAATTCATTCCCAAGCTCCGTCTTGATCACCCAAATCTATAAGATCACTCCTAGTTCTGTTTCTCGCACCCAATCAACCCCAATCTCTATGAGCCTTGCCAAAGCCAAATTTTAATAGTCGTTGATTAGAAGCACCTTGAGTTCCATGGAGTAGTTCTGGAGCACCATAGCAATGGAGGAATCTACTTCACCAAAGGAATCAAGAAGGGGAGCATTGTAGATGACAAATTTCGATCTTCCTCTCTAACATCTATCGCTAGAAAACGTGACCTTGTGCTCAGTTCTGATGACCTCAACGACGATTGACCCTAACCCTACCTTCATGGTGAGTTTGTGCATCTTCTAGTAGTATTATTTCATATTAGCAAGTGTCGAATCGTTGATTCAATGTTGCTCCGATGATGCGCCGCCGCAGGATGGTTGCCCCCATCATTCTTGTCCATCTCTAGGACCATGTTGTGGATCGTTAGAATCATCGTGCTCTCATCTGTCGATTGATCCCTATCTTAGTCTCTAGCGTGCCTTAAATCAGTGTCACTACTATATTTCGTCTCGCCGGCGTTGAGCCATCGGTGAAGGTCCGATGAGTGGGTCTGTTGACCCGGGTCTCTGCACGCGTGGTTGAAAAGTGGACAATGCCCCACACGTCAGTGTCTCAGGCTAGATAACATGCTAGTGAGAAAAGAAGTTGTTGACCATTTTTACACATGGACACCTGGTCTTGGACCCACTAGTCAGTGACTCACTCGTCCGCATGTATGAAAATTTTATCCACTTCAAACAAGATGGCCCACTAGTCAGTGACTCACTATAGATCACCTATACTAAAAATAACAAGATAGAGACTTTAGCCACTTCAAACATTTTTCTAAAATAATCTATAAATGCTTTTGAGTTTATTCCAACTCTCAAAAATCACATTTGCCAGGCTCTACATTAATATGTAAAAAAATTTGGTTTTACAGATATGAAACATGATTTAGTATTAAAAGAATGATATATAGGCATGAACCTCATTTTAAATCACATTCCCAAGTATTGGAATATGTGGTGATGACATGTGTCGACATGATCCACTATTTTAATTCGTGAATATTAAATCTTAAATATTTTTTAATGAGTAGAAATTACTTTTTCTCAAATAAGATATATAAAAATGTGCCATTATTACATATAATGATTGAGATGATACTAGATCATATAATATGAGCCCTTATGTGCTCAATAGAAGTAGTTACGGGTTGTTTGGTGATTGTGTATATTGTATGTATTTATAGACGCTAGTACCGACCAGGGCTACGATGAGGAGGAGTACTTCGAAGAAGAAGAAGAGAACTTCAACAACTGCACTGCTTAAGGAAAACTAGAACTATGCATGTATCTATGCAAGCCTCTTATACCAGATGCACTAGGCATGGTTGGTTATGCAACTTTGATTATACCAATCCCAGATTTTTACTTACCAGCTTTACTTTTCCTTTTACTGAAGTTTTGTATCTAGTTAATGAATTGTGATTAGTGGAAAAGTAGGATGGATACCATCAAGACTATGGAACTAGTACTGGATACTTATACTTGATTAGCACCCCAATAGTGATACCCTCAATACTAGTGGCTAGTGCTAAACTAAACTTGATTACTTTAGATGGGAATACTTGGTGAAAATGATTATGAAAAGCTTGGGATGATGATTCATTCTATTGAAATTTGTTGACATGTGTTATGATACACAATGGTTTGATGATGAAAATGAATGAGGCATGAGCCTTGACTTTGATAAAAACTGATGGTTGGGTTTGTATGTGATACCATTCCAATTTTACCGTACAACCACAATACCTGAGTTGGGTAGGGCTTGACTGGAAGTTTATATGTCTTAGTATGGGTTCCCTTGTGGAAGAGGTTGAGCTGAGGCTAACACGTGAATGAATGTCCACCTATTCAGTTCCCAGAATGATAGTTGGTCATGGCTGGGAGGCCAAGCTCATAGGAAAGGTGCCTATACTAGGGTGTGCAATTGAAAGTTTAGGCTTGATTATCCGCATACCTAGTATGATGATTCATGGTTACCCCTGACGGATGTATCGAATTTTGTGGTGAAAGTGTACCACCTCTGCAGAGTGTCAAACTATTCGAATAGCGATGTCCGCGGTTATGGACAGTTGGAGTGGCCATATTGTTCTGTTGTCAGATGTTTTCAAAATGTTTTGTGACTTGAAAGATGACTTTGACTTGACCACAACAGAGTTGTGGACATGAAAACTAGTTTCCCACTTAAGTAAATTAGAGATATAAACTTAGGTCTTTACTCTTAAGTCTTTATGAAGTAAACCTGGCTTTTTGCAAACAAACCTAGACCTTAAGATTCCTGATAGTTTTACCTTACTTATGTTAGTAATAGTTTGTGAGTACTTAAAGAGTACTCATGGCTTTGTCCCTGGCTATTCCCATGCCCATACTATGAGGAGGATTACCCGGAAGATGGACAACAGGAGGTCTATGAAAACTAGGATCATCTCCCATCGTCAGCATTGCCTGTGACCATGAAGACAGAGTTTACTACGTTATATTTCCGCTTCTTTGATTGTATTAAGACTGGATCATGAGATCCTTTATTTGTAATACCTTTATTATGGTTTGTAATGGATGATATACTGTGGTACCAATTCTGTTATGATGAGCACAACAGCAATTTTTCCCCCAGTTATGAAACCAAGGTTATCAATCCAGTAGGAGCAAGGAAACACCTCCAAGGTGTTGCTAGCTGGACTTTGGCAGGGCGCACTACCGGTGCCAGTAGCGACGTGGAGACCTGCACAACACAACCACAGAACTTTGCCCCCAACTTGCGATGAGGTTGTCAAACTCACCGGTTTTGCTGAAAACAAAGGATTAAATGTATCGATTGGAAGCCCCCCCCAGTATTAAGTTGCAAGCAACAGATAATTGCATTACGCATTGCGTTTAAAGTAGACAATACGATTGTTCTATGAACAAAGGATTGTTGTTTTCTCCCTAGTAGCAACAACACATCTAGTACCTTAGATATTTCTATCACTTCCCCAGATTACTAGAGGCATGAACCCACTATCGAGCATAAATACTAACTCTTGGAGTTGCTAGCATCTACTTGGCCAAGATAGCTACTAACAACGAAAAGCATGCAAGATCACAAATAACAAAGACATGATAAAATCAGTAATCAATCTGAAATAGTATCTCAATATCCATCGGATCCCCGCAAACACAACATGTAGGAATTACAAATAGATGATCTTGATCATGAACGGAGCTCACAAGATCTAAACATGATAGCAAAAAGGAGAAGAACCAGCCATCTAGCTACTACATGGACCAGTAGTCCAAGGATGAACTACTCACGCATCGCATCGGAGGCTTGCATGGTGATAAAGAAGGCCTACAGGGTGAATTCTCCCCTCCGGCAGGGTGGCGGGAAGAGCTTCAGATCCCGCTCGATCTAGGGATGGAGATGATGGCGGCTACAGACTCTTTCATGGAATTTTGATCGGGTACTTAGGGTTTTTGTATCGGAGGCATCTTATAGGCGAAAGGGGAGACTAAGGGGGTGCCCGAGGCGGCCAGACCAACCCTGGCGCGGGCCAGGCTTGGCCACGCGGCCAGGTGGTGTGGCGGCCCCCTAGCCCCTCTCTGTCTCGTATTCTAGCTTCGTGTGTCCCTCGCTGAAAAACTGACTTTGGCTTTTGTCCCGTCCAATTCCGAGAATATTCATTTTCTGACTTTCCTAGAACCAAAAACAACAGAAAACAGGCAGCTGGCACTGTGGCTCTTGTTAATAGGTTAGTCCAAGAACGTGTATAGAAAGTACTCCAAAGTGTGGACAAAACATAAGAAAGTAGATAAAACCAAGCATGGAACATCAAAAATTATGGATATGTTAGCAACGTATCAACATCCCCAAGCTTAACTCCTGCTCGTCCTCGAGTAGGTAAGTGATAAAAAGAAAGAAATAATTTTTGAGGTGACATGCACCATCATAAACTTGATCAAAGTATTTGTAAAACATTGAAAGCTGGGATCAAAGTAGTTCAACATAGCATGCAAGATAAAGTTCTAGCAATAAGACATAGCAACTATGTTGCAACATGAAAAGGCACAAACAAAACATTCATGAATAACAATGGTTTCCAAGACGTTTGTTTGTTTCACATAACAAAAACATAGCATAGTAGCATTCAACTTGTTCATCATAGAGTAGCAAACATAAATGCATAGGACACCTTCAAAGTTCATAAGAGTGACAAGATACAAGTAGTTTAAGAACAAGCAATATCAAGTTATGCATCAATCAACAAGTCTTGGGAAAATGCACATAGAACTAAGAATGGCCACTATGCACTCAAAGTAGGTGCATAAAGATAGAAGGTGGATAATCAACATAAAAGTAAAAGAAAGGCCTTCATAGAAGGAAGTAGAGATTCAAGTTTCATAAAGAGCTTCCAAAAATTATGGTACTTGTTAGCTTTCAGCTCTCATTGCCCCTATCATAAGCATCTTTGAGTGATTAAGGTTGAAGTGACACAACTAAGAGGATATGCTTGACAAGTTATATGCCGAAATCTCATGCCCCTTACTTATGAAGTCCGAACCTCATGCTACTCAACTTTAGTCACAAGTAAGCTCTTGTCATCGTAAGTACATATGTATCATAAAGAACCGCCAACGGGGTACCCCTAACACCTGATACATGAGCTATCCCATAATCAAAATGATAAGGCAAATAGACAATGAGCATCTGAACGATCTTTTTATTTGCTATTTGCATAGGCTTTTATTGAGGATGCTTCATAGAGTGATCATTATGGTTATGCTGCAAGTTTCCACCATGATTAGGCATGGCTTAGGCTAGCGGCCTAGGCGTTTCTCTAACACACATACAAACTCCATGATCTTACAAGTTCCACTTTTATTTCACACCGCTAGGATCCAAAAGCAAAAGAACATGATATCAACGGGGTACAAAGTACAAGTGCAATGTTGAAAGCGCTCCCCATGATACATGGTTATGCTAACTTCAACTTATAAACCGCAAGCATATACGCAAAAAAGATGGACACAATGGTTCAAATTTATTAAGTGCAAGAAAGTAAAGTGTGCCATCAAATTCGTGAGAGCTTTAATCACTAGTTTGCTCATAACAAGTTTAATTTGGAAGGTAGATAAAACATGAATATACTTGGAATAGAAAAATGCTAATCGGTAGGTATGGTGGAATCTTTGGAATAACTTGGTTTTAGAACTTGGATGCATGAGTGGAAATCATACTTGGTTATGGAAGCTAGCAAAAGACTAGGAGCAACCAACTAAGAGAGCAATAATGGCCATAATCATGCAGAGCGACAAAAGATCATTAATCAAAGCATAAAGTGATATTACAAGTCGAAAACTGAAGGATCATAATGGCTATGGTGACTTGGGATATTCATAACATGGTGTGAGCATGCGCCAAGTCAACCCAAATAAATCATCAAAGGAGAATACCACAATACTATGCTTTAATATGCTAAAACAACGCATGATTCTTTCAAGGCACATTAAGAATTCTCCATTATTTATAACATGTCATGCTACAGAAAAGATCACTAAGAATAAAGCCAAAACAATATCAAGAATGGCATGACAAAGCATAGGCCACAGTCAAAAACAAGCTCTCTTTACCACTTAAGCATGAACTTTTCCTACTCTTTTCCAATCCAAACCAAACTATTTGAACACCAATGTATGAAAGAGGGGGTCCAACCAATTTATTCAGCAAACTAAGAAAACAAAGCAAACGAAAAACCAAAACAAAAACAAAAAAGAAGAAGCTTCAAGAAAACGCAACTGTGCATGAAACTATAAAAATGAAGTGTTTGGAAGAAACCTAGGATTTTTATTGATGAAGAAGGGGATGCCTTGGGAATCCCCAAGCTTTGACGCTTGTACTTCTTGGATATTTCTTGGGGTGACACGCATGGCATTACCAAGCTTGAGGTTTAGTCCATTATTCATCTCATTACATCATTCCTTCCATACACCTGGAATTTTTTCCTTCATACAAAACTTCACACAATCTTTATTAGCAACATTAGTGCACTCAATATAATAGGTCTTTGGGTTAGGTTTCAACACCAAAAAAACATACATTAGAACACAAGCTACTGTAGCACTTCCCTCAAAAATCTCAATTCCCCAAAAGAAGTCAAAAAGGAACCAACAAGAAGCAAATGCAAATAATTGCAGAAATCTGTCAAAACAGAGCAGCAGGTAAAGACGAATTTTTTCAAAGACCTTCTGTTTCTCAAATCAAAACGTGTTGAACTAACGAAAGTTAGATAACAACCTGAGGCATAAGCACAAAAAATCACGCCTCAAAATGACGTACAGAGATTTTACACGATTTTTTACGGTGAAGCACATAAATCTGTTTCGGGACAACAACTTTTCCAATCATTACTTCTCTCTCATTAGAGGTTACTCTTGGCACAAAAATCAAACAAAAAGGATAAGGAACGGTTATTACAAAGATAATAACTTCCAAGACTCATCTAAAACTTTTGGGTTATCTCCCAATAAGTACTTTCTTTAACGCCTTTAAGTTAGGCATAAGAAGCAAGAAAAAGAATCAAGTGTTCTCAAATGAAGAAGCATTAAGAGCAAATTTTGTTTTCCTAGGTGAGGCAAACGAAATATTTTCTCTCTTCTTAGGTAAGTGTTCTATACCTTTCTTGAGTGGGAGTTGATATTTAATGGTTCCTTCTTTCATATCAATAATGGCACCAGCAGTTCTAAGAAAAGGTCTTCCCAAAGTAATAGGATAAGAAGCATGGCATTCAACATCCAAAACATAGAAATCAACAGGGAAACATGCATTGTTAACCATAATCAGAACATCATTAATACGCCCCATGAGTTTCTTTTTAGCATTATCATCAAGTGGGACATTCAAATAACAATCTTCCAATGGTGGCAAATCAAGCATATCATAAATCCTTTTAGGCATAATAGAAACACTACTATCAAGATCACATAAAGCTTTAAAATAAAATTATTCACTTTCATATTAGTGATGGGTCCTAACCATCTTTAAGTTTTATATGTATCGAAGCTTTATGTTTCATCTTTTCTTCTTTAATTTTTATGAGAGCATCAGTAATGTGTTTTGTAAAGGCCATATTCATAGCACTAGCATTAGGACTTTTAGAAAGTTTTTGTAGGAACTTAGTTACTTCAGAGATGTTGCAACCATCAAGATCAAAATCATAGTTATCATCTAGAGTAGTAGAGTTATTACTAGCTTCAACACTAGTGGTGGTGATAGTAGAAACACTAATGTTTCTAGCAATTTCATCTTCTCTCTCCCACTTAGCATGCAATTCAGCTAACAATCTAACATTTTTATCAATTCTAACTTGTATGGCATTTGTAGCTGCAAAGGGATTCTCATTAGTTTTAGGATTACCAGCCATTTTATTCAAAGAAGATTGAGCTTCAGCCAATGATTCTATATTTCTTTCAGCATTAGAGAGTTTCTCCTCAATAGTTTTATTGAAAGAAGTTTGTTTACTAATAAAATCTTTAAGCATAACTTCAAGTTCAGAGGGAGCACTCCTATTATTGTTGTACGAATTTCCATAAGCATTACCATTGTTGGGAGGATATGGCCTATAGTTATTATTACCAAAATTATTCCTGTAGGCATTGTTGCTAAAATTATTATTTCTTATAAAGTTCACATCAACTTGCACTTCTTGAGCAACCAAAGAGGCTAAGGGAACATGATTTGGATCAATATGGGCTTTCCCATTAACAAGCATAGACATAATAAAATCACTTTTATCACTCAAGGTGGAGGTTTTCTCAACAAAATTTACCTTCTTACCTTGTGGAGCTCTTTCAATATGCCATTCAGAATAGTTAACCATCATATTATACAAAAGATTTGTTGCAGCATCCAAAGTAATGGTCATAAAGGTACCTTCAGCAGCAGAATCCAATAGGTTTCTTGAATAATAGTTCAATCCTGCATAAAAGGTTTGGGTAATAATCCAAGCAGTCAGTCCATGAGTGGGACAATTCTTTACCAAAGATTTCATTCTTTCCCAAGCTTGAGCAACATGTTCATTATCGGATTGTTTAAACTTCATTATTTCACTTCTCATAGATATAATCTTAGCAGTAGGATAGTATTTTCCAATGAAAGCATCTTTGCATTTAGTCCAAGAATCAATAATGTTCCTAGTTAAGGAATTCAACCATTCTTTAGCTTTTCCTCTCAAAGAGAAAGGAAACAATTTCAACCTAGTTAAGGAAGCTTAATAATATCTCCATCTATATCCCTATGCTTTTGCATCTCACAAAGTTCAACAAAGTTATTTAGATGAGCAGCAACATCTTCATTACCAATACCAGAAAATTATTCTCTCATAACAAGAATGAGCAACAACATCTTCATTAATTTCAAAGAAAGTAGCTTCGGGAACAAGTGGAGCAATAGGTGTGCTCATGAAATCATTTTTGTTGGTGCTAGTGAAGTCACACAACTTAGTATTTTCAACAGTAGTCATTTTTTCTGTTATTAATAAAGAAAGCAAACTAGTACAACTAGTTTTTTTTGTTTTTAATAAAGAAACAAGCAAACAAAGAAAAAATAAACTAAAAAATTCAAAAACAACAAAGTAAAGAGATTGGTTATGAGAGACTCCCCTTGTGAAGATGTCCTTGACTCCCCGGCAACGGCGCCACAAAAATAGCTTGATGACCCAAAATATATCGAGCTCGTTGGGGAACCCCAAGAGGAAGGTATGATGAGCACAGCATCAAGTTTTCCCTCGGTTATGAAACCAAGGTTATCAATCCAGTAGGAGCTAGGAAACACCTCTAAGGTGTTGCTAGCTGGACTTTGGCAGGGAGCACTACCGGTGCCAGCAGCGACATGGAGACCTACCCAACACAACCACAGAACATTTCCCCCAACTTGCGATGAGGTTGTCAATCTCACTAGTTTTGCTGAAAACAAAGGATTAAATGTATCGAGTGGAAGAAAGTAAAAGCTTGCAGAAAGTAAACATAAATCAGTAAACAATTGTAGATTGATGATCAAAGAAAGGACCGGGGTCCATAGTTCACTAGTGGTGGCTCTCCTTAAGATAGATGACATGTTGGGTGAACAAATTCCAGCGGGGCAATTGTCAAACATCGAGAAAGCAATACATGCATATACTAATCATCCTGACTCCTTTGAGATTTGATTGGGCATTCCAACATTATACATAGACCGTAATCCAACTGCATCCATGACTAATAATCCACCTTAAGGTTATCATCCGAACCCCCTCCAGTATAAAGTTGCAAGCAACAGATAATTGCATTACGCATTGCGTTTAAAGTAGACAATACGATTGTTCTATGAACAAAGGATTGTTGTTTTCTCCCTAGTAGCAATAACACATCTAGTACCTTAGAGATTTCTATCACTTCCCTAGATTACTAGAGGCATGAACCGACTATCGAGCATAAATACTAACTCTTGGAGTTGCTAGCATCTACTTGGCCAAGATAGCTACTAACAACGAAAAGCATGCAAGATCACAAATAACAAAGACATGATAGAATCAGTAATCAATCTGAAATAGTATCTCAATATCCATAGGATCCCCGCAAACACAACATGTAGGAATTACAAATAGATGATCTTGATCATGAACGGAGCTCACAAGATTTAAACATGATAACACAAACGAGAAGAACCGGCCATCTAGCTACTACATGGACCCGTAGTCCAAGGATGAACTACTCACGCATCACACCGGAGGCTTGCATGGCGATGAAGAAGGCCTCCAGGGTGAATTCTCCCCTCCGGCAGGGTGCCGGGAAGAGCTTCAGATCCCTCCCGATCTAGGGATGGAGATGATGGCGGCTACAGACTCTTTCGTGGAATTTTGATCGCGTACTTAGGGTTTCCATATCAGAGGCATCTTATAGGCGAAAGGGGAGACTGAGGCGGCCAGACCAGCCCCTGGCGCGGGCCATGCTTGGCCACACGATCAGGTGGTGTGGCTGCCCCCTGGCCCCTCTCCGTCTCGTATTATGGCTCCGTGTGTCCCTCGGTGAAAAACTAACTTTGGCTTTTGTCCTGTCCAATTCCGAGAGTATTCATTTTGTGACTTTCCTGGAACCAAAAACAACAGAAAATAGGCAGCTGACACTGTGGCTCTTGTTAATAGGTTAGTCCAAGAAAGTGTATAGAAACTACTCCAAAGTGTGGAAAAAATTATGGATACGTTAGCATGGAACATCACAAATTATGGATACGTTAGCAACATATCAGACCCTAGTTAGAATGGACGCCTGCAAAACCTAGTTTCAAAACCAAGAAAGTGAGTATTTACAAAAACCTATTCTCATTCTTATCCTTGAGATTCTTTCAAAAAAAGATCACTTGTTACTCAAAACTCTTACTATTGAAAATAAAATTTGACATACTTGATCACCTCACTAACTTACTCGTCTTCATTGCTTATAGATGGAGGTCAAATATAGCAAGTTTTACCAGTTGGGAAATGGAGGGGAGCTCGTATTTGAGAGGGATTTTGACCAGATCTAGGAGTATCTTGGATGCCCACACCCGGAGTTCTTCGGAGCACAGCTCAATGATAAAGCTGGAGGGGAGCTACAGTGGCTGATTGTTGCCGACCAGAGAGGCAAAATGGAGCCACCGCTTTTAGAGAAGATTCAGTTCAGCGTCAGGGAGAACAACTGGTTAGACGGACTAGCCAGGGCAATGCAGGATGCACTTGCTCGCTTGTGTGCTCAAAACATCAACCATATTAGTGGCACCCGCTATACCTACTATGCAGATGCGACTCTACTAGACAGCCTTTGGCCATGCCGTCACATCTAGAGTTAAGGCATCACGTGGACCACATGGACTTCATGCTACATGAGACACAGAAGGAGTTGGACAATGCTCATGCTTACGCCAATCAGAACCATGCAGAAGCTGTTGAGAGGAAGCAAACCCTCGCCATCCTCGCCAAGGAGCGCAAGTCACTTTGTTGCCAGCGCGATAAAAAGGATTGCATCATCGCCCGTCTTCGTCAGAAGATAGCCACCCTGGAGGAGACTATAAACGACTAGGAGATCTAGCTGGAGGAGAAGGAGGAGGAAGGTGATGACATCCGTGGAGACATTCACTCTTACCTCAGTGATGACGATGACTACCTGGAGGATGCAGCTATGGAGGACCACACTGATGAGGATGATTCTGACTTCATTGATGATGAGGAGCCCGAAACCCCCGATGATGGGTAGTCGTACTTGAGCACTATCGTAGGTGTGAGTTGTACCTGGTCCCAATGTATCATAGCTTCACAAAATGGTTCTTAAAACCATCTATTTTCTAGTTGTGGTGTGTGTTTGTATTGTGTGTTTGGAATGAATGAATGAGAAGAAGTTGTTAGTTTTGAAAACCTGAGTCAAACTCAAAGTTTAAAGCTTTTTGAAACAAACCCATGAACCATTGAAATTTCCCTCTTGTCTCATTATCTATCTCAATCTTCAGATGACTCGCAGAAACCCCGAAGGAAGCAGTTCATCTCAGGACCCAATGCTTTAGATTCTGCAGATGTTAGTTTCAGACCATGAAGCTAGTAGAGCTGAACATCAAGCCAACTTAGCCACTCTTTATCAGATAGCTCAGATGGCCCACAATAATCAAGGCCATGGAAACCAAGATCACCAAGGATCCAAGCTCAAGAACTTCCAGAATACTAATCCCCCTAGGTTTAGCAAGTCAAAAGAACCCTTAGATGCTGATGATTGGCTGTACACCATGGAAAACAATCTAGAAGTTGCAGGAGTTGATGCTAATGAGAAGGTGATGTTTTCCACACACTATATGTCCGACTACACCAGATCATGCTGGAATAGTACCCGTACGATGAACGGAGGTCAGATGATGACTTGGGAGGAGTTCAAGCTCAAGTTCAGCAGGACCCATGTGCCCCGGGTCTGATCAAGAGGATTAGGGATGAGTTCAGTGATTTGAAGCAAGGAAGGATGGCCGTGGTTGAGTACCGTTACAAATTCCTGTCACCAGATAGGTATGCCCCTAATGAGATTGATAATGAAGTGAAGAAGAAGGAAAGATTCTTGAATGGTCTGCATGATGAGATAAAGATAGTGCTAGTCAACATTCCCTTTGATGACCTTGCGGCGTTAGTGGATTCTGCTAGCCAGATGGAAGGAAAGATCAACCAAGCCAGTGAGAACCGCAAGTGTCGGATGATGCACCAACCAGGACCCCACCATTCCCCGAAGTATCGCCCCAACCCGTCTGCAGGATATGCATCCAGAAACAACAGACCCCCAATGAACCGTCCGAACTACCCCAACCGTGGCGGAGGAAACCCAAGGCCCGGAGGAAACCACAACAACAACCCCGGCAACCCCAATAACTTCAACCGTGCACTGCCAAAGTCCAACAACAACAACAATACTAACCCAAAGACTGGAAGCAATGTTGTGCATGTCGGAGGGAAAGACAAGTCAATGATCACTTGCTTTGAATGCGGAGTCATGGGTCACTACTCCAAGTGCCCCAAGAAGCTTGCCGCAGCAACCAATGTGACTGCACCTGCCCAACAGCAGCACCGTGTCCATCTTGGAAAGAGGTTTGCCCCAGGAAACCCGCACAACCATAATGGCCGTCTATTCAAGATGAATGCTGAGGAAGCCTAGGAAGCGCCAAATGTCATGCTAGGTATGTTTTCTGTTAACTCAGTATTAGCAAGAGTGTTGTTTGATTCTGGAGCATCGCACTTGTTTGTTACAGAAGAATTTGCATGCCCTAGTAAGATTCAACCAACAAATTTGAAGCATGTTATGATTGTTCAAATACCTAGTTCAACCACCAAGGCTAGAAAAATTTGCAAGGCCGTACTTATCAGAATACATGGGATATATTTTTATGCCAACCTAATAGTACTTGGAACCAATTGTTTGGAAGTAGTGCTAGATATAGATTGGATGTCGAAACATCAAGGATTAATCGACTGTGCCAAGAAAGCAATAACCATAACCAGTAGCACCAGAGTATCAATAGAACATGTATCTGAGACATTGCCCCGTCAATTCAAGTGCAACAAGAGTCTAGCCAAAACCACCATTGACCAAGTCAGAGTAGTCTATGAACACCCGATGTGTTCCCAGATGAATTGCCCGGTATGCCCTTAGATCGGGATATCGAGTTTATCATTGAACTAATTACTGGAACTAGACCCATAGCTCAGAGACCCTATAGTATGAACCCATCTGAACTAGTGGAGCTGAAAAAGCAACTTGATGATACAACCAAGTGCATCACCATGGAGATCACCTGTTCTGTTTGTTGATAAGAAGGATGGTGCCAACCGTTTGTGTACGGATTATCGGAAGTTGAATGACATCACCATCAAGAATAAGTACCCACTACCTAAGATAGAAGATTTGTTTGATCAACTGACTGGTGCCAGAGTGTTTTCTAAGATTGATCTTAGAACGGGTTATCACCAATTGAAGATTCTTGCAACCGATATCCCAAAGACTGCCTTCACCACTAGATATGGATTGTATGAGTACAATGTCATGTCTTTTGGATTAACCAATGCCCCCGTTTATTTCATGAATCTCATGAATAACATTTTTATGAACTTCCTGGATAAGTTTGTCGTTGTTTTTATCGATGACATTCTGATCTACTCCAAGTCGAAAGAGGACCATGAGCAACATGTGAGAAGCATCCTTGAAACCCTTAGAGAGCATCAGTTGTATGCCAAGTTTAGCAAATGTGAGTTCAGGTTAAAGGAAGTAGGATTCCTAGGCCATATCTTGTCGGCAGGAGGAGTTGCTGTCGATCCTGCCAAGATTAAGGATGTCGAAGAATGGAACGCCCCAACTACCCAAACAGAAGTCCGCACATTTCTTGGATTAGCCGGATATTATCGCAAGTTCATTGAAGGATTTTTTAGCATCGCAAGACCGATGACCCAGTTGTTTAAGAAAGATAAGAAGTTTGAACGAACTGACAAATGTGAAGAAACTATTCAAGATCTCAAGAAGAGATTGATTTCAGCCCCAATTTTGATCATGCCGGGTATCAAGAAGCCTTTTGATGTGTATTGTGACGCATCCAAGATTGTTCTCGGATGTGTGTTGATGCAAGAAGGCAAAGTCATATCCTATCTTTCCAGACAACTGAAGCAACACGAGCAGAACTACCCTACCCATGACCTCAAACTAGTAGCCATAGTTTTAGCTTCGAAGACATGGCGTCATTACCTCATGGGTAACCGCTTTGATATTTATTCGTATCAGAAGTATATTCTCACCCAGAAGGAGCTTAATATAAGGCAAAGGAGATGGATAAAGTTAATCAAGGATTATGACCTTGAAATTCACTATCACCCCGGCAAAGCCAATGTGGTAGCGGATGCTCTTAGGAGACTACCGTGTAGATTAAACACCATGATTAAGGTAGCCTAGCCAAGTCTGCATGAGGAGATGGAAAATTTCAGAGTGGACCTAGTTAGCGAAGGATTTCTAGCTAGTATTGAACTTCAAACCACTTTGATCAGTTAAATAAAGGAGGCCCAGAAAGGAAACGCAAGTATTGATGGAATCAACCGTCATATCGGAACAGGGAAGGTACTCGGATTCACCGAATATGAAGAAGGAGTTTTGTGGTACAAAGGACATATTTGTGTGCCAGCAGATTCAGAGTTGAAACAAGTCATTATGAAGGAAGCCCATGATACCCTTTATTCTATCCACCCGGGAGGAACCGAGATGTATCAGGATTTGAAGGAGCAATTCTGGTGGCACAAAATGAAGAGAGAAGTCGGAAGCTACATAGCCAAGTGTGATATATGTCAGAGAGTCAAAACAGAACATCAGCGACCCGCGGGACTTTTGAAACATTGCAGATTCCGGAATGGAAATGGGATTCTGTCGGAATGGATTTCATCACTGGTTTTCCTACTTCTAGTAGGGTAAATTACTCTATTTGGATCATAGTGGATAGACTATCCAAGGTAGCCCATTTCATACCCGTCAAGACTACCTACCAAAGTTCGAAGCTAGTAGAGTTGTATATTGCTAGAATAGTCCGTCTGCATGGAACCCCCAAGAGCATAGTTACCTCAAGATTTTGGTAGAAGGTCCAATAAGGATTAGGAACCAAACTGAATTTCAGCACAACTTATCACTCGCAAACCGTCGGACAGACAGAAAGAGTCAACCAGATCTTAGAAGATATGTTGAGAGCTTGTGTGTTAGAATATGGATCTAAATGGGAAGACTATCTGCCTTTCACAGAGTTCTCATACAATAATAGTTATCAAGCCAGTTTGCAAATGGCCCCATTTGAATTTTTGTATGGAAGGAAGTGTCGTACCCCGTTGAATTGGTCGCAAGTTGGAGAGAGTCAGATCTTTGGACAAGACATTCTACGAGAAGCTGAAGAGAAGGTTCACAAAGTCTGTGAGCACCTCAAGAACGCTCATTCCAGACAGAAGAGTTATGTTGACAAAAGAGGTCGAGACCTGACCTTCACTGTCGAAGATTTCATGTATCTCAAAGTATCACCCTTGAAGGGAATGCAGCGTTTTCGATTGAAAGGGAAGCTTCCCCCAGATATATTGGACACTTCAAGCTTTTGAATCGCAGAGGAGAAGTATCCTATCAACTGGAACTGCCTGAGGAGATGTCATCCGTGCATAATGTGTTCCATATCTCATTATTTCGCAAATGCGTAGATGTTCCGGAGAAGACAAAAGTTTTCAAGAACATCGATCACAGAGCCATAGACATCAATAAGGATCTAACCTATTGTGAAGTGCCCATCCGTATTTTGGAAGAAGCATTCAGAACCACCCGGACCAGAAGTATCAAGTTTCTCATGATCAAGTGGAGTAACCATATCGAAGAAGAAGCCACCTAGGAATGAGAAGATTATATTAGGACTGAGTTTCCCAATCTCTTTAGTTCCTAGTTTTTCCTGAATCTCGGGGCGAGATTCTGTTTAAGGATGAATGGTTTGTAACATCTCAAAAAATTTAAACAAGCTTATCAAGATCTAATCACCCAAGTTTAGGGTTAAAAAAACTTTTATTATTAAACTTGATACGAATGCATGTCTAATTTCTATTAATGCATGAATGCTTGCAATTGCCATGTTTGAGTGCTATCAATGATAAGGATTAGTTTAAAAAGGATTACCACATAATCTAGATCATTTCCAAGCAAAGGAAAATGAAAAGAAAGTCAAATATGGATCATATGATCATATGGTCATTTTGGTAAAAAATAACCTCTAGCCCACTTTAGGCCTCTATAGTAAAAGATTTCTAACATAAACAATTCCAATTCTTTTCACCCCTTGCTAGACCAAGTAAAAGTGAATCCAAGCAAACTTTACAAATTGCAGAAACTATTTTCAAACCCATTTAAGAGGCAATGCAAAATTGAGTCAAGTGCATGTACCTAGATCATCACTTTCCAAAAACCACTCAACCAACCTCCACTTGAAAATTCCCATGAACCATAGACTACTAAGCATATGACCATCACACTCACCAAAAATCATTCAAAAATCCCAAAGTTAAATTCATGCGGCCATTCAGTCGAACACGTAGCAGACAGAGTACAACTACCAACTATCTACTGTTATAATCAATCAATTAATCATCTTTTGTACCCCAATTATACTCCACATCTCTCCCACGATCACCCAAAGTACATAGCCGTGCAGTGGAGCCATCTTCCCTTCGTCATTGCACATGTGCCATGTGTACCCGAGCTTGTCCATGCCGGTCGAGCATGGACAGGTTGCCTCGCGCCATGCCGCCCTCTCCCACGACACCTAGCTGCTAGCCGTGACCTCACCGCCACCCTCTGTCCACCCCTTGACCAACGGCGAGGAGTGGAGGAGCTGGAACAGCCACGCCTATTTAACCCTCAAGATGCCGAGAGCACGATGGAGCGCCGCAGCCGCCTCGCGCACACACGGTGCGCCTCACTCTCTCCACTCATACCCGCAGTCGCTGCGTCACCAGTGACCTCCCAGACAACCTCATTCGCCACCGCGCGCCCCGTGACCGCCATACTTACTGACGAACACCTCGTTACCTTAACAGAGCGCCGACGTCGCCCAAATGACTGAGACCGCCCCTTGTCGCGCCAGCATGCGCATGACGATCGCCGTAGTACCCCGCGTCGACCCATGCCCTCTGCCATGCTTAGCTCGACCTGTAGTAGTGTCGCCGGTGAAGCCTGACCATGCCGCCGTAGCTCCAACACTGGTGTATAAATAGAGGCCACCCAGACCTCATTTGGCACACCATCAACCTCACTGACCCTTCCCTAGAGCAAGGCAAGCACCACGATGCTGGAATTTGGCCGCAGTCCGCCGCTGTAGTGGAGGAAGGAAGCCATCGATTGGAGCCACCCTAGGAGCTGCCGTGACTGCCAATCAACTCGCCGTCGACGACAAGCCCATTCACGCCCATCACCGACCCTAGATGGAGCCCTGGTAAGTCCCCAGCGACCCCTACCGTCGTGTTAGCGCTCGAATCTCGCCGGAGCAGTTCGACATAGACGACGAACCTCAGTCGTAGAACATGTTCTAATCGTAGGGCTAGTAGTGATAGATACCGCTTCAGTTAGATTTAGTCGCTGACGCCTAGGACCGTTCTGTCAGCGGCCTGCTGCGCCAGCGCTGTGCAGTTGGGACGGCCCATTTCTTTTCCCGCACAGAGGCCAGGAGTTCAAATAGAATTTTCCCATTTTAGTTAAAACCATATTCTGTCAGGTGGTTCAAAATTCAGTTCAAAGAGATGTACTGATCCAAAATGCATGATTCCAATTTTGTTGGAAAGGTATTGAAAATATCTAATCACTCCCGTTGGATTCAAACCAATTAAAACTATAGATCACCTATAATAAAAATAACAAGACAGAGACTCTTGCCATTTCAAACATTTTTCTAAAATAAACTATAAATGCTTTTGAGTTGATTCCAACTCTCAAAAATCACATTTGCTGGGCTCTACATGAATATTTTAAAAAAAATTGGTTTTACAGATATGAAACATGGTTTAATACTAAAAGAATGATATATAAGCATTTCTAGTCACTTAAATATTATTAAATAGTAATATTAAATCTTGTAATGCATGACCCTCATTTTAAATCACATTCCAAAGTATTGGAATATATGGTGATGACATTTGTCAACGTGATCCACTATTTTAATTGGTGAATATTAAATCTTAAGTATTTCTCAATGAGTAGAAATTACTTTTTCTCAAATAAGATAAATAAAAATGTGCCATTATTACATGTAATGATTGAGATGATACTAGATCATCTAATATGATCCCTTGTGTGCTCAATAGAAGTAGTTAAGAGTTGTTTGGTGATTGTGTACATTGTATGTATTTATAGACGCTAGTACTGACCCAGGCTACAACTACACTGCTAAAGGCAAGCTAGAACTATGCATGCTATCTATGCAAGCCCATTATACCAGATGCACTAGGCATGCTTTTGTTATGCAACTTTGATTATACCAATCCCAGTTTTTACTTACCAGCTTTACTTTTCCATTTACAAAAGTTTCTTATCTAGTTAATGAATTGTGATTAGTGGAAAAGTAGGATGGATACCATCAAGACTATGTAATTAGTCATGGATACTTATACTTGATTAGCACCCACAATAGTGATACCCTCAATACTAGTGGCTAGTGCTAAACTAAACTTGATTACTTTAGATGGGAATACTTGGTAAAAATAATTATGAAAACCTTGGAATGATGATTCATTCTATTGAAATGTTTTGACATGTGTTATGATACACAATGGTTTGGTGATGAAAATGAATGAGGCATGAGCCTTGACTTTGATAAAAACTGATGGTTGGGTTTGGATGCGATACCATTCCAATTTTACCGTACAAACACAATACCTTAGTTGGGTAGGGATTGACTGGAACTTTATATGTCTTAGTATGGGTTCCCTTGCGGAAGAGGTTGAGCTGAGGCTACCTCGTGAATGAATGTCCACATATGGAGTTCCCGGGATGATAGTTGGTCATAGATGGGAGGCCAGGCTCATAGGGGAGGTGCCTATACTAAGGTGTGTAATTGAAAGGTTAAGTTTAATTATCCGCATACCAAGTATGATTATTCAGGGTTACCCCTGACGGATGTATCGAATTTTGTGGTGAAAGTCTACCACCTCTGTAGAGTGTCAAACTATTCGAATAGCCGCGTCCGCGGTTATGGACAATTGGAGTGGCCATACTGTTCCTTTGTCAGATTTTTTCAAAATTTTTTGTGACTTGAAAGATGACTTTGACTTGACCACGACAGAGTTGTGGACATGAAAACTAGTTTCCCCCTTAAGTAATGTAGAGCACTAAACTTAGGTCTTTACTCTTAACTCTTTATGAAGTAAACCTAGCTTTTTGCAAAAAAACCTAGAGCTTAAGATTCCTATTAGTTTTACCTTACTTATTTTAGTAATAGTTTGCGAGTACTTAAAGAATACTCATGGCTTTGTCCCTGGCTATTCCCATTGCCAAACTAGAAGGAGGATTACCCGGAAGATGGACAACAGGATGTCTATGACAACTAGGATCATCTCCCATCGTCAACATTGCATGTGACCATGAAGATGGAGCTTACTACGTTATATTTTCGCTGCTTTGATTGTACTAAGACTGGATCATGAGATTCTTTATTTGTAAGACCTTTATTATGGTTTGTAATGGATGATGTACTATGGTACCAATTCTGTAATGTCTCGCAAAACTGGTAATCCTGGGATTGCGATGTACGGCTTAACAGGCATCTGGATTAAAAACCCGGGTGTTGACACGAGCCCGAGATGGGTGGCGCCATCGTCGTCCCTAGAGATAAGACCGAGAGGGTGAGAGAGAGGAGTGGCTAGGCTGGTAGGGGGCGGTCTAGTGACCCTAGGTTGGTTTGACCCAACACAGCGGGCCGGATCGGGCCAGACCAGGCCAGTGTCTTAGAAAGAAAACCCTAGTAAAAATGTTTATTTACAAATATACCCCTGAACTTATTTTAGTTCCAAAAAATATAGAAAAATCCTAAAAATACATGTAATATATCAAAATGATCACAAAAATAATATCTAGCTCATAACAATACAAATATACTTACTAAGGTTAGATAAAATGTAAATAAATATTAACACTATTAAATTCAAATTGACATTTCATAAAATAAGGAAAAGTCCTAAAAATAAATAAAAATCATTTTTGCCTATGAAAATAAAGCTACTATTTTATAAAACCTCTAATTTAATTTGTTTACAAATAAAACTTGAAGCAAATATTTTAAGACACATACTCCTTTTTGGAATTTTATAAAAATAAGAATAACATCTACAATTAAATAAAATTCACTTTTGAGGTCTTGAATAAATAAATTTCACTAGAAAAATGCTAAAAAGATTATTATATAGGTTTCTAAGATATTAAAATAATTAATCATTCACTATTTTATTAATAACTATTTTGTAATTTTTTAAAAACATTTCTTAAATAAGAAATAATCACAATTTTATATAATACTTAAAAATAACTTATTAACTTTATTAAACTCCTTTAAAACCATCACTCCAAGGTAAACCAACAATTTAAGTAAATTTACCATTCACTTATAATAAAAGTGAACGTTACTTATCTCTTAACTATTCATGATTTCAAACTTTAATAGATAATTAAAATCATCTAAACATACTTCCCTTAAAAGATAAATTGTATTCATAATAACAAGTCATACTTAAACTCATCACTCACTTAAACTAAAAGTGAATGATCTCATACTCTGAGACATGCTTATTACAAAGCTTAAAAGTTATTAATACTTTAAAACATCACACCTTAGATCTACTTATGTTTTAAAGTTAACTTTGATACACCAAGTCATGAATAATGCCTAAAGAATATTTATGTATTTTATAGCTAACATTTGTTTGTTACAGATTAAGTCGTCAGGCATTTCATGTCCAAGCTTATCGAATAAAGCCAAACGACATCAATCACATTCGATTAACCATATAGAATGTTTGAACTTCAACAACCTTATAATAAGTCTTTTCTTCAAAAGTTATTCGTTTTGCCATTTCAAACAACAACCTTATAATAAGTCCCTTAACTCTTAACAACTTAACATAATAAATCCCATCATAATCACCAGATAACAATTCCCCTCAATCTTAGAATATTATTATACTTCACTTTTATACTTTGTATGTTAAACACTTAAATGCCTTTTCCTTATAAAGTAATGTTTTCCTAAAAATTATTCTTCTAAGAAACATTAAAAGTAATCCTTAAACACTTCTTTAAAAGCTCTAATTGATTAGTAATCCTGGTTAAGAAATCTTTTAAATACCATGCCCCATTTGAGTGCTTTAGTATTACATGCCACTTGTTATATTTACATATTGTTTCACACATTCTCACAAGCCTTAATAAGAAGCACAAATGTGAAGCTGATATAAAAGTGAAACACATTCTAAAGAAACCATCCCTAGTTTTCAAACCCTAGATCAGGTACGATCATTTTGGGGGTTCATGTTTATCAAACTGCATTACATTACTTATGCATAATTGCATCCTTCTTCTTTAAACATTAGTCCTTAGTGGACCAATGATGTTGTTTACAGAATTTGGATCTCTATTATCTTGAAGACCGTGAGTGCATAATCTTGCAATCACAAAAGGTAAGTTCACAACTTGCTCATGTCCTTTGATCATTTTCTATCAAATGCTTGTAACTCAGATGTTGTCATCACCTGCATTTCAAAAAGGTCAGAAAATACTATTTTCATAATAATATGATTATGGATTATTTATCAAATGGTAATAATCTATTGATACATGTCTAGTGGAAAGGAACATAATATCTAGGACTTAACAACCAATGTCGCCAGTGATTTTAGCACCGTATATTACGCGTTAACCATAAGATTTGGAATGGGACGGGAAAGTCAGTTGTATCTTCTCCCTTTCGCATGGACGGATGACCTTATTGTGAGGCTATTTGTCGTGGAGAATCCAGCACATCGGTGGGAACCCTTATGTCCCTACTATATTAGTGTCTAGACTATTCGTGAGGGGCTGTCGGAGGTAGATCTGCCACTTCGGTGGGGGTTACTAGGGACATGATCTGCTCTCTATAGTCTCCAAGGGGTTGCCAGGGTTATATCTGCCTATATGGGGGTTAACGGAGGTATTCCTCCTTGGAGGGTCGTGTCTTCATGCGGGGTCATGGAGAGGGCAGTGATTGGCTTGGATCTTAGACTAGGCCCCATACCAAGGAAGTATGGACAAGCTCGCGACTTGGATGTGCAACAAGGCTAAGGATTGTTATGGGTAAAGCAACGCACCTCTGCAGAGTGTAAGAACCGTGACATGTTACTCCCTGTTCCGAGAAGTAGCTACAAACGCGGCAGGAAAGGAACCCCACGAATGTTCTAGTCAACCTGTGAAGGCTGTCAGACATAGTTTTCAGAATAAAAGCAACCTTTGAAGAAATGGTTACGAAAACATGCATTGCCTACGACCTTTGGTGTGTGGCTATAGAGATAGTGCATCATACACTTCTTTTTAGTGAACTTGCTGAGTATGGTCACACTCAACCATACCTTCTTAACCCTTGCTAGATTCTGAAGTCGTTGAAGACCACATCAACATCAATTTCTGCTCAAGGAACCATCATCGACAGCGGAAGTTCTTCAAGGAAGTCAATGAAGGCAACATATTCATCAACCAAAGTGAAGACAAGTTATGATTAGATAGGAGTAGATACTCTAGCCATAAATCCTACTTATGTAGAGCGTTGAATTAGAAGCAATTACAAGCTAGATAGTTTAGATGCTAGTCTTATTAACTAGATAGTTCAGAGTTATTATTTCTGGTCCTTCTTTGTACGAAGTTGTTTTCTTCCTCTTTAACCTAAAGTGTTATCTGAATCTTCTGTAAAGAGTCGAGTTGTAATCTATAGTCATGTCTTGGACCTGCTGTGTTTCTGTTGTACCACTCTGAGGGATGTAATACTAGTGAATGGTGTTTCATTGGTATTATGTCAACGACTGTACTGTACTACATCATGAAGTGGTATGTTGGATCACCCTAGTCCTAGAGGTAGATCTAGTGCCAAGCTATTTCTTCTATATTTTGGCTTGAACATGAACTTACCTGATGAGCTTATTGTGTCATGGAGGTTCCGAGGAGCTTCTATAAAGATCTAGGAAATGAATAAAATAGTTATACATTGGACCTGCGATGTTTCGGTTTACCACTCTAGTAGGTGTTATATTCGTGCAACGATGTTCCATGAGTGTTATGCCAACGACTTGCGCACTACAACAAGCATGGTGTGCTGAGTCACCGTAGTTGGTATCAGAGCATACACTTCGACCTTAGGATTAAAACCCTCCAAAGGAAACATGTAGGATGGGTAGAAGTCATGTTATCTAAACCAATCCTTTGTTATAACTTGTGATGGATATTCACTTGATAATATTCTTATCACTCAAAAGTAAAATATTTTTCTCTATAATTCTCAGGTAAAATTTCTTATCTATTTAGGATATTTCTAAACTAGGCATAGTAAATTAAGGACTATTCTATCCTAACCCAATATACATATGAAGAATACCATCAAGATAGTATTGAAAAGGTGTACCAAGAGAAGCCATAAATACTAGTAGAACCTTATGATGATTCTGTCATGGCCAATAACATGCAAGCCAAGATAAAATCAATTTGTATATAGTAGGGATGAAAACGGAGCGGAAACAGACGGAACTGAGTGATGTCACATTTGTTTTCATATTTTTTTGCGGAAGCAGAAACGAATACAGAAACCCTGGAAACAAAAACAGATTTAGATACTGTCGGAAGCAGATACAGACCGAATACGGTGTAGATGTGGAACCATGCAGATTGTACCCTAAACAAAGAGAACCCTGAAATCATGCAACAAATCTCAAGAATTCTAGAAAACCAACAAAATTGTTCCCAGATTATATATAGCATGGTGCTAGGTTTATAACGGAATAAGGGAATAATCATTTCGTGGAAGACTCCTCGAATGCATCAAGGGATCACGTAGTCTCTAGCACTAGGATGAGCAGCTTTGCATGTTTGGCTTGCTGATATTTTGTGTCGGTTGGATTTGGCCATGCACATCAACCCTAAAACGGAAAATTTCATATTAGACGGAAACGGAAATTCTATTTCCACGTATGTTCCACCGGAAAACACTGTTCTGTTTGTGTTTTCGTTTCCGTCAAAAAGATTCCATTTCCGTTTACGTTTTGCAAAATTCCGTTTCTGTTTCCATATTTTTATTCCATTTCCATTTTTCTACTGAAAAGTCGGAAACTTTCCGCTCCACTTTCATCCCTAGTATATACACTATATTCTATAAAAGTAGAACATGTGAGTTCACTTGAGAATCTTTACGTGATGGAGGAGAGCTTAGTAAAGAGTCAACGATATTTAGTGAGAAGAAGAGTGAACATGGTGAGCTTAAGTCCAAAACCACTCAATTTCATAGTAAGGAGAAGGATACAAGTATAGTGAAGAACATGATACACTGAAGAGGTGTTAAGAGATAGACTCTATTGCAAAACTAGTTAGCAAAAGGTAAGAACCAAATAAGACCATATCTATTGAAGTTCTTTTAACTTTTGGATGCGAGAAGGATATCAAACTTCAAGGACAAAATTTTTTTAAGGGTGGAAGGATGTAACAAGCCGTAAAAATTGAGAGAGACAAAAATGGGTAGACTATAGTGGTGTGCATTACATCCATGCATATAAAATCTGGGAGAACTAAAAACTTTTTGATAGAACTTTCCAAAGTGATTGAAGTTCCACCTTAGTTGGTGATTTAGGACTGGTTCATAATTTTGAGTGTTAAAATATTGAAATAACCTTTGATAAAATTCTGTGTTAGGAAGGGTATATGTTAGATTCATAAATAAAAATGAATCAACACACAAGAGACTTGAATAAAAAATAACAACTTGATGCTTAAGTTATCTTCTGTAACCATCAATTAACACATGTGTTGAATAATTCTTAACACATGATCATGCCACCAAAACAAGATCAAATATATTCTTAACTTACCTTATTCTATCTTATCTTAAACATCATTCATTCTACCAAAACTCTTGAGTGACAAGAGTCGTGTAACAAGTAAATCATCCAAGTTTATAAAACAAACTCAAATCTATCTAAACCTTGACTTATCTATTATTTTCTATCCAAAGATTATATCTTCATATAACCAAGGATGAGATATTTACTTAATACCAAGTCTTAAGTAACAACACGAACTTCATATTAGTGGGTACACTTGGATAAACAAGTATCTATTTCAAAGCTTCATCTAATTGAACCACTATCAAGATCATATTACCACCATCAATTCACTTTGGGAGTTGATGATGCTATACTTTGACAATATCCAGAGTCAACTACATATCCTAGCTGATCTTAAGCAAGATAATACCTGAACTTCTTAACCACAAGCTAGTACCAACTTTACCTTGGAAAATCTAAAACTCCAACTACATTTTAGTTGAAGTAAACCTTGTTGAAAACTCATTAGTATTGGGTTAGTCAGTAGCCAAACTTAGACAAGCCATTATTTTAAATCATTCCATCCAAGTCACTAGATCAACCTTTGAATATTCTTTAGAGTTACATTCATATGTCCATATCATGCATCCAATTCTTTCAATGGGCATAATTCCTACTTAATAGTGAGGGGAATTAAGTGGATGTAACACTCTATTCCAAACTAGGCCATATACATGATATAGCATGGTAATTCAGAGAGCAAGTCAACTCTATGTTTACATGCATAGATGGTAACTCATGTTTATCCAAACTAAACATAGACATCATTCCATAGTTATAAGACAATATCTTTTCTTATTGATAAACCCTATAAATCAGGTGATGAGGTGATCCATACATCAAACACTTGTATTGCAATTGTATTCTTATTACACTAAATCCTCACTACAAGAAATGTCTTCATACGAAACAGTTTGGTCCGTCAAACATCGTAGAAGGTGCCTCTTATGCGACGATTTCGTTAGCTTAACCGTGGCTGCCAGATTTTTTTTCCATTTTCGTGGCCCTCTACTACGACGAAATCATTAACAACGTGGAAGAAGCTCTACTGGCACGTGGTAAAAGGAAATTCTTTGGTTCCTCGCGTGATATTGACTCACCGAAATCTTTTGAGGCGTGTGTGTCCTGGATGTTAGTGTCCCAAGAAGCAAATAATAAATGGAGTTTATTATCATATCTCAATTAGTTCATGATAGTTTCATATTGTTCTATAACTATATCAAGTGGAAACATTGATGCAGGTGTGGTATGTAGCATACCAAGTCCCTAGTAGCCTCTATTTAAACTAGTTCGTTGGGCAACTAATAATTGAGGTTTCCTGATCATGGATTCAATTTAACGTGAGGTCACTTCATTATGAATGATGTGATGGACATTACCCAAAGATAATTATTGCGACACGACCAAGTCACATGGTTCATCGTTGCAATAGTTAGAAGCATAGTATCCTTCTCCTTAGACTGTGAGATCATATTAATAACTGTCTCCTGAGGCTGCTTTGACTGCATCAAATGTCATGTCTGTAAATGATTGACACTAATGATGTATGTTGGTTATTATAGAGGAAACATTGAGGCATGTGTATGGGATTCTACCACCCGTGTGACGGTAAGATACACACGACCGGCTTAGTGAGATTACATCCATAATGTTGCAACATGTGATTGGGTCATGGGGATGGAATATCACGGGAACGAGTAAAAGAGAACTTGTCGGTAACGAGAGAGAACAAGTTATAGTACCGATGCTCGGATCTCGGACAAGTCAGTATCAAAGTAACAAAGAGATTTGGACTTGATGTTTACGGTTCAAACGACATTAACATCGTGGAATGCACAGGGGTCATTATGGGCATCCTGGTCCCGCTAACGATCATTAATATGAGAGGTGTCTCGATCTCTATGATGTTCCCGAGTCATTGGGGTAACACGCTTAAGGGTACGATGATGCTAGGAGATCATTATGGAATCATAGGATGAGAGGGAAGAGCAAACCGAAAGAGTTCCATGAGAGAACCGAAATCATTTCGGGAGAATTCAAAGTCGTGTGGAGGGAATCGACATGTGTTTTGGGTCAAATGGTATTTGATAGTATGTATTTCATATTAACTAAAGTAATTAATATTAAATATATTATTAAAATCTAATTTGAAAGGGCAACTTTCACTAATGGGCCAAGTTCCCGAAGGAATAAGGCCCATGAAGGGAAACCGCCCTAGGAAAGGCCAAGAAGCCTAGCCGCCACCTAGGGGCCCACCCGACCGGCTTGGAACCGTGTACATGGGTGGGGCCCACCCTGCCCGGCGGGCCCGTGGCGCCCGATAGCCCATGGTACCACCCCTCCTAGGTGCCTCCTCCACCTCCTCCTATATTCCCACCCTAGGACTGGAGGGAAGGGAGTACCCCCTTCTCCTATATAAGGAGGGGCGTAGGGATGGGAATAATCATCCAATAATTATCTAAGGCATTTCCTCTAGAAACTCTGTCTTTCTCTCATCTAGCAAGGACTACACACGAAAGAGACAACACACCTACAACATGCTGTTGTGCTGCAGGGATTCCAGCCAGAGGATCTACTTCCGCACTCTTGGCAGGGATCAGAGAACCGGAGGTTGTCATCGTACACCGTATGTGTGCAAAAACCATGACGGTTCTGCCATTTGTGGTGCCTTGGATGTCGTGATACAGACTACTGCACGGTGCAGCAAGGGGTAACCTATTTGGAGCTTCGCGACCTTGATGTCTGCTACGAGTATGACTATGTCATCCACATTCCCCTCGGAATATGAACCGCTTTCGGACTACAAGTTTATGTACCTAAAACTCTGCCATTACAGTATTACTCCTACATATATCCTGGCAGTTAGGTGTGTCCGCATTGGAATTGTTTTTCTGCGCCGAACCCATTTAGAGGAAACGTGTGTATGTTGGACAATTTTTTTGACCGCGTCCACCATTTTGACCTTGGTAACGTTGCTCGATGTGGTAGTCGTGTATGGTCCTACTATTGGAGCCCTAATGTGAGCCTCTCTAGACAAGAAACATGTCTATATTGGTCTTCTTTTTTCCGGTCGCGATTGCTGTTGTGCCCTTACCAATGTTGCTCGATGCAGCATCCATGTATGTTCTAACTAATGGGTCCCTATTGGCAGCCTCTCTGTATATGAAATGTGTCTATGTTGGACGTTTCCTTTCGATCGCATCTGTTACTTTGACCTTCTTGCATTCACTATGCATTCATGTATGTTCTGGTTGGTGGGTCCCTAATGCTAGCCTCTCTAAAGTAATTAAATTTTTTCAAACCCTTCAATTAGACTCGAGGGATGCTATATACTTGAGGGTCCGCGATAGCAGCATCTCCATAGAGCAATATTTTTACAAGAAAAAAATATAAATTCGATATAAATATATGTACGCATAGAGGATTCAAACTCAAGACTTTCAATGTAAACTGAGTGCATTGCCACTACACCAAAGATATTTCTCGAAAAGGTATCATTAAACATTTATTAGTACCTATAACTTTTTTATTAGTCTTCTTAAAAATATTTTGTGTGTCCATGTTTATCTCTTTTAAAATAAAAGGGCAGTGCTCCTAGAATATCAATTTATAAAATTCCACATAATAGAGTAGTTTCTTAAAACATGGGTATGTAGAGTTTTTTTAAGAAGTGGGGGAAATGGTTGAAAGGCCGAAATAAAAATACTTCGGCTATTTTGCATGTGATAATCTACATGGGCTATCAACATGGGTTATACTCCATGGAATATGCTCCATGGGATCCTTTCTCAAATTTCACTAGGCTATGCTTAGAAGTCCACTGACCCTGAAAAGGCTGAATAAAAATATTCTGGGATATACTCCATGGGCTATGCTGAATGGGCTCCTTTCTCAAATTTCACCAAGCTGTGCTCAGCAGTCCCCTAACCCTGAAAAAGCCGAATTAAAATGTTCTCAGCTAAAGAGGTGCCAAATGAGCTAGATTTCATCTTTTCATTATAAAAATTGCATTGTAGGGCTCGACGGGTTCTGAAAAAAGACCTCGCCAAGGGAGACAACAAACCGAGAGAGGGAAAAAGATATAATTCTTTTCATAGATATTCATGTGAAAAAACTAAAGAACCAGGGACACACACTCTGGCCACGTAAAAATGGACTAAAATCCAATGAAAAATGACGTTGTATCTTTACCCCTCTCATCACTATCCAAAACACATCCAATGGTTCCGAGATAGAAAGGCAAAACATCTAGTGCAAATAGCAGAAGGAATGATAAAACTTTTGACAGATTTAGTAGCATTTGAATGATTCAACAATACAAAATAAGATAAAAAAATATCAATAAATTCCTATTTCATATTCATAAGAAGATTCAACAGCACTTCAAAGTGACTGATTTAGCAATACAGACACTGAAATTCAATAATAGTATATAGTTAATTAGTTTTTGTTTCAGCCCTACAAAATATTTTAGTAATAGCAAGGACAGAACATTTGATAGATTCAGTAGCATTCTAAAGATTCAGTAGTACAAAATATGATATAAAAAATATCAACAGATTCCCAGTTCATATTCAGCAGCACTTGATAGATTAAAGAACATTTCAAAGTGACTGATTCAGAAGTACATAGACAATGACCAAAAGAATTTACATATTCAACAGTGTAGACATTGAAATTGAAATTCAATATATGTAGCAAGGTCGTGATTCAAAATAAAAGTGAGACCATATTCTAGACTCATAGGATCATGCCACACACACATATACATAAAATCGAGTATGTCAAAGAGAGGGGTATACTTAGACTACCGCTATACAGAACATTTGCAATCTGAATCGAATAGGTCATGGGTGATAATGTACACATATGATCACCTTCTCACAACAATGTTTATCAAATGAAAGTACTTTCAAGGATCTGGTGGTAAGCTTCTTGAATACCAGGAGTTGTTCTTTCTTCAAGTATTGTGCGTTGGCAAACTTTGGCCATCCAGCATCCATGAAAATGTTACCATCTTGCTCCTTCAGGTTGACATCCTAGATGAGGGTAGTGGGGGTCTTCATCTTGATGTTCGGAGGACACTTGCCGTCAAAACAAGGCAAAAATAAATTGGGGATGGCAAGCATATTTAACCTGAATTCACGCAACATGTTGCAGAATATGTTAGTGGTCTTATCCCAATGGACATCACTAGCCTGCTTCAGTAGCCTCTGCATCAAGCTAGCAGTAGAGTAGTTCTCTCTTGTCTTCTTCCATGATGAGCTCTCTCCAACCTTGAGCTTCTTGCTTGAACACTACAGGAAATTTGGCCTCAATCAGGGAATGCCTCAAGCTACTGTTGATCGTAATTTCAAAATAATACCTAAACAAATACATCTAACAAAATCAAGTAGATCATTGTTCTTATCAAACACACAATCTGAACAATGAAGCTTCTGAATCAAGCTAGCTAGGATGATAGGTATGACCAATGTATCTATTTCATCAAATTATTTAGTTGAAGTCAAAGATGATACGAACCCTATCTAGGGGAAATAACTTTGTCTAGCATGACGACCTTGCATTTATCTAGCATCAAAGTACTACACTTCATAATCCTCTATTAATGTGATCGATCTAGCAACAACAAAATTCATCATCTGCGTAAGGACCACCCAAGCAAAACATGGCCAATGACTTCACAAATCATCATCTGTCATGGAATGATCAATACTAAATTTGAACTTATTGTTACTTATCACAAATATATCACATTGAAACTCTTGTAATATGGATTGTTCGAAAACGATATATTTCAAAAAATGTTGTTTGAAACTCTTCACTTCCTCACTGCAATCAGATCAAAAGGTTTTTTCCTTAGCCTATAATACAAGGTACATAGCTCCGAGATTTTGAAAACTGGTAGAATATATCATTCACATCTTTGGTTTTAGTTTTTTTAGAACTTTGAAATAAATTATTTGAATTTTAAAATCAATATCCATGTATCAACGATTCAACTTACTACACTATATACACATCATGATACCACACACTGAAACTAGCAAAGCTAACATACTACTAATGGTGCATCCCATGGCCTAATAGGAAAGCCAAACAACATGATCATGATTGGCTCTACCAGTGACCCAAAAGATCTAAAGGGTTTATGACTTTCTGATTCCCTGCTTGTAGAAGTACAATAGATCATGAATGGGCTAATAAGGAGGGAAATAAACACAAAAGATCACTCTCTTGGTGGAGGTGTTATGGTCGTAGATATCCACTGATGGCTCAATGCACGGCGCCCAGAAAAGTGCTGGTGCATGGTTGATGTAGAGCTTGTTGGGAACCCCAAGAGGAAGGTATGATGAGCACAACAGCAAGTTTCCCTCAGTTATGAAACCAAGGTTTAATAGAACCAGTAGGAGCAAGGAAACACCCCAAAGGTGTTACTAGCTGAGCTTTGGCAGGGCGCACTACCGGTGCTAGTAGCAACGTGAAGACCTGCACAACACAACCATAGAACTTTGTCCCAACTTGCGATGAGGTTGTCAATCTCACCGTGTTTTGCAGAAAACAAAGGATTAAACGTATCGAATGGAAAGAAGTAAAAGTTTGCAGAAAGTAAACACAAAGTAGTAAACAGTTTATAGATTGTATGTAAAAGACAAGGACCGGGATCCATAGTTCACTGGAGGTGGCTCTCCTTAAGATAGATAACATGTTGGGTGAACAAATTACAGCGGGGTAATTGACAAACATCGAGAAAGCAATACATGCATATACTAATCGTCTTGACTCCTTTGAGACTTGATTGGGCATTACAACATTATACATAGACCGCCATCCAGCTGCATCTATGACTAATAATCCACCTTATGGTTATCATCTGAACCCCCTCCAGTATTAAGTTGCAAGCAACAGATTATTGCTTTACGAACTACGTGTAAAGTAAACAATACGATTGTTTTATGAACAAATGATTGTTGTTTTCTCCCTAGTAGCAACAGGACATCTAGTACCTTAAAGATTTCTGTCACTTCCCCAGATTACCAGAGGCATGAACCCATTATCGAGCATAAATACTAACTCTTGAAGTTGCTAGCATCTACTTGGCCAAGATAGCTACTAACAACGGAAAGCATGCAAGATCACCAATAACAAAGACATGATAGAATCAATAATCATTCTGAAATAGCATCTCAATAACCATCGGATCCCCGCAAACACAAAATGCAGAAGTACAAATAGATGATCTTGATCATGAACGGAGCTCACAAGATCTAGACATGAAAGCACAAAGGAGGAGAACCAGCCATCTAGCTACTACATGGATCCATAGTCCAAGGACGAATGATGTTTATGCACTTCTATTCTTGTAGACAGTTGTTGGGCCTCCAAGTGCAGAGGTTTGTAGAACAGCAGCAAGTTTCCCAAAAGTGGATCACCCAAGGTTTATCGAACTCAGGGAGGAAGTGGTCAAAGGTATTCCCTCTCAGGCAATCCTGCAATCAAGATACAAGATGTCTCTTGTGTCCCCAACACACCCAATACACTTGTCAGGTGTATAGGTGCACTAGTTCGGCGAAGAGATAGTGAAATACAAGTGGTATGGATAATTATAAGTAGTAACGGTGATAGAAAATAGCTTGAAGGCATGGAAAATACTAAAGTAAAACTGAAATAAAGATGGAAGCAAGCAAACACGTAACAGATCTAGTAGCAAACGGTGTTTCAGTGCTTAGAAACAAGGCCTAGGGATCATACTTTCACTAGTGAACACTCTCATATAAATATCTTCTCTTTATGATACTACTCTTAACTACTCTCCGATTGGACACTCTAATCGATGGTAGGGCTATAAGAACACACCTCAAAGTAAGCCTTTCCCATCTAGATAACCCCACACTATCACCTTGAGCACTAGATGGTTCCAACAAACACCATAATTTCATAAAGACATCCAACTCCAAATATAACTCATAACAAGTATTTGTAATCTCTAGCCTAAGTGCCACCATGGTGTGCACACTGTCAACTTCACACACATAGGGAGATCATAGATCTATTAAGCACTTGAGTAGCAAGGTAGATCTATAGATTACAAGCTCATGATCTCAATAAGATCATGCATAGAGAGAGATATGAACACATAACTACCGGTAGAACCCTTAGCCTCGAAAGATAACTACTCCCTCCTCATCATGGGAATCAGCAATGTTGATGGAGATGGTGGTGGAGATCGGTGGAGATGGCTCTGGGGGCACTTCCCCGTCCCGGCAGGGTGCCGGAACAGAGACTTTCTGTCCCCCGAATCTCCCCTTCAGTGGCGGCGGCACCGCGGAACTTTTCGTGGCTGGAGGCTTGATTATTTAGGGTTTATGCATCGGGAGGCTCTTATAGGCGAAGGAGGCAAGGTCGATGGCCAGCCAGGGGGCCCACACCATGCCCTGGCGCAGCCTGGGGGGACCCGCGCCATGGGGTGGTGTGGCCACCCTGTGGGCCCCTCTCCGACTCTCCTTCTGGCTCTGTGAGTCTTCCGGGAAAATATCAACTTTGGCTTTTGTCCGGTCCAATTCCGAGAATATTCTTTTTCTGACTTTCCTGGAACCAAAAACAGTAGAAAACAGGCAACTGGCACTATGGCACTTGTTAATAGGTTAGTCCAAGAAATCATATGAAAAGTACTCCAAAGTGTGTACAAAACACAAGAAAGTAGATAAAACCAAGCATGGAACATCAAAAATTATGGATACATTTGCAATGTATCAACATCCCCAAGCTTAACTCCTGCTCGTTCTCGAGTAGGTAAGTGATAAAAAGAAAGAATAATTTTTGAGGTGACATGCACCATCATAAACGTGATCAAAGTGTTTGTAAAACATTCAAAGTTGGGATCATAGTACTTCAATCATAACATGAAAGACAAGGTTCTAGCAATAAGACAAAGAAACTATGATGCAACATGAAAAGGCATAAACAAAAGATTCATGAATAACAGTGCTTTGCAAGACGTTTGTTTGTTTCACATAAAGAAAACATAGCATAATAGCATTCAGCTTGTCCCTCATAGAGTATCAAATATAAATGCATAGGACACCTTCAAAGTTCATAAGAGTGACTAGATACAAATTTCACTATTTGTAATAAGTCTGTAAACCATATTTTTGTAATAAGTCTGTAAACCATATTTGTGGCGGTGTTAATGATGATACCAGTGTTTGGCATTCTCGTTTATGTCACATTAATTTTGATTTGATGTACAAGTTTTCCAATATGAGTTTAATTCCGAATTCACTATTGCCAAAGGCTTCAAGTGCCATAGTTGTGTGCAATCAAAGCAACCTCGAAAGCCTCACAAGGCAACCGAGGAGAGAAACTTGGCACCTCTGGAGCTCATACCTTCTGATCTTTGTGAGATGAATGGTGTGTTGACAAAAGGTGAAAAGAGATATTTCATGACTTTGATTGATGATGCGACTAGATAGTGCTATGTTTATTTGTTGCGCACAAAAGATGAAGCTTTAGACTACTTTAAAATTTATAAAGCCGAAGTTGAAAATCAACTAGAGAGAAAGATCAAACGTCTTAGGTCGGATCGTGGTGGTGAATATTTTCCCAAAATCTTCGATGAATTCTGTGAGGAACATGGCATTATTCATGCAAGGACGCCTCCCTACTCGCCTCAATCAAACGGGGTTGCCGAGAGGAAAAACCGCACGCTGACTGACTTGGTGAATTCCATGTTAGCCACCGTTGGTTTATCTAAGGCATGGTGGGGGGAGGCCTTGTTGACAGTGTGTCATGTCCTGAATAGAGTTCCTAACAAGAATAGAGATAAAACTCCTTATGAGGAGTGGGCTGGGAGAAAACCATCACTTTCTTACTTACGCACTTGGGGGTGTTTAGCTAAGGTCAACATACCGATTCCTAAGAAACGCAAACTTGGACCAAAGACAGTGGATTGCATCTTTCTAGGATATGCTCCGCGGAGTGTAGGCTATAGATTTTTAGTGGTTAAATCTGAGGTTCCTCATATGCATGTTGATACTATAATGGAATCTCCTGATGCAACATTCTTTGAGAATATGTTTCATATGAAAGATATGCATAGCACTGCTAGAATTTCTTCTGAAATACTTCCTGAAACATCTAGTGAGAACTTTGAGAAACCACGCGAGGAAGAAGTCCTAAAGAAGGATGACAATGAAGCTCCTACACGGAGTAAGAGACAGAGGGTTGCAAAATCCATTGGAGATGATTTCATTGTGTACCTTGTGGATGATACTCCCACTTCCATTGCAGAGGCATATGCATCTCCCGATGCAGATGATTGGAAAGAAGTTGTTCATAATGAGATGGACTCGATTCTTTCTAATGGAACTTGGGAACTATCAGAACAACCCCGTGGCTGTAAGCCTGTGGGTTGCAAGTGAGTGTTCAAGAAGAAGCTAAGGCCTGATGGTACTATTGAAAAGTACAAGGCTCGGCTTGTAGCAAAAGGCTACACCCAGAGAGAAGGTGAAGATTACTTTGACACCTATTCACCTGTTGCTAGACTGACCACCATTCGAGTACTACTATCCCTGGCTGCCTCTTATGGTCTTATCGTTCATCAAGTGGACGTTAAGACAGCTTTCCTCAATGGAGAGTTGGAAGAGGAGATCTATATGGATCAGCCTGATGGGTTTGTGGTAAAAGGTGAAGAGAGAAAGGTGTGCAAGTTGTTAAAATATTTATATGGCCTGAAGCAAGCACCTAAGCAATGGCATGAGAAGTTTGACGGAACATTAACTTCTGTTGGCTTTGTCGTTAATGAGGCTGACAAGTGCGTATACTATCGCCATGGTCGGGGCGAAGGTGTTATATTATGTTTGTACATGGATGATATCCTTATCTTTGGTACAAAGATGAATGTGATAAATGAAGTTATGTCCTTTCTGTCAAAGAGCTTTGATATGAAAGATCTGGGAGAAGCTGATGTTATTCTGAATATCAAGCTGATTAAGCATGAGAGCGGAATTACTTTGACGCAATCACACTATTTTGAGAAGATCTTGAGCCGTTTCGGTTTCGTTGATGGCAAGTCTTCCCCAACACCTTATGATCCCAGTGTGACATTACGGAAAAACAAGAAAGAGCCGAAAGAACAAATGAGATACTCTCAAATCGTTGGCTCACTCATGTACTTAGCTAGCGCGACAAGACCCGACATCTCTTTTGCTGTGAGCAAGTTGAGTAGGTTCATGTCTAACCCGGGTACTGAACATTGGTGTGCACTTGAAAGGGTCATGCGCTATCTTTGTGGTATAATGAGTTATGGGATACACTATTTGGGGCATCCAGCGGTGCTCGAAGGATATAGTGATGCGAACTAGATCTCGGATGTAGATGAACTCTACGCCACTAGCAGGTATGTATTTACCTTTGGAGGTGGCGCGGTATCATGGAGATCTTGCAAACAAACCATATTGACAAGGTCGACTATGGAAGCAGAACTTGCTGCTTTAGACACAACCACTATAGAGTCAGAATGGCTGTGTGAACTCTTGATGGACTTGCCGGTGGTTGAGAAACCTATACCGGCCATCCTTTTGAATTGTGACAATCAAACTGTTATTGTCAAACTGAACAATTCTAAGGATAACACGAAGTCATCAAGACACGTCAAGAGACGTTTGAAGTCTGTCAGGAAATTGAGAAACTCCGGAGTAATGACTGTTACGTATATTCAAACTGATAAAAACCTGGCAGATCCCTTTACAAAGGGACTATCACGAAACGTGATAGAAAGTGCATCGAGAGAGATGGGTTTGAGACCCATGGATGTTACACAGTAGTGGTAACCCAACCTTTTTGATGGGAGATCCCGTGAATTAGGACCTGGGAAAAATAAGCTAGTGGTGTGACGGAAGAGAGTATGAGACAACCCTTTCTATGTGAAGATGTACAACTCTCAAAAGCTGTAAGGCAGGTTGGCAACCGGCCTTAATGTGTTTTTACTGGCTATGATTAGCAAAGATACTGTCCTACAGAGCATTCTTGAAAGAACACACCTATACGAGTTCCGATTGTTAAACGTCGCAATCTATAAGATTTGGGTGATCTCTAGTAAACTAATGAAGAGACCAAGTAGTATGACGCATATGCTACACCCGTGGGGTAGGCTACTGGCAGCCAGGTACTAGTTATGACTTTGTGTGAAATCTAAAAGCACCAAACTTGCAATTCAAGGTTCGTCCATTGTTCAAGTTGCTGATAGACATAGCTCAAGGTTCTAGGCGGAAGTTCAACTTAACAGTCTCTGCTGAAACACTGGTATATAAACAAGTAGCGAGAATTGGCAAATCTTCAAATGGGCATTTGAGATCTGGTGAGGGATTGTTAGAAATAATGGGCTAAATAAATAAGCCCATATAGATTTCAGATTTTCCCTAAATCTCAAAGCCCATGTTTTTAGCAGCTCACATGTGTTTGGGCCCATGTTTGTGGCAGCTCACATGGGAGTGGAGTGGGAGCTAAAGTTTAGTCCCACATGGAAAGTTTGAGGAGAGTTACACCACCTTATAAGGTGGAGTGGTTCATCACTTAATAAGTGAGTGAGAAGAGGAGAGCTACACGCGCGCTCCTCCTCCAACGACGCCACCGCCCGGCCCGTCCCGTCCCGTCACGACGCGCGCGCGCGGGCCGCGGGCCGCGGGTTGCGGGAATCTCGCCGAGCCGAGCTTTCTTTTTGCTGTTCAGGAAAACATTGGGTCGCTCCCGGATCGTGGGCTACTGTAACCGACCCGAGCGTGCGCTATGTGGACTCGGCCCACGTTCGTTTCCGTTAGGGTTTTCTGAGCCGCTCTATATAAAGTGCTGCGTGGCTAAACCAATCTAGTGTTTGCCAACCTCTCTGCTTGCGCCGCTACCGTAGTCTACTCCATCCCGCTTGCCGGCGTGCACCGGCGGACGGGAGAGCAGGTCTCCAGAACCACTCGCTTTTGCGATCCTGTACGGGAGAGGGCGAATAAGGTTTTTGAGAAGCGCTCTGCGCGACTGCTCGAGTTCTGCATCACGGCTCGTCTTCCATCCAAGTCAGACAGTGCTGCCTATCGCCGTCTTCGTCGTCGTCTCCTTCGATCAATCTTCCCCAAAGCTACTATGGCGACTTCATCTGCATGCGAACGGTACGTGCGACGTGCTGCTGTCCGATTATTCATCATGTTCTGCGAGTACATGTTTACCTGCTACTTGTTTCCATTCATCTTGCCGTTTAGTACATCTAGTATGTTCGAGTTACATGTGTTAGCAGTTGGTTCTGTCATGTTTAATATTCTGGAATTGATCATGGAAAATGTGCCTAATTATCCAACATTTCCATGACTCAGATAATTAAACTTGCAGAGATAAGGCATTTACAATGAGTAATGGATTTCCACTCTTGCATGTTGTAACCTTTCCATACGCTGGTCGTCGTTCCGATCATCCAGGTCAGTCTCACTGACAAATATTACTATAGTTGGTGTCTCACGTTATTATTTAAGCAAATTGGACATATGGACTTCTTCTTTTTGTGTCAAGAAATACAAACCAAGGCAAGTTTCATCGTACGTATGACCAAACATTGGCTTCTTCGTATTCAACATTGATTGGACTAGCAAGGTGGATAAGTCATTTAAATCAGCTTACACCGCAACAGTACCAGTGGATGCATTTGTCGATTCATCAACTCCAGCCTTCACGTCTTAGGACCTGGTTTCTTCATATGTTCACTGTATCAATCATCGGTGTCCCTAATAGTCCCAAGGAAAAGTAGTTCGTTCCATCCAAATAATTTTTTATTTTGTAAATGTGCTCGGGTCTAAAATATGCTTCCGGTACCCAGTTCTTAACGGATATCTTTGATTCTGTACTCCCACTTGCCAGGATTGGTTCACTTTATATGTAGTACATCAAATAACAAAATGATGAAGAAATAATATGAAACTAATTTAGAGATTTATCATGTACGTATATTGTAGTCTTTAAATATTTATTAGATATTTGTAACGATACAGTTTATTTTGAGCTCAGACATGTTTTCGTTGCATAGATTATTTAAGGAAATCGTTAGTCTTCTTAGACGGAAGATGCAAGGATTATTGTTGCAACAAATATTAGTTCGTTCACATGATTTTTCATTTTCTTTTTCCTTTAGAACATACATATGCACAACAACTATTTTGTAACCAGCAATGCGCATCAACGCGCGGGGTACTATCTAGTAATTAAGAGTTTAGACAAGATGCATGTGTATTAAGACAAAGTTGAGTCAATTAATTTGGATTGGAGGGAGTATAAAAAAACTAACGTAAAAAAATAGCAAACTACTTACACCTACATGCATCCTAGTGAGTTTAGGGGTACTTACAGTCATGTTGGATGGTGTCGCCGCTAGAGAATACAGTGTCGCCGGCGATAGATCCCGGGCCACACGAGCAGTTGGTGCCATCGCTAGAGATGTTGGTGCTGACACGGGAGAAGACAGTGCCGAGGGAGATGCTGCCAGGTCCACCGATGAAGATGGAGCCTCCAGCAGAATAGACGGTGCAACGCAGGATGGCGCCCGAGCCACCTGAGAAGTTGACACCGCCGAAGGGTCAGAAACGAATATAAATTTTATGGCCGCCGTGATATCCATGCTGGTATACGATGTAGAAATCAAATGCCAGACTTGTTTCAATCCAAGGTGTTATCAAAGCTTGGGATGAACCAAAGCGGAGTCTTCAGAAATGAAGGTTAAATGTGTCCATTTAGCATTTTATACGATGAGAAGACAATGCTTGTTGAGAAACCAACAGAGGCGTTTGTACCATTCAAACTGAAGCAACATATTTCAGATAGAGGTGGGCCGTAAAGGCATATTGCATAGTGAAACATGTAGACATAGTTGCTTCTCATCAGATATCCTTGGTCAATATCGGCATCGACTACTGGCGTGTTGATCGGATAGTTCACTCCAAGGAAAAGAGAATATGCTCCAAGGTCAGTAACCCTTTTCCATGGCTTACCTCGATGTAGTAACATATCAGGGTCTTTCGAGAACACCAAACAGCCAAATCCAAAAGAATATGTGCGAACAGTGCGACCACAACTAACAACATTAGGACGAGTCGTATTATGACAAATCGGACATTGAACATCCCGCTCACTATCGATGCCCAGGGTAAATATGGGTAGAAGGCTAGAACCGTATGGAGAATTCCCTAACCACCATATACCATAATCGTACTTGTACTCATGGCACAGAGCGGCATCGAGTTCATTCACCCAGTTACCCAAGGCCGGTGGCATCAAGAGTAGCAAAATAAAACGCATTTGATATAAGAACCTGTTTGGTTCGCAACAATTAAAAAATGAAGGAATAGGAAAATACATTATTGGATTACATGATATACTAAATCATATTGGAACCAGAATTGCAGGAATCTGTAATAGAAGCAATCTGGTTGCACCATGGGCATGAAGGCAGAAATTTATGTGGATGTATTGGATTCATTCACGAAGCAACCCTACCGAATGTAATACTAATATATATAGAAATCCTTATGGAAAATCCTATAGATTTAAATCCTCTAAACTCATAGAGAAATCCTTTCAAACAAAGAGGGTAAAAACCATAAAATATGAAGTTTCTTTTAAACCAACAATGCCATATGTCAGCTTCGTAAAATAATCTTACATCCATGAATATGAACTAGTATGCATATGGAGGTGTAATTACCAAGATAATAAGGACTCCACGCATAAACAATGCCAATCTTAGTTATGGAAAAGACAAGTGTTCTATGGATAATTATATCGATGTAACTAAAATAGGTCATAGACTTCTTGGAAAGAACTGTGCATACATCTTCATGGCCGTGATGAAGATAAGTGGGCTGTCAAAATGGGTGACAAGAGTGTAGTATTTATATTTCCTAGAAAATGTGGGAACTTGGAAAATAGCTATCTTGTGCAGTATGATACAATGGGCATTATCCAAGGAAGTATCTAGGCGATTGGTGGCTTCAAACAACACCACTGAAAGAAGAATCTTGCAACGAGAGTACATGTTGAAAAGTCCCAACCATGGCGATCCAATCACCATTGGCGCTTTCCCACTGTTTACTCGTGCCATCTGACATGACAACATATGAGAGAACCCGTCCAGTAGCGACATCTTATAGAGGAGGCTCTCACCATCCTACATACAATCCCTCGGTATCTTAGTCGGGTGAGAATGAAGAAAATATGGGAGGCCAAACAGCTGAGAAACCAGCAGAGTTGCACTATATTTTGCTCAGTCAAGATGAAGTTTGTACGAACCGACGAGGATCGCGGTGGTGATGACGTTGCATCTAACTGTGCATTCTTCAAGAGTTCCTTCGGTAAACAACTCCTGAAACAGCCAAGGACCATCTTCACTGTGCTTGCTCGATCAAGCCATATCAATGCACCTAGTGTGGCAATGGTGTTTGGGATTAGTTGGTTTGGGCTCTGAAAAAGAGAGAAGAGCTGAAGAACACAAACTCTGGAAACTTGGTAGTACGGAGGACGAGTTAGAGTGGGGATAGAGGAAAAGAGGAGTGGAGAGGACAGTGGAACTAGTGTAGTACTCGTTGAATAAAGTGGGGTGGCTAGACGCCATCAAGCTGTAATAAACCCAAACTTTGTACTGCCTTATCAGATAAATGGCCATGGGGATTCATATCTCAAAGAGACTATTTCTTACCTTTATACTACTATGTGTGAATTAAATTCAAAAAAGGAAATGAAGGAGAGTGGGAGACTTGTACGTGTACAAAATCATCTTAGTTAAAATTCAAATCAATCCATATGAGTATGCAGAAATTCATATAAAGCATGAAAATATTTAAAGATCACGAAATAATCCGAGAGCATGTTTGATTCGCATGATAGAAAAACAAAGGAGTAGGAAAAACATAGGATTGCAATGTTAGGTCCACTTCAATCCTATAGGAATCCACAAGCAACAAAGTTTGTTTGATTTCATCACAGGAAACACAAATGATTCTAAGAATTAGCTTTTAGTGGACGTTAGATTTCCTATTTAATTTAGTGTAAAGGATTCCCTAGGAATTTCTATAGAAATCAATCCTACAAATCAAACAACAAACATAGGAAATTTCCTTTCGGATTTAATCCTACAAACTCCTATGCAAATCCTTTGAATCAAACATTCCCTAAAACTCATGGACAGAAATATAATGTTGTGTAAAATACTTAGCAGGTAAAATCCATCCTTAATTTGGATATTGGGACATTACTAGAAGATTATTATATGTTCTTCTTATAGACGCAAAACCTAAAACACAACCGCTTGTATGGTCCATCTCCAAAAAGAAACAGTGGCGGCATTGGGAAGATGGAAATAAGCTCTTCCAATACGACTACGCTGGCAAAATGCTACTCTTTGCCTCGAATACATGATCCCGCTAATGCCATCAGGCCTTTAACCCACATCATCACCGTGTACTGTAGCCACAACCATGTTGCCGACATGATATATTCGAAGGACACGACAGTGGCCAGGCCGAGTGCGCCGATGGTGAGGATGAATACACTGCCGTCCTCTAAGTAGATGATGTGAGGCAGGCTCCACGAGCCAGGTACAAGCACCGGCAGATAGAACAAGGTGGCCACGCTGTACAAATAGCTTTTCATTGGGAATAAGTGGACATCTGCGAGGTGGCACACGAGCCCTACCTGCGAAAAGGCGAAGGCACATCCTGGCTCTGTGCAGGCGCAAGAGGCATGTGCGCACCCGATCTAGTGGTGGAACTCGTTGTCATAGATGACCAAGTCCCCGCAACCAAGGTGTGGGAAATATATCATCGTCTTCGAGACAATGGAACTCATGCTTCTAGAACCGCCTTCTGGGAATTTTCTCCTTTCCATAGTTTGTTTTTGTGAATACTACATCGACTATGAATACATGGGCAGATATGGACATGTCACTTTTATTTTGTTGGGCGTATGCTTGTGCTCATGCGTTGGCTTTCGTACACCTGCCAACAACACGGTCTAGCAAGCAATATGTGTATACTGACAACATCCAGTGTGGCCTGCAAGAATGTCAAAAAAATAAAAAACTTGCGCATGGAATCCTCTTAACATGTACGAGATAGATATATATCTAGACAAAACTAAGTCAGTTATTTGTAGATGAAAGAAGTACTAGACACAAAAGTGCAATTCAAGAGGAGACATTATCTAATTTTTCCCCTAGCCAACCAGCAGCTTCCACCGAGGCCACATGAGATGGGACCCTTAGAAGAAGATACATATTTTTAATGTGCAGAAAAATCGTATTTTCAATATTGGAAAAAGGTATGACCCGTAGAAGAGGATAGGACCTGGTACTTTGTGTACCGAGTACATGACCACCTTGGTACATCATATAGAAGTAGTACCATTTTTTATACTCCAATTTCAAATTAATTGACTTAACTTTGTCTAGATACACATGTATATACACCAAGTTTATCTTTTTTTAGGGTAAAATAGTGAGGGAAAGAACCCCCACTTCAATTTTTATATTTATTAATATAGAGTAAATGACAAGTTACAAGCTAAAAAAGGTTAAAAGTTGAAACCCTCTAATGTACATGTCTCTAAAGCCAATCATCAAACTGTTGAGGGTACTATTTTTCATTCTATAACTAACCCATCTCATTTCCTAGAGACATATAGGTTTGCAAGCTACAAAGTCTGGCCTTGTGTCTTCAAAGATCTTTTAGTTTCTGCACATCCAGATTCTCTATGTAGTAAGTATCAAGATTTAAATGGAAAATCGTAAATTCAATTTCATTTTAATGTCTTGAAAGGCCTCTAATACAGACAGTCATCTGGTTTTCTGTGGGAAGATATAGTCCCAGTAGTAAGAGGCAAATGGACAATTCAAGAAATGATGAATTAGAGTTTCTTCAGTATTACAGTTTAGTCTTTCTTCTCAGAAGATTCCTTATGTCTATCTTGTCCAAGAGTAGTAACCAGAAAAAAAATTCGGTTTAGCTTGACAGGAAGAATTCTAGGTCGAGGTGACGTGTGGTGGAGTAGGCTGAGTACTAGCCAGCACCATGTAGTTTTTTTACAGTAAACTATTCAGATACCAAGATGTAGCTCCATTTGTCTCAGTGCCCTAGTTGACTTTTGATCAAGGTTTGTTGACAAATATCTTCAAGGTTTTCAAATTCAGAGAAAGCCTACTGAGACAGAGGAAGATCGAAAAGATCCTCAAGGTATTCAGTATGAATTGCTTCATCAACTATGATTTTAGTGTTTTTTGCATAGGATAGCAGGCAACACATCTTGAATTGAAGGAATTCATTCATCCAAAGATCTATCCAAAGATAATCAGTTTTCCCATTCCCAAACTAACACCTTGCCATGGCCTTGTAAGCATCAGTAAGTTTCAGGTGAGCCCTCCACCAAAAGGACCCCCCTAATTGATATCCTGGCAAATGACCATGTCAATAATATGAATCCCATATAAGATGTACCCAGGGGATGTCATGATGATTGTATAATTTATCCAAGTTCTTGAGTAGTATAGAATTATTTTGGATGTTTAAATTGAGGACTCCTGGGCCTCCTTGATTTTTTGTTCTACACAATTTTATCCAGGCCATAAGAGCAGAGCCTTTAGTTTGCATATCAGTACTTTTTTTTCCTCCATAGGCATGTCTCATATATTTGATCACCAGTTATTTTATCGAGATGGGGACCTCAAGGTAACTAATGAAGAATAGTGGTGAGGATGATAAAACTGATTTGACCAGTTGGAGTTTACCACAATAATTAAGAAAGTCAGCAATTCCTCCAATTCTATTTTGAACTCTCTACACCGTTGGTAAAAAGTATTCCAAAGAAGGTTTTGTCAGACTGAGAGGAACTACAAGATATGTGAAGGGAAGGCTGCCCATCTTGCAACCAAAGGTACCTGAGAAATATAATAGTCTTTCAGAGTCCATGTTGATGGGAATCATTTTGGATTTGTGATAGTTTACTTTGAGACCAGTGGATAAAGCAAAGGTAATGAGAATAGTTTCGAGATATATTAGTTGCTTGGAATCTGCTTTCATAACCACCAGGGAATCATCAAGATATTGGATTAAAGGGAAATCAGGGCAGGCTGAGCAATTGATGGGAGGTTCAATAAGACCCTTGTGCATAGCTTCATTGAGAAAAGACTGAAGAAAATTAGCCACCAACACAAAAAGCAGTGGGGAAAGTGGATCCCCTAGTCCGAACCCTCTCTTGTAGTAGAATTTTTTCCCAGGGACTCCATTCAGTAGAATAGTTGAGGTTCCTGATTGAAAAATCATTGTGATCCATTTAAGCCATTTATCTCCAAATCATGTTTCCTTCAGAATGCTTAGTATAGTTGAGTGTTTAATTTTTTCAAAAGCCTTTTAAAAATCAAGTTTAAGGATCACAATTTGATCCTTTGATTTGTGACACTGGAATAGGTATTCAAATGCCCAGCCAAGGCAATCCTGAATGGATCTTTTTTGAGGAAACCATATTGATTCTTGTGCACAAGCTTGTGGATTATCTTCTGAAGTGTATTAGCCAGTAGCTTAGTGATGATTCTAAGGACACTATTGAGTAAAGAAATGGGCCTGAAGTCAGTAGGAGTGGCATGAGAATCCACCTTGGGGATTAAGTTGATGTATGAAGAGTTGATGCTTGCAAGTGAAATTTTCTCATGGTAGAAGTCTTGAATTAGTTGTTTAACATCCTTTCCAATAATTGACCAACAAGATTTGATGAACTCATTATTAAAACCATCATGTCTAGGAGATTTCTCATTTGGGAGTTCTTATGACATCCTCAATTTCTTTATCCAAGTTGCAGAAGATTCAGAATCCTTGCCAGTACAGTAGAATTCTAAAAGGTTGATGTGCATAGTGGGTTTATCTGAAGTGCCCATTCTATATTTAAAAGCCTCCTGGTGAATATGTGATTTTCCTTCATGATGATGGATTTCAGTAACTATCTCATCTTTCAGCATGGAAATGTAGTTATTCCTGTAGTTGATAGTAGCCTTAGCATTAATTTGTTTTGTATTTTCTTCACCAAGTTTAACCCATTTAATCTTTACCCTTTGCTTCTAGTAAGCCTTTTGATTCTTAAGCAGAGTAATCACATGGCTCTTCATGATGTCTCTTAAATTCCATTCAAAGATGCTAAGTGTTCTCGGTTCCTCAATTAAATCAAGAAGATTAATAGTTTCATTAACCTTGAGAATCCGATTTTTGAGACAGGGTAAGTTTCTAGCCAAAAGTTTCAATCATCTCCTTACATTTTTGAGTATATAATTGATTGCCTTTGCATTGTTAGTGTGGCCCACAAGAATATTCCAGGAATTTTGAACAGTCTGTTTGAAGTCACTATGTTGAAGCCAATAATTTTCAAATCTAAAAACTTAGTCTCTAGGAATCTTTGTACCAATTGAAATGTCAAAAGGTGTGTGATCATAGGTGGGTTTGGACGGAGGGTATACAAAAGGGGATGGATAAGAGATTGTCCATGAGGTTGAAGAGAAAAACCAACCTATCTTAGGATACTTCTGCATATTTCTCGCGGAGAATTTTCTTCCTTTTAAAGTAATCTCCACCAAGCTAAGGTTACTAATAGCTTCATCGAATAAAAGCATGTTATTCATATCTCTCCCTCTTTATTTCTATCAGATGTCTTGCTGATAAAGTTGAAATCTCCCATGATCAACCAGTCCAAGTCATTAGGCATGTCAATATTTGAAAATCAATCTAGGAACAGAGCCTTTTTCAGGTTGACATGGTCCATAGACATTTGTCAACAACAAACTTTTCATTAGATAATTTTGATGTGAGCTTAACAAAGATGGATAACTCATTTTGAAAGACCATCTCCCCATTGAAAAAGCTTCCATTCCAGATAATGATAGAACCCCCAAAGGCACCCACTAAGGGTAGGAATTAAAATTTATTTAGTTCTAGAGGGCAAAACTTTTTAATGTACTCTATGTCAAAGAGTTCCCTTTTGGTTTCTTCAAGACAAATTATGTCACGTCCAGAGTCCACAATCTTCTGTGACAGAGCTACCCATATTTTCTCAGAATTGAACCCCCTTAAGTTCCAATTCAAAATTCTCATAGTTATTTTTCTATCCAGGGATACTATATGGTAAATAAATGAGTTTGGGTATACCAAAAGTTGATACACATTCCACATAACAGAATAGGCATAGAAGTAAGAAAACCAGCAGATAGAAAAGACAGACAATAGAGGAAGGAACTCTCCATTTAACATCCCAGTACCACAAGTTTAGACACCACAAACTACATTTCCAGTGAATAATAGGTCAAGAGGCAACCACAAAATAATATAATATAACACACATTTGGAAACTTATTTATTCTGCTTCTTCTTGGCTTGCTGTCCATGGTACCCAACAGGCTCCTTATTCTTCTTGTCCCCTATATAATTGCTTGAAGAATTCCATCAGGCTTTTTGGCAACACCATGTGGCTTTATATCTTTTTCAACAATCTTGCTTTTTTCTGTAGCTTTTTCTCAATGTTTTCCTAAGCCACCTTGCAGAAAGTAACAACAAGATTTTTAATCACCTTTATATTGAGACTTGGAGGTGCAACATTACAAGATAAACATTTATTATCAGAGAAAATAGTGTGATTTTTGAAACCACCATTTAGTTCTACTATTCTTGGGCTCCTCCTCACCTTAGTTTCAACAATAGGGCCCACACCTCTTCTTTTCTTTGAGGTAGCGGATGGGGTTGAGCCAACATATCCATTATCATTTGGAGCCTGAATACATTTTGGAGGAATCTGAGTGACACAATCATTAGGAATAACAAAATAATTGTTGATTCATCTGCAATTGGTTCTTTAATAATATCCCATAAAGAAGTGGATAGAAAATTCTTTGCCCAGTCAAACTTTTCAGAAGTGACAAACATAAGTGTAAGAAGTTAATCCAACTTATAGGTATCTCAAATTTTCCCAGACCCTTGGATGAATTCCAATCCATGATATGAGGTGCAAAAAATCTATCCCAAATTTATAGCCCCTGCTTAGAGAACCTATGCTTAGCAGCAATCAAATCTGGAGTGGCAATGAAATGAGTAAGTGTAACATCCCAAAATCAACAACCCTGGTTAGCTGTCCAAAATGCAAAAATCAGGGGGAATAATAACTTTTTCTTGTTTAGTGATGCAATGTTTGCTTGTTGTTCGTTTGTTCTTATGTATCTAAATGTGTAGTAGATGATATACTCCTTACCTCACACTCAATTGACAAAAGCTATTGAAAAAATTGTCTTGGCTCATTTTACATTCTCTCAAATATTCTGACATTTCAAAAACCTGAGCCAAGATGCCTTTGTAACTCTAACTATTTTAATAGCTTCTATTGAAAAAATTATGGAGTTTTATAAGATATAATCTCCTTATGTTTTTTAGACAGAACCTTCAACTACTCTTACCAATAAATTTTCCAAAATCTTTTATAAAGCTCTTAAACTCTACTCTTGGTAGCAGTACCAAGGACCTTATCTTATTAAACAACTCCAACCTCTTAAAAATAACCATACTTATCTCAAGCTAGTCTTGATGATAACCCTAGTAGTAGTTGAGTGACTTGCAAATGTGGATTGCCTTGATCAGTTGTCTGATGAATTGCCTTGATCTGCTATCTATGTTGTTTGCTTAGGAAATAGTATGAGCTACCCTAGGATCTTATCCTCTATTATCAAGATAAATTAAGATTACTAACCCTAAGAAAGTTACTCAATATTGATCTAATCTCTAGTCACAAAAGTGACCCTCTAATCCCCTTAACCAGATCAATCCAGGGTTAATCTTATCTCATAGTTTCCAAGTCGATGAAGACCAATCTTAAGCAAGGATCCCTCCCACTCAATATAGACTTCAAAATCATCCATTTGATGATGATTTGGAACCTTTCAACCAACCAAAAACATGAACTCTTGTATTCTAGTCAAAATCCCCAAATCTGCCAAATTTGGCTAAGTCTGGAAAAAGGTTATCGATATCACATCTTTGAGTCCCCCTCATTTCCAACCCTTGTGAAGTTTTCACAATGCACTTGAACCATCTTGTAGACCATCATAAGTAATACCAAGTTCCACTCTTGCCCTTGGCTAGATCATCCTCCAACACACTTGTTCTTTATGATTTGCAGACACGAAAATAATATTTTCTAAAAATCTTATTGATGGCTCTGAAATATAGCCATCTACGTCCACATTTAAACTAGATATTAATCATATTTTGGATGAAATATCTCTCTAAACCCTGCCACTACTGCTAATATTCATAGGGGTATGCAATCCTTTCTTCTTGTATTTTTCCTGCGCTGATAATGTCGTTTAAAGGAGGGAATCACTATATTAAAGTCAAAGATACGAGATTTCTAAAAACAAGAAGAAACCAGGAGCCGAACAATGGAGGCGTACGCTGTAACGACCAACTATACGGCCGGAGCAAAAATTCCGACCGTATAGCTCCAGTTGTGTAGTTGGCGTCGCCACCGTTAGCTTAAACAGAAGAACTTTCGTGAAGGGACCCCTATATAAAGAAGCCTCGGGTGACGAGAAGCAGCACCCCAAAGAAGCCAAACCTCATAAAAAAGCCTCTGCCACAGATCTCTAGCCGCCTCCAAATCTCCAAACCCTTATCCATCTCCATAGCCATATTCCACCACTTGTAATAGTAGATCTCTTCTCCGATTGGCGACATTGTAAGACTATTGCTATCAATCTTATGATTTTCATTACAATGTTTGTGATTGTTGATCTCATCTCTATGTGTGAGTGATTCTCCTTGGGCTAAGGGCTTTGGCCTAGCCATGTAGCAATTGTGCATGTTATTTATCATAGTTGGGATCGTGTATTAGTTTGTATGACATGATGATTATTGTATCCTCTCTTGCCTCGATCCAAGGACCTGTCAGGTAACCAAGACCCCGAGGGTTGAGCCAGGTATAGGGAGTGTGAGTGATGGTTGATCTGCAGGTTGGGAACCCAAGTGACAGAAGGGGTAGTACGGCTATATGTGAGGGATTTGCTTGGGATTAACGGTGACATCATTATGCATATCATTAGTTCTCTTTCTTCTTTGGTTGAGACTAGTAGGATATTGCTATAAGCGGTTGCGGAGGCAACAGCAATTATGGATGCACTGCACACATATAATTTCTCTTGCTCTAACAAGTACACACATACTTTATTTCTATCTTTTATTTCCATCAGATGTTTTTGCACAGCTATAGGTGAAACCGAATGCCCTATGTCGTCTCTCTCCATCATCGACAACAACAAAAGATGCAAGCTACTAGTCCGGTAAAAACACGAAAGGAATTATAAAACTCCCGAAGGTTCGTTAAAGTAACTTTACTACCCATTCGCTTCCCGTGGATTCGATAACCTAGTCCACTAGGGAAAAAGAGCTATACCACATCCGTAATCTGGATCGAAGGTATCAATCCTTTTTTTGGCGGCATTGTCGGGGAAGCAATAGCTACCCTGGTGAGGCTATTAGGAACCTTGCAAGTTTTAATTCTTGTTTTTAATTTTTTTAGCTTCCTTTCGGTCTTTATTTGATAAATGAAAAAAATTAGTTAGTCTTTAAATTCTTTTTTTACTGTTATAATTTTTAATCTAAGAAATCCGAAAAACATCGGAAGTATGGTTGAAAAGAAGCTTGGGGAGTTTGCTATTCCCAATAATGATCATTTGCGCACTCCTATTACTCAGCCAGCAATCGTTGCTGATGACTATGAAATTAAGCCCCATTACTTAAGTTTGGTTCAACAAATCAATTTGGAGGTTCTGTTGTTGAAGATGCAGGTATGCACTTAAATACTTTTATGAAAATATGTGATATGATGCGTATAAAAGACGTTGACCCTGATGCGGTCAAATTGTGTCTATTTCCTTTCTCTCTAAGAGGGAGAGCTAAAGAATGGTTGCTATATTTGCCTAAAAATACTATTACATCATGGGTGGGATGTACTTCTTTATTTATGACTAAATTTTTCCCACCTTCACAGACTATGCAACTTTGATCGAATATTACTGGCTTTAGAAAGGAAGAGCGTGAGCCACTAGTGCTTGCATGGGAGAGGATGAAAGAATGCCTAAGAAACTGTCCTAGTCATGGAATGGATGATTGGTTTAGACACATGATTAAGAGAATTATAAAATAGATGATCGGTTAATCCTCCATTTATTTTATAATTCTCTAAATCATGTGTCTAAGTCTATGCTTGATACTACAGCCGGAGGATGAAAGAATGCCTAAGAAACTGTCCTAGTCATTGGGCATGATATGCAAGAAAACCATGCCCAATGGCATGTGGAAAGATCAAACACGAAGAAGGTGAACTCTGTCTCACCACAAGAGAACAAAGATCTAAATGCTAAGTTGGATGAGCTCATACTAGCCGTAAAAGGTAAGGAAACTTAGGTAAGAGCCACCCCTGAAACAAACATAGAAGAAATAGACTTCGAAGGTCGTAATGATTACAACCCTGATTGGAAGAAGAGTTACAATCCCAACTTTCACAAACATTACAAGTAACTATAATAATATGGGAACTAGTAATGGTAATCTCCAAGAAACGCTTAAGTCTTTCAAAGACTCACAAAATGAACAAAATAATATTTTAGTCAAAATTACGAAGAACCATGATGCTATGCTTGGTAAATTATCTAACTAAGCTGTTAGTTTGAGAAATGATTTGCAGGACCTTCAAGAAAGAACAAGGATTGTTGAGGCACAACTAGGTAAGATAACCAAGAGTCAAACTCTCATTCTAGCTAAATTTGCAGGTAAAGCTAAGCCCAACCCTGTTGAAGAACTGAAAATGATGAGAATCCAAAGGGAGGATCCTGCATAACTTGATTATAGTAATGCCCCTTCACCAAGCTACACCATCGAAGATCTCGTAAAGAGGATCAACGTCAAAATTCCGATAAGTGAAGGTAATGATGAAGCCATGTATCAACACTTTGTTGATCAAGTAGCAATTAAGGTATGCGAGCTTGAAGAAGAATACAAGAAAATCACTGAAAAGTTACCTGTTAAACTAGATGACATATTTGAGCCTACTATTAAGATAAAAATTGGAACCAATGAGATAGCTGTACTTTGTGATCTAGGTTCAAGCTTCTCAACAATTCCAAAGAGTCTTTTTAACAAGTTAAATATTGGCTCCTATGAAATTACTGAATTAAAATTGCATCTAGCAGATTCTACCTACAAACAAGTTTTAAGGATTAAGGAGAACACTTTAGTTTACATCAAAGGTTGTCCTGCTCTAACTGATTTCGTTATTGTTGACATGCCTAAAGATATTGTTGCTCCTATAATACTAGGTTGTCCTTTCATGAGAACTATAGAGTCTTTAATTAACCTTCATGAAGGGAATGTGAAGTTGCAATTTCCTTCGTGGGATCCTTTTGTTATCCACTTCCCTAGGAAGAAGAAATCCAAACATGACGAGAAGGAGGCCATCACTTTGAAGGTCAAGCTATTGACCATAAAAGTGCGCTCCATGGGAGGCAACCCATGTTAAATTAAGGTTTGAGTTAAGTTTTTAGTTATAGCTTGAGTTTTTGATTAATAAAGAGTGCTAGAAAACTCCATTTGAGGAGAAGAAATTTGGTAGTACTTGAAATTCTGCATTATTCATGCTATTGTTGGTCGACAATATTTACTGTCAATTTTCTATCAAAAAAGGTATATCGCTAAGTTACGGGAAAAGAAATAGTTTACAAAGAAACAATTTTTTTTTTGATGCACACAGAGAGTTTAACGACCAACTATAAAGCGGGAATCAAAATTACAGCTGTATAGTTCTGTTCGTATAGTTATCTTCACCGTCAAAAAAATTTCTGCAACATGTACTAAGAGTTTAACGACCAACTATACACCAGAAATAAAAATTCTAGCCATATAGTTCTGGTTGTATAGATATCAATGCCTCCGTATAATTTCTTCTCATATATACTAAGAGTTTAACGACCAACTATACGGCGGGAATAAAAATTCAAGCCATATAGTTCCGGTCGTATAGATATCTATGCCTTTGCAAATTTACTTTCGCAGGGATAGATAGTTTAACGACCAACTATACGGCTGGAACATTTTGTTTTGCCCATATAGTTGCGTCCGTATAGCTGTGCTGCCAGGAGGAAACCGCAATATTTTGACAAAACCCAAACTATATGGCCGGAACACATGTTCCGCCCGTATAGCTGTGTCCGTATAGTTGCGCCCAAGCACAAAATCGCATGAGAAGGTACTCCCAACTCCAAAACTTCAATCCTTTTTCTTTCTTCTACCTCCTAACTCTCTGAAAACCTCAAGGGATCTTCATATCTACTCAATTTCGCTCGATTTCCTCACACACACGTGATCTAGGATATGTTTCTCCACCAATCCTTCGATCTATTGTCATTGTCAATCTAGGGTGAGACCTACAATGAAACAATGGTTATGATTTTCTTGCCTAGATTATTACCTTTAGGAGATTCTTTAGTGTGCTTAGATGAGGAATATATTATACTTATTGTTGTTGGATCAAAAAGTTTTATTTTTTCCTTTCTTCAATGTTTTAGATGATGAACACAAGGATCCAAACTCATGCTCGTGCCACTGCTAGCGCTTCTCGGGATGCTACTCAGGAACACATGGGGATACGGTTCAGGGACGTGGCCCATCATGAACGCTTCAACAAGATCAAGAACCGCGAAGTGAAGGCCACCAAGTAGGCTTGCCCCATTATATTGAACCAACTAGGTATTTATGATGACTTTAATTTACTTTGCAATAGAGCTGGCCTACAAAACTTTGTGTACAATGATGTACGTACTTATCGCCGCTTAACCATTGAATTCCTAAGTTCGTTGCAAAGCACCGTTAAACTGTGGCAAGGAGAGGATACTATGTATTTCCTTGTGATGAACAACAACTACACTTTAACATTAGATGAATGGTGCACATGCTTTAATTTTCCAAACAATGATGTCCATGCTTTACGCATATCCTTTACTAGCTTAATTCCTTCCCCCGATCAATACTATAATGGAATGAGCTTCAATAGTAGAGTGAACAAGGGGAATAATATTCAACATCTTGCAATTTGGTATTTGTTCTATGTTATTGCTAACACCTTGTAGGCACGTAATGAGTTCACGAGACTCAACGAGGAGGGCATACTAGTCCTTGCAAAGGCTGCTTACATCAACTGCAACCTGTCACTCAACTTGGGCACCATTCTTGTAAGCTACCTGGAGAACCAAGCCTCCCAAAGCCAAGGGCCAATCACATGAGGAGGCGTCATCGCCATGCTTTTCACTACCCTAGACATCGATATAGGTGAGTTGCAACCCGTACTAGGTGAGACACGTGTTGGTTTCTCCACCTTGAGGGCATGTGGAATGCTCACTAGGAGAGGTGGTGTTTATTACATGCATATTGCTGGAGCTGGGCGTATCTACGCCGCTCCTATGCCTAATGGTCTTTTATCTATCGAGGAAGGACGTTTGCTATATGATTTGCAGGTTGAGCAACACCAACCCGAGGAAGAGATTCCTGAAGAGGCTGAGGACCAAGAGGAGGAGCTAGAAGTTCCTTATCAAGAGGAGTAGCCAAAAACCCGGTTCGCCACATACCAAGATTTCCAAGGACTTTGAGGGACTGTGGAGAGGATGCACAACCTCTCTTTGAACCTCCGAGAATCAACAAGTAACCTCTCGACTCAATTTGCGAACTGGAGTAATGACTTTTTCCGGCCACCACAATGATTTGAAGGGCTTGCAAAAGCCTAAGCTTGGGGAAGTTTCCTCATGTATCTTTATTTGGCGTTCATTTAATTTTATTTATTCCGAGGTTGTGTTTTTATTTGAGTTTATAAGAAATCGTGTTGGTTTCTCCAACACTTTATCTTTAGTTCTTTCTATTTTTCTTTTGTAATTTTCTAGCCAAGATTTGTCGCCAATTTTCTATTCTTTAAATTCCCTCTATTTAAAATCACAAAAAGATTTCTCTATTTTTCCTTGTTTTCCCACTTTCTTTTCTTTCTGCCTCGAGGTTTTCATATATTTGCAGGAGAGTGATCGATTTTGAGTTTCCAAGAAACAAATAAAAAAAGGAAGATAGAAGTGGAATCAAAGAAAAGAGTTATGCCTTATGACTCCCCACTTTTGAAGTTTGAGAAACCCATGCTAGTAAGTAGTAAATGTTAAGATATTATATTGGTTGAGTGAGTCTTTGTATCATTGTAAGATTTTTGTTTGCATGGGTATTTAATTGGGATAATTTTGTTCCAGCTCTCGTAATTAAGCAAGTCTTGCCTAAAAATTGCTAAACAATTGTAATAAGAAAAAGTTTCACAATTGAAGGCTTGGTTGTTGTAGTGCTTAGTCTTGAACGTTTATTTCTAGAGATACTCGACACCACTGAAAATGATGATTGACTCGATAGCTCTCTTTGAAAGGATTTGTTTGATTGAATTAATGTTTAGCGGTTTTTGTGAGCATGCCAAAGTTTGACTTGTTAATCATAAGAACGATGTAGCTTTACGCGTGTCAAACTTCATGGGATGCCAACAACTCCGCTGGCCTACGAACGATCTTCATGGAGGAAACTCCTAGATTTCGGCTATGAGTTGATTAAACACTTGTAGCAGCAATGCTACAGTGTGTAAGATTCTTGGCACTCTTGGGCAGCTGTAATGATGATGGAATCACTCCTCTGGCTCCTATGAGTAATCATTATGCGAAAGGAACAAAAACCTTAGTGATGCGATGAGTGTCCATCACAGCCCCATAAACTAATAAAAATCTTTGGCATCCTCTCAATTACTTAAAAACTAAAATTCTTGAAGGACAACGAATAGAAAAGTAGTGCTTACAAAGTCTTGATTCATTGATGTGGGAGAATTGAGATACTCTAGTATATATGCTTTTCATGACAACTCTCACACTCTTAATTTACATGATTATACTTTCTTGTTCAAAGACAAGCCTATGAGTTGATTACTTGACATGGAATAAAGTTTACTCATTTGGATCATCCAGGTTTCCAACAATTTTGCTTCGCTATAAGGATGCATGAATCCTGTATGATATGCTTGCCATTACTCTATCTATGCTGAAGTTTTTCAGATTTATGAAGTGGAGGAAACATGAGACTATTAATCATGAGGAAGATAACCATCTCATTATTTCAGTTTAAATGCTGAGTTCCTTTTTTATTTTGGTTTTCTTGCTCGGGACGATCAAGTTTAAGCTTGGGGAGGTTGATGGCTCTGAAATATAGCCATCTACATCCACATTTAAACTAGATATTAATCATATTTTTAATGAAATATCTCTCAAAGCCCTGCCACTAATACTAATATTCAGAGGGGTATGCAATACTTTCTTCTTGTATTTTTCCTGCGTAGATAATGTCGTTTAAACGAGGGAATCACTATATTAAAGTCAAAGATACGAGATTTCCAACAACCAGAAGAAACCAGGAGCCGAACAACGGAGGCATACGCCGTAACGACCAACTATATGGTCGGGCGAAAATTCCGACCGTATAGCTCCGGTCGTATAGTTGGAGCCGCCACCGCTAGGTCAAACAGAACAACTTTAATAAAGGTACCCCTATATAAAGAAGCCTCGGGCGATGAGAAATAGCGCCGTGAAGAAGCTAGACCTCAGCAAAAAGCCTCTGCCACAGATCTCTAGTGGCCTCAAGATCTCCAAACCCTTCTCCATCTCCATAGCCATATTCTACCACTTGTAATAGTAGATCTCTTCTCTGATTGATGACACTATAAGACTATTGCTACCAATCTTATGATTTTCATTACAATGTTTGTGATTGTTGATCTCATCTCTATGTGTGAGTAATTCTCCTTGGGATAAGGGCTTCGGCATAGCCATGTAGCAATTGTGCATGTTATTTATCATAGATGGGATCGTGTATTAGCTTGTATGACATGATGATTGTTGTATCCTCTCTTGCCTCAATCCAAGGACTTGTCAGGTACCCAAGACCCCAAGGGTTGAGCCAGGTATAGGGAGTATGAGTGATGATTGATCTGCAGGTTGGGAACCCCAGTGATAGAAGGGGTAGTATGGCTATATGTGAGGGATTTTCTTGGGACTAACGGTTACATCACTATGCATATCATTAGTTCTCTTTCTTCTATGGATGAGACTAGTAGGTTATTACGATAAGCGGGTGCGGAGGCAATAACAATTATGGATGCACAACCACATATAATTTAGCTTGCTCTAACAAGTACACACATAGTTTATTTCTATCTTTTATTTCAATCAGATGTTTCTGTATAGCTATAGGTGAAACCAAACGCCCTAGGCCCTCTCTCTCCATCATCGACAACAAGAAAAAGACGCAAGCTACTGGTCCGGTAAAAATACAAAAGAAATTCTAAAACTCTCAAAGGTCCGTTAAAGTAACTTCACTCTGCATTCGCTTCCCGTGGATTCGATAACCTAGGTCTACTAGGGAAAAGAGCTATACTACATCTGTAATCCAGATCAAAGGTATCACTTATCAACTATCCTACTTTGGTAGAAGCTCACATCTCCATACTATCTTATTTTGCCCAAATCCTTGCATTATTGTGTTCAACTCATGAAATTCTATCAATACCTACCTCACTTGTCTTAATTGGATCTTTGTGCCTCCCAAGACCCACATGGTTTTGAAGGCTATTTGATAATCTATTCTAGCACCCTTATTTTATTCAAAGTTTGGCACCAATCCTTGGAGAGCTCAATCATGATCAACCTCAAACCTCTATACCATGGTGATCTATATAAATTGGTATATATATATACATATATCCCATGTCCTAAGGGGAGCTCTGAGCTCCAAGATCCAACAAGGTTTTGAAGGTACAAAATAATTATGCCTAAGATCCATTATCCCATGTTATCCTTCAAAATCAAGATTGAATTTCAAAACCAAAGGTTGAAAATGATTGATACAACAAGTGGACATCATCTACTTCGGATATACAAATTTATCAGAGATTATCCATAATTATTTGACCCTAAAAAGAATTAAATTCCTTTCTTTTACTAAAACTTAAAAACTTTCCCTATAAAAGAAAGTATGCTTTCCCCCAAAAAACTTGTACAACTTTAAGAACGTTTGAGGCCTATATATCATAACCTATCTTCCCACTTCAAAAATAAATATTTCTGAAGACTTTTAATAATTATTTTTGCCTATATTCCGAAATAGCAGAAACAAGAAAATAAATGTTTTCAATACTTTATTTCTTCAATAAATCTTGGGAAAATTATCCAAAGTATGAATTCATATTTGGAACCATCTCATACCAAAAACCATATTTTCCAATTTAAATTATTCAAATAAAATCCATAAAATAGATTCAGCAGTAATTGAATACTTGATATAAAGTGGACTAAAATTCATCAAATAAATCCCAAATAATTCATAGAGGTGTACCTTGACCCTACCCATCTACCTATATCATTCCCTACCTTCCCAGGATCAAAACTCAAGAGTTGTTTCATAAGCATCGAGAATGGAAAAACTTGGATAATTAACAACATTGGGCTAATACTCCATCAAACTTTTACCAACCACCACCATTGATCACCACAGAACCAGGACATCACCTATGGCCGTGCTACACTATAGCATAGTATTGTAGAACTGCCCCCACCTTTGTGTCTTATGCTTGTATATAACGGAGATATAGGCTAAGTCTTTTCCTCCTCACTTGAACTCTCTCACCATAGCAACCCTAGTCCCTTTGTCCTCCTACACAACAAGAGCTCAGCATCTTGACCCACTACACCGCCCAAGCTGCCCACTCCCTAGCCAACATCTCTACTCCTTGTCCAAAATGGACATTTCATCCATGAACCTCTCCCCTCGCATTAAAAAGGGTTAGAGTCCAGCAAGCCTCCCCTTTGCCCCTCATTTCCTTCCTCTGCATCAACACTCCCCCTCCCCCACAAGCCCCAGCTCCCTCTCCTCCCATGCAGCCGAGGAGATGGAACTTTCTCCTAGGTGTGAGGAGTTTTGTTTCAAAGGTGAGCATGGATATCGACCACCATTTCCCTTATTTTCTACATATCCTAGATCTCCTTCATATGATCTCCCCCCTTTCCTTATTTTGCTTCCACGGACGCCAGATCTACCACTGTGAAGGTTGGCCAGAGTGAAGTTCCACCGATGGAGTCGACACTACCGAATTCCACCCACCTCTCCAAGCCCACCCCGCATCTTCTAGAGCCTCCGAGTTTGCCTTGTTGTCGTCTAGATCAACATGCAGCCACCTAGAGAGCTCCACAGCGACTGCCTGAGCGTGTACCACCTGCGAGCATGCGCGAGTCCACACCAGCACCAAGGATGCTCATGTTTACCATGTCCGGGGCCTCTTCGTGCTACGCGCTTGCCTTGCCATCTCTCCGTCATCATCGAGGCGCAAGGTGAGCTTCCCGTGCCTCCTAAACAACGCTAGCATTCGGATCTCTTCCCCGGCGGCTAGAGGAAGGAGATAGAGGGAGACAGTCAATCTTTCTTAAATCCAAGGGTTGTTAGCCCTCCTTATCCCTTCGGCCCCCATGTCTCTCTGACCACCGGACTCCACCGCGAGCTGTTCAAACTATAGCGTCCCGCGTGCGGAGTAACCCAGATGGGCCGATCTGATCTAGAAGGCCCATTCCCTTAAAAACCCGGCGTGCCACCTATTTTTCGTTTAAATCCCTTTTCTTTTCACTAGATCTATTAATATAGAAGTTAGTTTTAAATTATTTTGAAAATGGAAAGTAATTAGTTTCGACCAGATCCAATTTTCTATTTATAGACATGAGTATTCTCAAATAAGGAGGATAATCCCCTTGCCAAAAATAATTCTACTTTTCTAGTATTTACTCCACTAGAATGTACATTTTTCATTCAATAAATTCTCCAAGGAGTTCCACATCTCCAAATGGTGTGTCCTCAACTCCATCTATTAGATATTCGAATCATTTATCACATCACCCTTGGATTATGTCAATTGGATCTATGTTTTGACTATAGGAAAAATGCAAAAATAAATTCTTTTCTGCATTTACAAAATTCCCTAAGTAATTTTGCAAGATAATTTGGATTGATTACAAGTTTTAGTGATGTGGTACATCAAGGCCTACTAAAACCTAGGAGATCAAGATTAACTGAGCTTCTAAGAAATTTTAAGGATTTAATCTCTTCCATATGTGGTCCTATCACTAGATAAATAATTCTAGATGCTTTATGACTCCAAATTTGTTGAATCCAATCTGTATAGAAAGATATTTGAAGTTCCTACCTAATTCCTTTGCTTTCATATTAAAATCTTTTGTAGAATAAATATAGTGAAAAAGACAAATTGCTTACATAATTCACTTTGGCATTTTCCTGAGGGCATACTCATAATTATTTTGAGTTGATTACAACTCTGAAAAACCACAATCTCAAATATATGCAATACCATCTGAGCACAAATTTAATTGAGCTACATATATTTTCTGGTGAAATATTCACCTTAACTAGGGGTTATTCCACTAAAATAATCATAACTAATTAAAGGAAATTGATAAAATCATGAAACCACTTTTGTTGGCCTTGTTATTTCAGTACCTATCTGATGATATCATTTTTATTCATTGATATTATATAGACTCAAACCTTAGTTCAAAACCCCTTCTTTAGGTGGAATTTGACAAGTAACTCATAAAACAAATTCCCTAAATACAATTAAAGCAATTCCAAATGCAATGAACTCAATCCCTCAAAACCTACTAAAGTGAATAATGTATTGTATGTTTGTTTTCTATATTGTATTGGTGCTTCTATGGCTTATTGATTGTGTGCTTTGTTTGCTTGCATGTGTTATCCGTGACGACGATAGTTGCGATTATCTCAGGGATCAGAAACAGATGGTCATTATTCGATATTAAGGTATTCTAAGAAGAAGTTCAGGGACATATATGGCTAGTTTGTTGATCATAAGAAAGCCACCTTATTGCTCATAAGACATGCCCTACTATTTTACCTACTGCTTATGAAAACTACATTGTTTTACTACATGATGATCTATATCGGGTAGTGGCTTGGCTCCTCAAAACCATTACAGTTTTGTACTACTAAGTACAACCCTATTGATGTCACCTATTTGTCCCTAGTATGGTAGATAGTGTGAAACACGATACCCCTTCGGAGACCCTGTTTAGCCAAAGCAAAATATAGGATGGGAAGAACCCCAGAAAAGTTAAAAAAATGTTTTATGGTAAAACCTTGGTGAGGTTTGACCTATGAAGAGAAGTTTGAGAAAAGAAAAAGGGTTTTATTCAAAAGAAGGCATAGGAATTTTTTTTCGAAAACACATCCATTTCTTTGCAGTTTGCTAGAACAATTAACTTGTGCAACCACATTACTCTAGTATGGGATAGGGCTAGGCTAGAAGTTTGTCTGCTCTATTATAAGTTGTCTCACAAATACTATAGGGGGTTTCGATCCCTAGAGGTGGGCCTTCTCTAGGTCCCTGTGATGTAACTCAACACCTAGGATAACGGACAAACGTGTGGGCCTCGATACGTTACTATGAGCCTCTCATTGAAAGCGTAAAAATGCGCTCTGTTTGGTCCTCTATACACAACGTCGCGGTGTTGAGGGGAATGATTCATAGGGTAGGCTCTTGTACTATAGTGGGCATTCCAAAGGTCTTGACCAGTTACTCGACCCACGATCCATATGGGATCAGGGCAGGGTACCCAGATGGCCTGGGTAAAGTGTACAACCTCTGAAGAGTGTAAACCTATTCGAATAGCCGTGTCCATAGTCATGGAAGGTTGGGAAGGTTCCTGTAGAGCAGTGCTGGTTTTGTTTTCAAAAAGGATTTTGAAAAAAGCAAAGGCTTTGGAAATGTTTTGACCATGAGATGGTCGGAAAGGAAGGAAGGGAGTCTGGTCATGAGATGACCGGAAGGAAGAAACAAATGGGTGACCCAATCCTAGTGTTTTCGAAAACTTTTCAAAAAATGTTTCCAAAATGTTTTACAAAAGTTTTCAACAAAGATATGTAGATGCTATATCTACAAGAGAAACTATTTTAGAAAAGAACCTCTCTTTGAGCCCTCCTAGTACCACAGCCATAATGCATATCCTCTTATTTTACTATTCTCTTAAAGTGGTTTGCGAGTATATTCATAGTACTCACTAGCATTGTCCCTGGCTATTAACTTGGTCAGATTTGAGAAATAAGGAGGACGAAGGTGATGTTGATGATTACGCGAGCTAGGAAATTCTCCCAGTCAGTTGTATGTAGGTTAAGGCATGGCTCGGGCTCTACGCTTGATGAAGTTTCGCCGTTATTTATTGATGCATCCATAAAGGCTAATAACGTATGACATGTATCTGCTTAAGTAATGGATGTTTATGTTGATACTTGTCGGTTATGTGCCACGACAACGGATCATGGGATCGTGGTGCATGCATAACACGGATTCTCGGAGGATTAATCTGGGGGCCCCATAGTAAGAGCCATTCCTATTTGCAGGTGAGCTTCATTAGGATCGAGCATGTTAACATCTTCCATTAAGTGGTCACCAGAATTGTCAGCATCTCTGTCCATAGCAATGCTCAGATCCTCCTCATCATCATTTGGATATGCCTGATAGATGCTCAACAAGCCCTCACCAATCGCAACATCATGCAGATGTACAACCACAGGTTGATTGACTTCTTGTTCCATTGTGTCATTAATCTGTCCAGCAAGTTCAACATCAGGAAGTAGCATAGGGGCATGTTGTGAAATAGTAGAAGTAACTCCACTGTGAGTAGCATGTGGAGGGGAATGCTAATCATCAGGTTGTAGGTCTTCACCATCTTCTTGGATTGGAGCAGCAGGAGTATTTTGAGCAACATTTTCCATAAGACAGTGATCCCATCCTCCAACATTATCAGCATTAGCCTATGGTGAGGGGAGGTGGTGGTGGAGGGACAAAAGGAGCTTCCACATTCTCAGCAGTAGGGTTAGGATCAACACCATCCTCAGGTGCAGGGTCCTCATCTGGTGGGCCCCCACCAAGCAGGTTAATAAAAAGAAGTTCTATAGAAAATGTCTAGGATTTAGACTCCTAACTGTCCCCAAGTGTGAGCCTGAAACTTTTGGGGATATCAGCCAAATCAATGAATCTGGCCTTGGCAATAATTCTTCCTTTGCGATTAGGGTCCCTCTCCCACATCGGCATCTTCCTAGTTCCATCAAAAATAGCATTGAGATCTTCAGCATTCCAGTGATCTAGTGGCGACCCAACAAGCATAACCCAACATTCATTATTGAATTGAACTCGATGATACTTAACCCCCTCATTATGTTTAGTAAAAGAGACATGCACATTCTGGAAAGCAATAGGACTGTACCTAATTAAACTCTCCATGTTTCTGACATTAGTAAACTGCACATACGCAGCGCCAAACAGGTAGGCATGAATATCTCTAAACCCAACTCTAGCCTCATTATGGAGGAAATCAAGAAGAATATCATGAACAATTGGAAAAGGAACATGACCAATAGGCATGGGTTCAATGGTGGAAATATCATACTGTTCATGGAGGCGTTGCTAACGAGGAACCACCACCCTTCTGACGCCAACGCGCCCTTCCTACCGCATAATCTCAAAGCCATGGGGCAGGAATGGTAGATGGTCGATGGGGATGTTGGCAATTTCGTCAGGAACCGCCGGGGACGGGATGGACCAGGAGAATAGGAAGTTGGGGTTTGCCCAGGCGAGGGAGTTAAGGAGAAGCGGTGCTCTATTTTTCTTTTCACTAGAAATGTCAAAATCTTCAAGACATGAAAAGACCCGGGGCTACGAACATTGAGCGGGCCGCTAGGCCTTGAGCCAATTTAGGTAGGAATCGTTGGGCCACTCCCGTTTAGGGAAAGTAGAGAAGCGCATAAAAAGAAGAAACCGTGGTAGCTTAAATGTCCCAGATTATTCGTGCAAAAAAATAGGAGGTGTTATAGGCACCTGGCTTGATTTCCCTTTAATAACCGCCTCCACATAAGAATGGGCATTAGAGACTCCATAATATTCATATAACACTGATGAATCAATCTATCTGCCCATGTAAGGAAATGGTTCCACAACTGGCTCATGATATAGTAATCGGTCAAAAACCGAATCAATGCCTAAATGGATAGTTTTTTGGGGATTATTGGAACAAATCCAATTTTTTGGGAGACATTCTTGTATGAAACAACTTTCCAATCAAGATCTTGCTCACAATAATATTTCTTTTCCTCAGCTTGCCAATTAGGTCCACCTTCACCCCGAAGATTGATGATCAAAACAAAATGCTCATTAGAAAATCTAGAGATGTTGTAGATTTCAAAACCCACTGCCCTAGAGGCAACTGAGAACTTGAAAGATTTGTCTTGTAAATGCCTAACTTGAAAGAAGGATGCTGAACCTCCAAAACAAGATTTAAGAGAAATTCTCACAGTATGGACATCCAATTTGAAGTTAGCTCTACCAAAAGAAAAACCATGGAAAAAGTTGTTCTACGAAAACCAGGGTGGAAACCATGCCAAATTTGCTTCTAATATCCATGGCAAACTTGTCACCAATGTTGAAATCCAAAGAGATAACACTAGGTTGGGCCAATGGAATTTCTTATTTTTTCAACTCCACAAGCTTGGTAATATTTTTACTAGAAGCCACACTCATCTTAACCTCACGAACATCTTTTTCAAACCTCAGGAAAAATTTGCTTGCCAACCATAACCTTCAACACTGGGAGTTCTAAAGAAGTTCCCGTAATAACCTTCTCATTTTGGAGAAGATACCTAGCATCAATGATCATTTCCTTCTGATTAAGGAGAACCAATCTTTTGGCACAAGAATTGAGTAACAAGAAACCTGGAAATTGCTTGTCTTGTGAGGAAAAACAACTAGCATGCCATTTTAGGGAAAAAACCTTCATCAGATCCATTAAGAGAAGGAGATCTACAAAAAACCATTGGAAGGACCCAAGATCTCATTAGCTCTGGCTAGGTGAAAGGGGAACCTCACAATAGATCCAACCAAGATATTTTCCCTATTTTCAAGATTCTTTCCATCCAATAGTGAACCCTTGGCATTGAGAAGAACCGGCCAATCATCGGGAGAAATACCAAAGAGCCTTTGAGAAACTTACGACCAGAACTAGCCCCTGTGTATGAAACCTTCCAACTACCAATAGGAGGAGCCATGGAGGAACACAGAGGAGTGGGAACCGACACCGGAGTGGTGCCAGAGAAGACCGGAGGCGAGGTGTCGAGTCATCTCAGAGCCTCAGCATGCCTCAGAAATCGTGTGGAAGCACGCAACGCATTGATAATCTTATCTAGATACGCATGTATCTATCCAGACTTTTGGTGTCTAGATACATGTGTATTTAGATATAAGTGAGTGAATTGATTTGAAACATAGGGAATATCTCTATTGCTAGTGCTATCTTTGATAGAATTTTTCTTGTGAAGCTACAACCTTGCATATCTTGTATACTACCAAGTAGATCTGAATGGTCGTTAGAAATAACTTCCTGGCATATCCTGTATAATTACCATTTTTTAATATCTGTTGTAACATCCCACTTTTAGCAACTCTGATTAGTTATCCAGAATGCAAAAATCAAGGGAACAAAAACTTTTTCTTGTATAGTGATGCAATGATTACTTGCTTGTTGCTTGTGTTTATGCAACTGAATGTGTAGTAGAAGATATACTCCTCTACCTTACCCAGTTTACAAAAGCTACTTAACCAAACTATTTTGTCTTGTTTCACATATTCTCAAATGTTCTGGCATTTCAAAACCCTAAGCCAAGATGCCTTTGCAATCCTAACAATTTTAGTAGCTTTTATTGACAAAACTATGGAGATCTATATGTTATAATCTCCCTATATTTTCAAGATAGAACTTTCCACTACTCTTACCTCTAGGTTTTCCAATACATTTTATAAAGCTTTTAAATTCTATTACTAGTAGAAGTACTAATGACCCTTACCTTATTCAAAAACTCCAACCTCTTCAAAATAACCCTCCTTACCGAATCAATCATTTATGACTTGTATCCACTTAAGTATTGGATGTTTACTTTGACACTTGTCGATTATGTGCCAAGACAAACTGATCATAGGATCATGGTGATATGCATAACAGAGATTCTCGTAGGATTAATCTAGGGGGGCCACAGACTTGGTATCAGAGCCATCCTGATTATAGGAGAACCTTAGTTAGCATGGTCGTTAGATAGAAAAATTATTTTGGAATCATCGGCTTTCGAAAAACTATTTTCTCAAAGGTTTTCGAAAAGTTTTGTTTCTTATCTCCCTCTAATTTAAAGTATTTCGAAATTTGTTTCTTCCATCTCTCATCCAAACTTCAAACCTACAGAGTTCAAACAAATAAGACCTAAAACCAGGTGAAGACAGTAATAAAGAGATGAAGACAAGAAACTACCAGCAAACACAAAGAGACTACTAGACCGCCCTGCCAACGGAATCCTCGTGACCAAAGAATCGAGTGCTATACTACCCAGAAGTGCCAACGATTCGGCAAAATCTTGGTATGCAAGATAGTGAACCAGACCACCATAACATGAACTCTAGGATCAACAGTACTAAGAAGGATTCCCTTATACCACGAGTAGTTAACTCCTTGGTCCCTATAGTAGGCCATGTTTGCTTGCCTAGGTGCTTAATGAGTTGCCTAATGTGTGTTGTTTGCGTTTCTAGATTAGGAAGGACTTTGTGACTCCATCGCTCTGTTCACCTTGTATGCATGTTATGGCTTGTTTGACCCAAGTAATTTGTGCTTGAGGATCGATACACCCCCTGGTAACTCAGGCACCCCCTGTTATTTGTCACTAACAAGACCCATACAAACCTTGAGATTTACGCGAGGAAGAATGCCCCAAGAATGAGGACTTCGACATTCTTAATATAAAAACATTTGAAGACTTCTCCTCAGTAGGATGGCATGCTTCGTCAAACTCACTTCACAAGACTCTTCACCAACACTTCACATCATTACTCACCTATCGACAAGAGAAAGAGTCATGTTGAAGTACAGAAGTCTACCACCGATGGATATCCACCATCCCCAAGAAACCACAAGACTTTCCAACCCATACAAGAAGTGAAGACCTGACTACACTAACCTTTGGCATATTAGAGCTTTCGACAGCCCCAAAAGACTAACTATATTATTCGACCCCTCTGCCCCACCAACGAGAAGTTCCTCACCAGAAGGCCATAATACTCCACAGTGCTGAAGACAAGGATGCATGAACACAATGAATCTAATCCCCCAGAAAGCAGAATCAATGCAAAGAGTTCAAGTGAAAATGGTTCCTCTGGAGTTAGATGCTCTACTCTACTAAATACTAGGAGGAAGTGTTGCTAACTGCTAGCATGCCTAGAACTAACCTCTTAAAGCTTTGTTAGCAAATCATCCACGACAAGGTTTGCACAATAGGACGTCACTCGAAGAGCTCAACTCAATACCCAGGGAAAATATAGCCTTCCTCTAGCATCACACCAGCACTACAAGATAGAAGATCTACACCCTTATCAAAGAACCTTAGTGAAGCTCTAAGGTGGAAAGACTGCGTCTTCCCACTCAATTCCAAGAAACTGCCTACCGAAAGATACTTCAGGGAGATTTCCAACTCGACGTCCTTCTTCAAGCATCAACTCGAGAGTCCTCAGTAGGGAAAATAATAGAAGGTAGACCTCCGCAACAGCGTCGTAAGTTTACACAATCTTTCTAGTTCCGAAGATGCTCAGAATCTAGACGACAAAAATATCTAAAGCCGACCAGACTATCCTCCAACAAGTATGAAGCAACCAAAAGAGACCACCTTTACTGAAGATTTTATGAACCCTCTTTGCTACTTTAGATAAAAACCCACCTAAAGGACCGCAGATTTGCTAACCCCCTAAGTTCTAACATGTTTAGAAGATCCGCAAATTCAACTTCTCTAATAGGCTAAGTACAATTAAAAGTACTATATGAACCTCGTAGAACCTACTTGCGAATGTCATCTGAAGATTTCAACTCTAGGTAGAAGGTGGGCGATAATCTTCAAACATCATGCTAATACTCCAAGAAGGAAGGACTGCGTTATCTCTAAGCTACCTTAGTTTAACCCTAAGGGAGAAGATTAGACACCTGTCAGAAGAAATCTCAATACTTTTGGCCCTAAGTCGTTGAATAACATATGATAAGCCTCTAAGGAAATGCCATGGGTACTTATAGAAAATACATCAAGCTCTAAATTCTATCTTTAGAAGAGTACTCTTTGAACTTCCAATTAGAGGTAGTTCAACCAGAGTAGGCCCTCGAGATATCGAGTCAAAAGGAAAAGAAGATCATCCATCCCAATCAGTACTAGAACTTTCTCAACTCTCTGTGCACCCAAGAAGAATGAAGTTCAACTCTACCAATGCAATAACCACATTCAAAGATGAAGTCCAAAAGTTAGTACGTTTGAGACATATAGTACTACACCGACTCAAAAAACCCTAACATTACTCTCCTGAATCTTGGACCGAGATTCTTTGAAGGGGGGAATGTCTGTAACATCCCACTTTCATCAACCCTTATTAGTTGTCTATAATGAAAAAATCAGGGCGAACAAAAACTTCTTGTATAGTGATGCGGTGATTGCTTGCTTGTTGCTTGTGTTTATGCAACTGAATGTGTAGTCGAATATATACTCCTCTACCTTCCCCCAGTTTACAGATGCTACTTAAAAAAACTATCTTGGCTTATTTCACATATTCTCAAATGTTCTGGCATTTCAAAAACCTGAGCCAGGATGCCTTTGTAATCCTAACCATTTTAGTAGCTTCTATTGGCAAAACTATGGAGATATATATGATATAATCTCCCTATGTTTTGAAGAGATAAATTTCAACTACTCTTACCTCTAGGTTTTATAAAACCTTTTATAAAGCTTTTAAATTTTGTTACTGCTAGAAGTACCAAGGAACCTTACCTGATTCAAAAACTCCAACCTCTTCAAAATAACCCTCCTTACTTCAAGCTAGGCCCGATGGTAAACATAGTAGTAGATTGAATTGCTTGGAAGGTGAATTGCCTTTATCTATTGTTTGATGAATTGCCTTCATCTGCGTCTTGACTTGTTTGCTTAGGAAGTATTATGAGCTACCCTAGGAGCTCACCCTCTAGTATCAAACCAATTTAAATTTACAAACGTTAATCAAGTTTCCCAGTCTTGATCAGACCTCTAGTCACTAAATTGACTAACGTGGGCATACCCTACAGGTACTCGAGTTTTGCATATACGGTCCAGATACGACAGAAGCCCACGGTGTTGCCAAGGCCCAATATAGGATTCGTCTGACTCATGGAAACTACGATAGCTTGCAGCGCAAGAAGAAGCTTAAGATAGAAAGTTCAAAGGGACGAACCCTAATCTGTAATCGACTCAACATACTACCTGAGACCTAGCATATCTATATAAAGGCTAGGAGGGGCGGCGAGGAGGACAATCACAACCCTAGTTTCCGCAACCTCGACAGATTGCATCTGCGCACCCCCTGTAACTTTCAACTCCCTAGATAATTCCAAGAGCAGACAAGGAGGAGTAGGGACCTCTACGAGGCCTGAACCTGGGTAAACCTTGTGTCCCTATGTGCTTGTTTGCTAGCCGATTGATGCCTCTAGCGCTCCCTCCTTCTCCAAAACCCAAGACCATAACAATGGGTATTGACGAGTTAATCCCTCTACAATAGTGCTAATGTCATGGCATCTTCGCCCCCATCAACCGCGATCTACAACTCTGCAACAGTGGAGATTCGCCAACTCTTCGGCGCTTTCGACTTCACCGTCCACATGCTAGCGACTCGCCCGACTTTCGAGACCGTGGGCGATGGGATCACCCTGGCTATTGGGATCTTAAGCTTCCAAGTTGGTCAGCTGGGCACACTTTACGTTCCCGACCAGCCGATAGGTCCTGTGATTGCTCCAGCATCATGGTTTTTTCCACCAACCGGACCCTTAGAGAGCTCAAAGCCCCGACAACAGTTGGGAGTACAGATAGAGACAGAAGTCACCGATCCGATCTGGGTGACCTGGCCACAGAAGATGGAGCCTGCTGCTCTGGATCTGAAAGTTGTGGGAGCAGCAGCTTCCCCAATCACTTCATGTGCGCCGTCATCAACGCAAACGACACCGGTGCCACTCTAGACAATACTAGTACCCGGCCAACCAATGGAAAAAGTGGTGGCCCTACCAACGGCGCGCCCACCAATGGGACAGAGGGGAACTCGAACCTCATGATGAATGAGCGCACCGAAGAGCGCGTGCTGATCAAGCTCAATGACAACGAGTGGGCCCGCTGTCGAGAAGCTCTACGTGGCAACCCTCTACCCCCTAACTCATCGCAATACATGCTGATGGGCTACCATTGGCTGCTCAAGGAAGAGTACAAGCGCCAGTAGCTAGTAATCGCGCAACTCGACGCGAGCAGAAAGGCAACGGACGAGTCGAGTCTTCGGCAGGCTAAGCTCTCCTCCCACGGAGGATCCTCCTCCAAGGGTAACGACTACGTGGCCGCCAAACGACGATCTCGACTGGCCCATCTCACCGACAAGGAACGTGAGGAGGCCGCACGAGTCCTTGACTTCTCGTCCATGACGGTGGGCACATGGGGCAACGTGCTACCAAAGACGGCGCAAGCAGCGGTAACTGTGGCCACCATTTACCTCCTCAATAACCAGGCTCTGGCTGGAGATCCGTGAGCTGCCATGCACCGATTTACGACCGCGGGCTTGGGGCTAGTCGAGGCCTTCCTCATCAAGGATCCAATGCCAGAGCCAAAAAAGGGAAGGCTCTAGAAAAACGCTACTCCTTGCCCTCATACAGCAAAGACAGCCACGACTTGTCTCGACGTCGTTTCTCATGGCGGCACGACCATGACTATGACACATGTGATAACATCACGCAACGCAAGGTCGACAAGATGCATGCAAGGCGCACTCGTTCGACTGACTCGGAAGACGACGAAGTGGAACTCTTCGGTGCTAGATGCTTCAACAGAGCCATCAAGCAGAAGCGGATGCCTAAAGGGTTCAAGCACCCATCGGAGAACCCGGAATTCGATGGCCTATAGGACCCGAAGATTTGGCTGGAAGATCACATCTCCTCCATCAGGATGCATTGCGAAAACTGAAGCACGACCATGCAATGCCTACTGCTATAGCTGAAGGGCGTCGCTCGGGCATGGCTCAACAATCTCCCGCGCGGATCAATTCACAGCTGGGAAGAGCTGGTCTACAGCTTCGTGAGTAACTTCAAGGGCACTTACAAAAGGCCCACATCAATCGAAGAATTCAGAGGCTGCCACCAAGGATCTGGCGAGTCACTGCGCTCATACATCCAGAGATGGTCCATCATCAAGAACTCCACAGAAGACATCTCCGAGGATCGCGCAATCGATACGTTCAATGGTGGCATACGGCGCAGAGATCTCACGAAGGATCTATGCCGCTCGAAGCCTAAAACAATCGACCATCTGATGGAAATCGCAAATCGGTGGGCCGACAGAGAGGACTCGATGAAAAACCGCACCTACTCCGATGACGGTGCTGACCTCGAGCACAAACACGGCCGCTGAGGAAAACATCGAATGCGCATCTACGAGGACTGCGATGAGGTCAACATGGTCGCAGCCGGCTATGCCGACGAATGCGACGACAACTGCAACAATGGATACCGCAGCGGTGTATTCCATGATAGTGGGGAAACCACGCAAGTTTGGCAACACCGCACTCGCGACGAAGCACCAGCATTGTCCATCCAATACAAACTGTCTGGACCGTGCAACGTGCAATTCTACATCGACAAGCACGACAGCAAGAAAAAGTCCAGTCACCTCCTAAAGGCCTGCCGCGAGTTCCTCAAGCTCCACGAAGGCCTGGCCCAGATGAATCGCAATGCGATCAACCAGGGCTATGGAGCTGCCCCGGGAGCTGTGGCACATGGAGCTCCTCCACCACCGCCTAGACCACCACCACCTGCGGCTGCACCGGCCCATAACCATGGGGGCGAAGCGTACCCCCGACCACTGGAACATGGGGATGATCCAAAAGGGCGTCCCTCAAATCGAGTCTAGAAGACAATCACTCGCCAAGTCAATTTGGCGATAAACTCTCCACCTTCCACAACTGAGTACCTCCGCAGAAGCGAGTCCTGCATCACCTTCGACAAGCGCGACCACCCGCGCCAAGTACCTCACCCAGGCCAATGTCCCCTCGTACTCAAGGCACAAATCGGGGGCTTCGATATGAGTCGCGTCTTCATGGACGGCGGAAGAGGAATCAACCTCATGTTCACAAGTACCTTTCGTGCAATGAGGATCCCTCTGACATGTCTGGAAGTTTCAGACACGACATTCCACGGCATCATCCTAGGAAAGGGAGTGTACCCCTGGGAAAAATCAACCTCAACGTCATCTTCGGAATGCCGCAAAATTTCCGGCGAGAACGCATCGACTTCGAAGTTGTCGACTGGCCCTCACAGTACCACTGCATCCTCGGACATGTCGCCTTAGCGAGGTTCATGGCGGTGCCACACTACACCTATCTGTAGATGAAGATGCTAGGCCCAAACGGTATTATCACGGTCAACGGAAGCTTCGAGAGGTTTGATTGCTGTGACAGGGAATTCAACAGAATCTCTCAGTACTTCGGCATGGAAGAGGAACAAGCAAGATTGAAGGAGTCGATAGACAATAGTCTGCCTCTAGTAAGCAAGCCAAGCTCACCCGACCTCTCCTTCGACTCATCCGTGCACACCAAGAAAGTCCAGGTCCACCCAACGGACCCAGCCAAGACGACCCTCATCACCAACAATTTGAGTTCCGCATAGGAGCTCGCGCTCGTCAAGTTCCTCCATGACCACTGGCAAATCTTCGCCTGGTGTCCAGCGGACATGCCAGGAGTTCCTAGGGAATTTGTTGCGCACTCACTCAATGTGAATCCAGATGCAAGGCCAGTCAAGAAGACAATACGGTGACTGTCTGAACCAAGATAAAAAGCAGTTCGTATGGAGATCAACATACTCCTCGATGCAAATTTCATATGCGAGATCAAGGAAAGCACCTGGCTTGCCAATACAGCACTTGTGCCTAAAAAGGACATGGATATCCTGCGGATGTGCGTGGACTTCACCTCCTTGAACAAGCACAACCCGAAGGATCACTTCCTGTTACCACAGATCGATCAAATAATCGACTCCACTACGGGATGTGAGTGCCTCTGCTTCATCGATGCCTACTCAGGCTACAATCAGATTCGAATGAAGAAGAAAGACCAAGAAAAAACGGCGTTCACGACACCCTTTGGTGTGTTCTACTACAACACGATGCCCTTCGGGCTAAAAAACGATGGAGCCACCTACCAGCGGTGTATGCAGGCTTGCCTCAAGAACCAACTTGGTCACAATATCCAAATCTACGTCGATGACATCATCATCAAAACCAAAGAGGAAGCCACGTTAATCGATGATCTCCACGAGACCTTGGATAACCTCAATCACTATCGGATCAAGCTCAATCAGGACAAAAGCGCCTTCGGCGTACCATCTGGGAAATTACTTGGGTATCTCATCTCTGCGAGAGGGATTAAAGCAAACCTGAAGAAAATAAAAGCCATACTGGCCATGGAGAAGCCGAAGAACGTAAAAGGCATCCAGCAGCTGGCTGGGCGAATCGCGGCGCTGAGTCGATTCATCATTCATATGGGCGAAAAGGCACTGCCCTTCTACCAACTTCTCTGCACAGGTGAAAAGTTCGGGTGGACAGACGAAGCGCAAGAAGCATTCAAGGACCTCAAGCGTCTACTATCCACCTCGCCAGTATCGGTCACACCTTGTGAAAAGGAGCCACTGTTGCTATACATCTCCGCCACCAACCAGGTGGTCAGCACCGTACTCGTGGTGGAGCGAGCCGAAGAAAATAAGGTCCACATGGTTTAGCGCCCAGTATACTACCTCAGTGAGGTGCTCACACCAACAAAGCAACGGTACCCGCACTACCAGAAGCTGGCGTATGGTGTCTTCCAGGAGCACCCAATCGTGGTGTAAACGACGCCGCGCTCAGGAACATACTCAACAATCCCGATGCCACTGGACGAGTCACGCTCTGGGGAATCGAACTATCTCCACGAGACATCACATATGAGAAGCGCGATGCGATAAAATCGCAAGTTCTCCTGGACTTCCTCGTACACTGGATGGAGAACCAGCTCCCCGACAAGCCAGATATGTCCTACCTCTGGACAATGCACTTCGACGAGTCCAAGCAAAAGGACGGAGTTGGCACGGGTGTCATACTGACATCGCCCCAAGGAGACAAGATGAAATACGTTCTATGAATCCAATTCACAGCCTCCAACAACAAAGCCGAATACGAAGCCTTGATCCATGGAATGCGAATGGCGAAAGCATGCGGCACCAAAAGGCTCATGGTCTACGGCGACTACAAGCTGGTGGTCAACCAAACAATGCATGAGTGCGACGCCTTGAGCGACAACATGATCGCCTGCCACGACCTCGATGATACACTCAAGGGAGACTTTGATGGCTGCGAGCTGCGACATGTTGGATGCGAAAGCAATGAGGAAGCGAACATACTCGCCAACATCGGCTCCACCTGCACCCCAATACAACCTGGAGTATTTCTAGAGCGCATCTGCGAATGCTCCATCAATCCTAAGGCTCCAGAGAAGAAGGCAAGCACGTCAACGGACTTGAGGGCGGCCACCCAACTAGTAAATGGCACTCGAGGATATGGAGCCTGATACAGGACTCGAAGGCCCCATGGAGGCCATCTTGGACACAGCCGTATATCACATACCTGCTCAGCAAAAGGTTGCCAGATGACCCGACTGATGCACGACACATAGCGCGATGATCGAAGTCACTCGCCCTCATCGATGGCGAACTTTACAAGCGCAACATCATAGGAGTTCTTCAGAGGTGCGTCTCCAATGGAGACGGAAGAGCCATCCTCCTCGACATACACGAAGGCACCTCCAGACACCATGTGGGCAGTCGCGCTCTCGTCGCCAAAGCTCTACGAGCTGGATTCTGTTGGCCAACGACCATACGTGATGCCAAGGATATCGTCCAGCGCTGCAACGCTTGCCAGCGATTCACGGATAAACCGCACGCACTAGGCGTAGAGCTCATGCCAATACTAGTAGCTTGGTCCTTTGCACAATGGGGACTCGATATGGTCGGCAAGCTCCCGAGGTCCTCGCGAGGAGGCTACGTCTTCCTCCTAGTCACGGTCGACAAATTCACCAAGTCGATAGAGGCCATGTCGGTGACGAATCAGTTAGGAGTCAGCGCTGTCAAGTTCTTCGAGTTCATCGCCTACCGTTTTGGGGTGCCACATAGCATCATCACGGACAACATGACAAACTTCACCTCCAAGGCGTTCCAGGAATTCTGCGAAGACGAAGGAATAAACATTAGCTACGCCAACGGTCAAGTCAAAAAGCCAACGGCCTCGTCTGCGGCAGAATCAAGAAACGACTCCTCCGACCACTCAAACAAGCCGCTGGGTGCTGGCCAGACGAGCTGCAATCCGTACTTTGGAGCCTACACACAACTCCAAATAGCTCCACGGGCTACACTCCGTTCTTCATGGTGCATGGCATTGAAGCGGTGCAACCCGCAGAAGTACGCTACAAAGCCCCACGGGTGGTTGCATGCAACGAGAAGGAGTCAACTCTTGCACTCGAAGACTCCGTCGACCTCCTCGATGAGGCACGCGAGATTGCAGCAGAGAGATCCACGATCTACTAGTAGAGCCTCCGCACCTACCACAACATAAGGCTACACCCCAGATCCTTCATCGAAGGAGACCTGGTCCTGCGACTTAAGCAGCAAGAGCATCTCAAGCTTGAGTCCCCTTGGGAAGGACCTTATGTGATTACTGAAGTAATCCCAGGTGGCGCCTATCTCCTTAAATATTTCAAGAGCGGAGTCGCATACTCCAACCCCTAGAACGTCGCGTAGCTATGCCGTTTCTATCCTTAGATGTTTTTACTTAACAAATAAGGCTATTCAGCCAGGCTACGTAGACACATATTGTAGCTCATACTATTCTGTGAATAAAATAAAGCTAAGTTGATGAGGACATCCCTAAAGTTACACCTACCCCAATTGTAATGATGATGTTCTAATTGCAAAGAAAGATCAATCCAATGAGATAAGGATTGGACCAATCACAAGAGCTCGTGCTAATCTACTAGAACAACAGGTGAACTTGTTTCTTAATGAACCTGGTGTTTTAATTAATGAGAATTTTATACTACCTAAGTCTTTGAATTATTGCATGATCAGGTACTTAGGAGAAGAAGGCATAGCACGGAGCGAGGAGCTAATGGAACATGGCTTGTAGATCAATGAAGAATGCGCGAGGAAGGAGAGGGAGGAAGTGCAAGAAGGAGTCCAAGACGCAGATCAACAAGAGAAGGGAGTTCTCTACCGCGGCAGAGAAAATCCCCAGTTCTCTACCACGGCAGACTGCCACGGCAAGAAAACATAGTCCAACTCTACCACGGCAGGTTGCCGTGGCAGAGAAAGTGACTGAAACTCTGCCACGGCAGAGTCGCATTGAGGCTGAACCCTTTTGGGTCGGTTTGTATCTAGTTGGGTGGGACCAACTCTGATCCCACCATAGGCTGCCGCCTCCCAGACCCTTAAATAGATGGGGGCACACTAGCTTTAGTTTTCAGACCACGTTAAAATATTTTGGAGTTGTTTCTTTCATAGAACCTCTAGAATTACCCTGTGTTCGAATTTACCAACTATAATTGAGTGTGATATGTTGTTCCATTGAGAATTAGTAGATTGCATACTAGCATCAGGGTTCGAATAGGAGAGATCATAGCTACGCACTAGTTATCAATCATCCACCATTACCGTCGACAAGAGATTGCTGAGAAGATCGGGCCACCCCATATCATCTTGGTATCAGATTTCCTCGTTGCCTCGGTAAGCAATCCACAAATCCATCCGTAGATTAGAGAGTGTTTTTTAGTCCTATACAGAAAAAGCCTCACAAAAAGAGTTGCCATGGCCTAGATTGCAAGTATGAAGGGTATTGCACTACTCTCGAGAGACACTAGCAAAGCTCAAAGTAAACAGGCACAAGATCACGAATATTAGCCTCACAAAAAATGTTGCATTGTCATATCTTGTGATTCACGAATATTAGCACGCTACATAAGAATCTCCATCTCCATGTAGTACTCATCAAATTTCATTGTTCCTTGCCTCAACTGTGTAAGCTTGAGAAACACTGATCGCAAATAGTTGGAGGGAACAGAACGATCTATCATAATGGCCTTCATCTCACGCCAATCCCTCATAGGAAGTTCATTGTCGTTCAGTCTATTCTGCACAATAGCATCCCACCAACACAAAGCATAACCATCAAGCTCTGATGCTCCAAGCTTTACCTTCTTATATTTTGGATAATCTAACAAACACCATAGCTTATCAATCTTCAAATCTCAAGTAATATAATCCTCAGGATCAAGAGAGCCATTAAAAGAGGGAATTGAGAACTTGGGCTTGCCCAAACTATCATCAGCTGGATTGTAAACATGCTGGGCACGTCCAACAGGAGCATACCCATGGCCATAAAGAAGGGCAGCCGCAGTTGCTGGGGGATTGGCACGTCCCCTGCCACGATGTGTGGCAGCATCAACCGCACTACCCTCATCAAAGTCCTCAAATGCATCATCATGTTGGTGTGCGTGTCCTGGCTGAAGTGTCGCTTGAATAGCTTTAATTGAACGCTGCAAGGTGGCAAAGTTCACATTCATTGCCGTCATCTGAGTTTGAATATTATTGATTACTCAAGTATTATTCTCCACTGCATCTTGCATGTCTACGATAGTCCTATCAATAGATATGCGCCAATTTGCAAGCTCCTGGTCCTTCTTTTGCTGTGACACGCCATCACCATCACTCAAAGACATGATTAGTAGGTTAGTGCAAAAATCAAAATCTGTATGGTGGAAACTCTCACAACTCACTCACAACTAACAAGAAAGGAGATCTTACCGTTCCAAAGTGAATAGAGATGCTCTACCCAACGTAATCAAGGACTAATGCACTGAAGTGATGAAGTGAATATCGAAGGTATAGAGAACGATCGCAGGGCACACAAGTTATTTATGGTAGAGCTATAGGTATGGTATCCTTCCTACACCGCAAACAAGTCCTATTGTTGATTGTACAAAAACCCAAGAGACACACACGTGGAGAAAACTGTGGACTTTGATGTTTGTCATACACTGTGGACTTTGATGTTTGTCAAATAGGGCCATACAAAGATTCTATTGACTTTGATGTGGTTCCTATGATTGTTTGTCATCTTCTATTGGGTCGGCCTTGGCTTTATGATTGCCATGTGTAACACAATGGTCGAGCCAATACGTATCACTTGGAGTTCAAAGGAAAGAAGATTACTATGCAGCCAATGACACCACAAGATATTGTGAATGATTCTCGCCAGAAGATAGAGGTGAATTTGAAGGAAGATCCTATAGCTCGGCGAGATTGTGTGACAGCTGTTCCTGATGTAATCGAGCCTAAATTGAGTGATATAACAAAAACTGAGAGAGTGCCTGGTCTATTTATATTAGCCACCAAGGAAGATATGAGAGAATTTCGTGAGGATCCTACAGCCATGCCACTTCTGGTCATGTATAATGGCGAGGTATTGGTTTCTAACGAGATGACCCCTGTTTCTCTTGGTGTCTCTTATGTTTTGCAAGATTTTGGGGATGTGTTTCCAGAAGACGTACCCGTAGGCTTGCCTCCATTGCATGGTATAGAACACCAAATCAACTTGATTCCTGGTGCCACACTTCCCAACCGTGCACCCTATAGGAACAATCCCGAAGAAACTAAGGAGATACAGAAGCAAGTACAAGTGTTGCTGGATAAAGGGTACAATCGTGTTTCTCTTAGCCCTTGTGTTGTTCCTTTTATTTTAGTGCCTAAGAAAGATGGCACATGGCGCATGTGTGTAGATTGTGGAGCGATTAATAACATCACTATTCGATATCTTCATCCTATTCCACGTTTAGAGGATATGCTAGATGAACTGAGTGGTGCTGTTGTTTTCTCTAAGATTGATTTGCATAGTGGGTATCATCAAATTAGGATGAAAGAAGGGGATGAGTGGAAAACTGCTTTCAAAACGAAATTTGGATTGTATGAGTGGTTAGTCGTGTCGTTTGGTCTTACTAATGCACCTTGTACATTTATACGATTAATGAATCATGTTTTGAGAGATTTTATTGGTCATTTTGTGGTTGTTTACTTTGATGATATACTTATCTACAGCCACAACGAAACTGAACATTGTACTCATAGTCGACAAGTTTTGCAAGTGTTGCGTGATAATAAATTGTATGCTAATCTTGAGAAGTGCACATTTGAAAAAGATAAGGTCATATTTCTAGGATTTGTTGTATCTAAGAATAGGGTAGAGGTAGATCAATATAAAATTGAATCAATTCAGAATTGGCCTACTCCCATGAATGCCTGTCAAGTGCGTAGTTTCCATGGCTTAGCTGGTTACTATAGGCGCTATGTGAAAGATTTTAGCACCATTGTTGCACCTTTGAATGATTTGACGAAGAAAGGTGTTCCTTTTGTATGGGGCACGGCCCAATACATTGCTTTTTATACATTGAAACATTTGCTTACTTCTGCACCATTACTTGCATTACATGATTTTTCGAAGCTATTTGAAGTTGAATGTGATGCTAGTGGTATAGGCATTGGTGGCGTTTTGATGCAAGAGGGTCGCCCTATAGCTTATTTCTGTGAGAATATGACTGGTGCTCGTTTGAATTATCCTATCTATGATAAAAAATTGTATGAGATTTTGCAACATTATTTGTCCAAAGGAATTTACCATACATTCTGATCATGAAGCATTGAAATACTTGAAAGCTCAATCTAATTTGCATAGACGATTAGCTAAATGGGTTGAGTTTATTGAGTCTTTTCCTTACATCATTATATATAGGAAGGGAAAAGAGAATGTTGTTTCTGATGCTCTATCTAGGAAGAACATGTTATTAACCAATCTTGATGTTAAAATTCCTCGATTAGAAGCTATTTGTACACTTTATGCAACTGACCATGATTTTGCTGAACCATATCGTTTATGTGCTCTTAGAAACGCATGGGATAAGTATAATATACATGATGGCTATTTGTTTCGAGCTAACAAACTATGTATTCCAGAAACGTCGTTGCATTTGTTGTTAGTGCAGGAATCACATGCTGGAGGTTTGATGGGTCACTTCGGGCGTGAGAAGACATTGCTCATGCTTGCTGATCACTTTTACTGGCCCAAGATGAGGCGTGATGTGTACAGATTTGTGAGTCGATGCATTACTTGCCATAGGTCGAAATCCAAGCTAAAGCCTCACAGTTTGTATACACCTCTCTCTACACCTACTACTCCATGGGAAGACATTAGTATGGATTTTGTGCTAGGTCTACCTAAAACTCAGAGAGGTCATGATTCTATATTTGTGGTAGTGGATAGGTTCTCTAAGATGGCTAATTTTATTTCCTGCCACAAAAGCGAGGATGCGTCGCATGTTGCTAACCTGTTTATTAGGGACATCGTGAGATTACATGGAGTACCTAAGACGATTGTTTCTGACCGTGTTGTGAAGTTCATGAGCTACTTTTGGAAGACCTTATGGGGGAAGCTAGGAACAAAGCTGCTATTTAGTACTACATGCCATCCCCAAACAAATGGTCAAATGGAGGTGCGGAATAGAACATTGTCACAACTGCTAAGGACTATGATAAAGAAGAATCTGCGGGAGTGGGAAGAGCATTTGCCACAAGTTGAGTTTGCTTACAACATGGATGTGCATTCAACTACTCAGCTTTGTTCTTTTGAGGTGGTGTGTGGCTTCAAGACATTGACGCCACTTGATATGTTGCCTCTGCCATTACATGAGAGAGTTGATATGGAGGCATCATAACGTGCTAATGATGTGAAGAAAATTCATGAGAAGACTAGAGAGGCTATTGAGAAGAAAGGCAAGAACATTGCTGCTGCAAGGAATCGAGTAAGGAAGGAAGTATTGTTCAAGCATGGAGACATCGTTTGGGTGCATTTGTGCAAGGACAGATTTCCAGTACTACGCAAATCCAAGTTGAAGCCACGTGGTGCTGGTCCTTACAAGGTGCTAGCCAAAATTAATGATAATGCCTACTCAATTGACATACCTATTGAGGAGTTTGGTGGAGTTAGCAACAACTTCAACATTGCTGATTTGTCACCATATGCTGGAGAAGACCTTGGACCGTCGACGTCGATGCCTTTTGAAGGGGGGAGAAGATGAGGACATCCCTACAGTTACACCTACCCCAATTGCTAATGATGATGTTCCAATTGCAAAGAAAGATCAATCCAATGAGATAAGGATTGGACCAATCACAAGAGCTCGTGTTAAGCTACTATAACAAAACGTGAACTTGTTTCTTAATGAACCTGGTGTTTTAATTAATGAGAATTTTATACTACCTAAGTGTTTGAATTATTGCATGATCAGGTACTTAGGAGAAGAAGGCGTAGCACGGAGCGAGGAGCATGGAACATGGCGTGTTGATCAATGAAGAATGCGTGCGGGAGGAGAGGGAGGAAGCGCAAGAAGCAGTCCAAGATGAAGATCAACAAGAGAATGGAGTTCTCTGCCGTGGCAGAGAAAAGCCCCAGTTCTCTGCCACGACAGGAAAACAAAGTCCAACTCTGCCATTGCAAGCTGCCGCGACACAGAAAGTGACTGAAACTCTACCACGGCAGAGTCACATTGAGGCTGAACCCTTTTGGGTCGGTTTGTATCTAGTTGGGTGGGAATAACTCGGATCCCACCATAGGCCGCCGCCTCCCAGACCCTTAAATAGATGGGGCGCACTAGCTTTAGTTTTCATAACACGTTAAAATAATTTGGAGTTTTTTCTTTCATAGAACCTCTGGAATTACCCTGTGTTCAAATCTACCAACTATAATTGAGTGTGATATGTTGTTCCGTTGGGAATTAGTAGATCGCATACTACCGTTCATGGTCACGACTGCGTGCGCAAGTGTGTGGTGTTGTGAATATCCTACAAGGTTCGAGATCATAGCTACACACTAGTTATCAATCATCCACCATTACCATCTACAAGAGCTTGCTGAGAAGATCGGGCCACCCCATATCATAAGTGTAACTTTGTGTATTTTTCCTATGTTTCTTGCAATTTTATCACTCTGGGGCTGCGCCACCCTTTACACCTTTGTTCCACGAACAAATCGCAGTATCCTGAGTAGTTGACATATTTCCAATCGAACCCTTGATAAATAGGAACTCAGCTGCAATGCACCTGACAGGTTGGCAAGGTGCTGAGATAAATACATGTCAGGCTAACGAAAAGGAACTGTAGAGTACAACACACTCGCTAATAATACAAGCTAGCAAGCTCTTCAGATGTTAATGGGTATTAAATACACCCGCCACAATCATATGAACTTTACAACAGTTATACATCTATGTGTAGGATACAAATTACGCTACTGCTACAAAAGAAGAACATTCGTTTGGTCATCAAAGAAGTCGGCGATGTCCTCCGCTGGCCGATCAACCGCCTGATAGAACGGTACCATGTTCCAAGTAATCCCTTCTGGCGGCAGCGGTCCAGGGGAAACATACGCGATGTCCACATCTAGCCTATGCAGTCGCACCAGCGACAGTGCAGCCTTGGCACCGGCAACCACCTGCTGCCGCACGCACTCACGGACCGCGCTTATATATTGAAATTTTGCCAGAAGAGACAACAAGATCGAGGTCAAAGCGTCCAACGGAAACATCGTTTGGTAAATATACTTCAAGCATGATTGGGCCTTCTTCAAGGATTGAAGCACCCGCAACACGTGATCCGGCAAAGTCGCCAACGTGACAACACGTTCATGATCCACTCAGAAGTATCCACTAGCTTGTAGCTGCTCCTGGGTTACCTTATTCACTCGAATGGCCACCCGGTCCTTCTCATCCTGCGGATGGAGTGTGCTAACAACTACAAAATGCAAGAACAAAAATATAAGCCAAGGCATCGCCGTGAATGGATAAAGAAAGGATAAGAAGATAGAGAGCTAGTATTTAAAGTGCTCGTTCAGCCGAGCAACCTCGTCGAGAAGATACTTCTCGCAAGTGGTGGCCTTCTCCGCCTTCCACTTCCACACATCCGCGCTACCGCGGATGATGGGCAACTTCCTGTCATGGTGTGGAACACGGCAGTACCATCGGGGATGGCATGAAAGCGGACAATCAGGATGCTATCGGTGGCTACACACAACGGGTTGGGCACATATACTGCAAACACAACGATGTACCCATGTTCGGAGCCCTCTTGGCGAGGTAAAGCTCCTACTCCTGCAAGGATCTATAATCAAGGGGCGAACGCCTAGTACATATGCTCCTTGAGCTGTTTTGCTGGCTACTCCTTGATAGAAGAAGAAGAGGAACTACTCAACTTTTCCAATCTAGAGAACTTCTAACTTGTAATTGTCTACCTAGCACCCTTGCACTACCTCTCCTTATATACAAGTTGAGGAGGCAGTTTGCAAGATGGGTTCTAGGGTTTACTGTTTGGATTTGAGCCTTACACAGTGGGCCGGCTAGGCAGGGCCGAATGGTAGGATCGGGTATAGTCAAGCCTCCAGTAGAGGATATGATGGTGCTACAGTGTCCAGCACCCCTTGCTTGACTGATCAGCCGAATCTTTATCTGTCAGCCGACTCTTTATCCATCAGCCGGAGCATTACTCGTTAGCCCTTGCTTTCCTTGTCATCTTCCAGCTTTGGCACCGTTGTCTGGTAGCGCCCACCGGGCTAGCCATCATGTCCGGTCAGACATGCGCTCAACAAGGAATGTCACCCCCCACCGTACAATGGCCAGCAGATCCGAGGCGGCCGGCTAGGAGCGGCCTCCTAGCCAGTTCTTCTAGCTACCTGGCTAGACGGGCCAGCCGGGGAAACTTGGGTTCGTACCGGGTGGAGAATTCCATCCGACTGTGGTTCCTTGTCCTGGACCCAGACGGCCAAAGCTCCTTGAAACCGACCGGTTGGTCCCGTCTTGGCCTACCTAGGGGTCATCCCCCCAACACTAGTCCCCGAGCGCGTTAGGACTTCGCCCCGTGGAGAAGTTCTTGCGTGCTCATTTGGTTGAGTTTTGAAATGATTGTCGATGCAGGGATTTTGTCGTTTTCTCTTGTCTTGTAGCTTTTGTCTTGTACCGGCTTGAGATTCTTCACTGTTTCCCGGTTGGGGTTTACCGGCTACGGAGCCAGTGGCCCCACCCACAGGACCGGCTACCGCACCTGGTCGAGAGAGGGATCGCCAGTTTGCTGTCGTCGTTGCTCGCATCAGCCACACCTACCATTTCTGGCGTGCATCACGTTAGTTTGACCTCTTCGTCTGCCATGGCAGTTTTCGGTAATCGCGCGCATGTCTTGATCATTGCGGTTTCTCGGGGATCGTGGGCACGGTTTGCCTCCCACAGTAATGCCAGTGGGATTTTCTGTGCATTTTGCGTGGGAGCACACGATCCGCCCTGAACCGTCGTGGGGAAGTGGGGCAGTTGCCTGCCAAGGGGCAGAGAGGTAGGGCAACTGGCGCGGCCCTTCTTCCCCGATAAATAGGGACGCAAGGGAGAGGGGACTCCTCACTTTGTCTTCATGTTCCTGTTGCCCTGCTCTCCTTTGCGCCCTAGCCTTCTTCTGCTTTCCTGCACCACTGCCTCTTGGTCACCGACGCTGGTCTTCTTCTTCCACGACAACGGGCCCTCGTGCTTCCAACACGGGTACCTTCCCTAACAACATGCTGCCGGACGTCATTGGCGTGTGGTGTTGCTCCTATGTCACTGAAGAGCTAGTGCAGAAGTACCGGCGGGGGAGGTTCCTGCCGTCGGAGCGCCTGGTGAAGCACCGCCTTGCGCCGAAGGTCGAGCAGGTGCCCAACCCTCAGCCCAGTGAGTCTGTCGTCTTCCTCGCCCACTTTGCCCGCGGCCTTGGGCTACCACTGAGCAGGTTCATCCTGGAGCTGCTCGTCTCCTTTGACCTCCAACTCCACCACCTTGGGGCCAATGCGATGGCGATGCTGTCGCATCACGCGACTTGCTGCGAGGCGTACCTCGGCGTCCACCCCGACGCCACGAATTTCTTGAAGTTTGTCCACTTCAAGGTCAAGGTGGTAGGCAAGGGCGGCCCGCTGACAGAGACGGGCTGCTGCGCCATCTACCCGTGGCCGTCAGTGGTGATGCCACGCCTAGAGCTCCCAGACACCGTCAAGCTATGGCAGCGCTCGTATTTCTACGTGCGCAATGCTACCAAGGTAGACTGGATAAAAATTCCGGTCTTCGCGAATGTCCCTTCCACCCGGAAGGCCTGGAGCGTCCAGCACTTGGGCGCCCAGGGACACATCGACCGAATGGCCGCCCGGCTGGCGGTCCTAGTGGAGAAGGAGCGGCTCACCACCCGGGACATTCTACTGTCCTGGATGGCGAGTCACGTCCTTCCGCTTTACCATCGGTCGCGCAAGATGTGCCACCTCTCCGGCCATCTGGATCCCACCCAGTTATCTCGGCTGGACGTGCCGTACGTGGCCCTCCATGAGTGGCTTGCCACCATCTCGAAGGAGGTGCTAGAGGAGGGCTGGGAGTTCTCTTGCCGGCCGTACCACCACGGCCGGCTTTCGCTGAAGGTAGGTCTTTCTTCCCCTTTTCTGGGTGGATCTTCTCGAGGGATTCTTGTTTCGTGCCTCTTATCTTCCCTTGTTGAGTAGCTTTTTATGGCGCAGCTAGCGGAGGACGGCATGGGGGAAGGCGAGCTCCCCAACTTCTCTGCGGACCTCAAGCCCGCGAATGCTCCGCCAATGGAGCTGGAGCGGTTCCCCATCCGGGCTGATAAGGGATGCGAGTTCCCACCCGGTGAGAAACTTTTCCTTACCCTTGGTTGCCTTGCTTCCACCGCATCTAGCCGAAAACTCGATTATTTTTGCTTGTGTGTTGGAGCAGCCACACACGGCGAGGATGTGGATCTGGCCGATGCTGCCGCGCCTAGGGCCAGCGGGAAGCGGGCCGCCTCGACCAGCGCCGCACCGGCTGGGGGTGCCTCCAAGAAAAGCCGCCGCCCTAGAGCCACGGCCGTCATGCCGAGCATTATCGGGTATGTGTTCCAGTGTTTCTTGTTTGCATCGATGGGCTTGCCTTTGCTTATTTTTCACTTGTCTTTCTTGTAGCGAGGCGATGGCCTTGCGCGGCTCGGGGACCATCGCCACCATGTCCGCCCCTCCACCAGCTGGAGCTAGGGGCTCCGGCGTGCCGGCAGCGACCCCCGAGGCTGTGCCTGCTACGCCTGTGGCGCTGCACCGGGCCGGGTCCGTCTCCCGGCTCGCCGAGGCTCTCCTTCCCGGGCGTAGTGGCGCGGCCGCACCTCCTCCTAGCTAGAAAGCTAGGGCTGGCTCTGGCACCTACCGGGTGGAGGTGCCGGCGCCAGAGGTCTCTGTGCAGCCGGCGGGCGGATCCTCCGCTCAGCCGGTGGGTGGGGCCTTCGCAGGCGCCGAGAGCGACGGTGACCTCGAGGTCACCAGCTGGACGCCGGCTCAGGCAGTGTCGCCGTTGGACCCCACCTTGGCCCGGCTGTCGGAGGCAGTGCCCTTGGCTATTGGCCAGGCTCGCCAGCTGGTCGAGATGCTGGAGTAGGGGCTTGGCCAGGCCAAGGTACTAGGGGCTTCGTTCGAGGTATGTGTCCCTTTGCCAATTTTGCTATCTTTCATTGCCTTGCGCCGCAGCCGGTTTATTTGGTTCTTACTTCTTTCTCTTACGTAGAGGGCTCTTCTCGATGCTGCCAAGGCTTCACATGACCTGGGCCATAAGATTGCTCTCTCTGCCATGTCCTCCTAATTACGCGTCTTCTTGCGCTTCTTGTTAACCATTGGGTACCCTCATGTAGCTCTGTTGGTGGACCGGGATCGTGAGGTGGCCCGGCTGACGGGGGAGGTTGCCCGGCTGGAGGAGTCCAACAAGGCTCGTCCAGACTAGATCGCCTAGCTGGCTGCACATCAGCATCAGATGGGGATCAAGGCTGGCCAAGCCAAGAGGGTGGTGGACACCCGGACCAAGGCGTTGAAGAACCTGGAGGCGCTCTATGCCACCTAGGAGGATGCTCAAGGCTTCCCGGGCCAAGGATATGGTGGCACTGGGGTAGCTTTGTCAGATCACCGAGATAGTTGTCAGTAAGTGTTCTCAATCCAGGCCACCATTGCATTTCTGCCTTCTGCGGTCAAAATTGATTATTGTCTCTCTTCCTGGGTGCAGCCAGTATCCTGAGGCGACTGACTAGGCGCTAGCCCGCATCCCTGAGATCGACCCAGATGGCGATCACCATTCGGGGGAGCTGGGGGCGGTTGTCAGCGAGGAGGCGAAACGGCTGCGCACCGCTGCCCTCAAGGGCCATGACTATGTCTTCCTGACACCGTCCAGCCAGCCACCAGGGATGCTTTGGCCGAGAGGTTGTCGGGCGCTCCTAACCTTATGGATGTGGCTCGGGAGTGGGCGTCTCATGGTGGCACGGATATGGTAGTAGCGCTGCTAAAGTCCTGGTACCCAGACGTGGATATGTAGAGCCTTTCCCGTGGATTACGCCAAGGGACCAGCTATGATCAGCTTTGCGCCGAGGTTCCTGATATCCTCTCTTGTGGCATGAAGATTGGGAGCTTCGTCCAACTGGACCGGGAATTCAGTGACTTGGCTGGTACGGAGCCGTATCACCACAGCCCGGATGTGCCGCGCACTGAAGCCCCGGCTGCGCCCAAGACCGCCTCGGCCGACATCACCTCAAGCAGCCAAGCCCCAGCCAGTGCCTTCGGCCCTTCTGCCAATTAACCAGCTTGAACCCCGGTATGTCGGGAGTATTTGTAGATGAAAAACTTGTTATTCTATTTTGGTGAACAACTGCCTTTGTGCTATAATGAACTCTGGTGGGAGCATCGCCTCCCTTTGGATATTTTCTCGTGCTTTTCATTTGCACTTTCTGTTTTGCATTTGTTGCATGCTTGTTTTTGTGTGGGGCGCACGAGCGCACCCACAGGGTGTAGTCCCCGAGGTTCAGGCTGCTGGAGAATACAGCCGGGTCGAAGCTCCTTTATATTCTTATCTATCTGCAAGTTTCTGTGTGGGGGCGCGCGAGCGCACCCATAGGGTTTAGTCCCCGAGGTTCAGGCCGGCTGGAGAATACAACCGGGTCGAAGCTCCTTTACCTACTCTTCTGCTGCATGGAAGCTATTAGCCTCTAGCTTCGGTGTTTGTCGTGGAACTTTTGGCTCATGCAAAGATGAAAAACAAACAAGTTGTTTGCCTGGTTAAATATATTCAAGTTGAATTGTAATATGGGATTCACTAGTCTTCATTTTTTGCTATTTCGCACGAATCCAATGACTTTGCCCTTTTCTTAGTTGTTGCAACCTCGGATCGTTAAGGATCCTAAGTCCCTGTGATTAACATGCTAGTCCCTGGATCAATAGCTAGCACTTCACAGTCGATGAATATCATGTAAAACATAAGTCATTATTACACGAATAATCCAGAGTATAATTATTACAACATGCATAGCTTATAGCTAGCTCAAATAAAACAGCGGAAACTAAGTAAAACTTGAGTCCATCAACGCCTCAGGCTAGCTGCGTGAAGACCCGCGATCCCTACGCACCTTTCAGTCTTCGGATTCTGCACATAAGACGTGCATCCAACAAGCTGGGTCAATACTTTGAATGTATTGGCAAATTACACCAAGGAAAGAGTAAGTCTATCTCTACATGCAAGGCTAAGAGTAGGCTTTGGGGTTCATTTGCATAAAGCCAATTTTCTCAATGTAAGAGGAAAAGAGGAAGAGATTTCCCTACTTCGTAAACTTTGATAAGTAGCATAGGGTCGAATGGAACACGTGGATATTACTCAGCAAGTGCCCAATCAACCTAGCACTTGGATATTACGCACCAACTTCCCAAAATCCCACCCAATGGCGATATTACTCACGCCTTGGGGTTTATAAAACGTTAGGTTTGGAAAAGAGAGAGGAAGATCTTTCAGAGGCTCCATCCTTCAGATGCTCAAGGTTGTTCTGTTTCCGTGAACACGGCTGATCGGTCAGATTGCAATACTCTCGAGAGGTTGTGCACTTTCCCCACAATCCACGATCAAGTCCTTTTACAGACAAGACCATGGCGAAGCCTTCCCTTAGTAGCCCCTCTACCAGCTGGATCCAACCATGCCAAGAACCTCCAAATGTTGGTACCCCGGTGAGGTTTCCCACTAAGTACTAAGCCAAGACAAATCCCATATGTATTCTGGTTACACGGGAAGCTTCTGAATTCTAAAACATGGCAGACTTCTTTGATTCCTGGGCGGCCGTCCTCCTCTAAATATCCACTCGTTGACCCGACAACCATTCCGCCCAAAAGAAAACTTAGTTTTATTTTGAAAGGGGTTTTCAGAAGAAAAGTTCGCTCGAGAGAGCTCTCATACTTGGAAAATTTTGAGTCTTTCGAACCCCCCCAACGGTACTTAGTATATATATATAGCATAGCAAGCAATACTAAGCAAAAACAAGGAAACCTAATAGGACGGAAATTCCTAAGTATAAAGCTACTCATGGCATACTACAAAACCGCTCTTGCAAAAATAGTAATAAGAAAATCTACTAAAGACCTACACATGCATACTACAGATTTGAAGAGTAAAACATGCATAGTCAAAAAGTGGGACATAATATGTACAAGTGGTGTAACTTGCCTTGATCCGAGCAGCACTCTACACAATAGTACTCCTCAGCGCACTCTGAGCAATCTAACGAAACAAACATGGACCCTGTCACAATTTGCACAAAACAAAGTCACAAAGTCGAATATGCATGCATGCAACATGGTAATATGCAAGGATGGATTCAAATTTGACCAAGGGTTTTATTCGGGGGTGTTGTTGAGTTGGGGATGTCATTAGAATCGGTTCCCCACAGGTTTTAAGTATTTTGGATAAAGCCCTAAATAAACAAGCTCAAAACAAGATCTACAAATCTGATCTACCTTAAGACAGATCTGAACACTCTAAGCATTCTATAACAATTTTCTACAGAAGGTCTCGTAGAAACAGAACCAACGCGACAAGAATCAACTAAAACGGATCTACGAATAATTTTCTAGAATTAAAATACTCTAATCTAAACTTTAAATCCTACTGCAAGATTGCTGTGGTAAAACAGCAATATTATTGCATATCTGTGTTCTACTCAAAAATATGAATCCAAGGGTATATTATACGCATTTTTTGTACTAATACTCGATTTACTATTGATTTTACAAGGTTTAATAGTTTTCTGCCTATTTAAAGGAAAAAGAAAGGCGACGCCAACTGTGCAGCGCCAAGTAGCGGCGCGGGACTGGTCCAGGGCAGGCACGCGGCGCTGACGCGGCGGTGACACGGAGCCGACGCGGGCGTGACGCGGCGCTGACGTGGGCGTGCCACACGGCAAGACGTGGTTGGCCGAAGTCGGTTTGACCGATCTGCGCCGTTGGATTTTGATCTAACGGACGGATGGGGGGCGCGGAGAGGCTTACCTGGGCGACGACGGCAACGGCTCGACAGCGACGGTCGACGGTTGTGGCGTGTCGGCGGCGTGTTGGCGACGATGATCGGAGCTTCCCCGGCTCAGTGAAGTAGACGACGACGGCCGGTTCCGCCGCGGTTCCTTTCCCGGGGGCGGCGTCGGCTCCCTTCCTCCGAGGCGACGGCCAACAGCGGCTGGAGCTCGCGAATTCCAGTGGACTCTGGCGAGCGATTGGCAGTGGCTTGGACTTCTAAACAAGGGGGAAAACGTGTGAGAAGAAGCGGTACTAGAGGGGGAGTGCAGAGACAGAGAGAAAAGGGGAAGGGGCTCCGGGAATCTTGCCGTCAGCGTGCTGGGGTATTTATATGCGGCCTTGCTTGGCGCGGGGGTTGCGGAACCAAACTCTGATTTGCCCGGAGTTTGTTCCAGAGGCGGCGGCGCACGAGTTCGTTCCGAACTCGTCGCAACGATGAGGATGACGGGGGTGGGGCCGGGCCGTCAGTGGCTGCGGGGCTACGGCTGGCTGCTGGCGGCGGCTAGTGGGTCGGCCCACACGCTGCGCGACGCCCACCCAGCCAGGCGGGCGGTAGGTAAGTCCCGGGCTGGCTCGGCTAGCCCGGTTAGGCTAGGTTTCTCTTTTTTTATACTTTTTGTTTATTTCTGTTTCACCAAAAGTTGCATAACTTTTGCAAACGGACTCCAAAAAGGGTGAGACTGGTCTCTAAAATTTTGTAAAAAGAATAGGAGTAAAAAGGGGTTATAAAATAACACTTTTGCAAGAGTTTTGGAGGTTAGAAGTGGTTTTACCCTTTTAGTCTTTTATATGAATATGGGGTTTTGGAAAAAATACCTGATGCAGTTTTTTTGGTTATGTGATGCCATGATGCAAGGATATGAAGCATGCTTTTAGTAACATCTGAAATTGCAAAACTTGGGATGTTACACCAGTGTGCATTTGCCGATTTGACACTATGCCCTTGCCGACTTCAATTCAAAAATTGAAGGGGTAGCTTAGTAGGCACACTGCACGATACTTCAGGTTTGGGTTATTGGTCTTAGGCGAGCAAGCGCAACCGGAATGTCCAGACTTCTTTGTTTTCCTCGTAGCTTTTTCCTGTAAGGGTTGTCAAGCATTCTGCTCTTGCCGAATCTGTCAGCCGTCTTGCGGTCTACAGCCGGAACGGAACAGGAAGCCCTAGGATCCGCGTACAGTACTTTGCCGCGTGGATTGCACGACCATATGGGCCAACCGGCGAGTCCTCAGTGGAGATCGTCGGCTCCAGGGTTAGAATAATGCAACTAGAAAAGCCAAATTGTGCAGCATGACTTGCTAATTTATTGTGGAGTCCTCGAGACCGTGTCGAGGCTCCCATGCTTGTTCATTACATAAAGTAAGATACATACACTTCTTGTTTAAGTGTAAAAGGAACGAAGCAGGTTCACGTTCCATGGGCGCTCAGTTTCTTCGCCTGAACGGTCCATCCTGTTCTTTTCTGGCTGGTGGGCGTCAATGAGGTAGTATGATTTGTTCTACAATGCTCGGCTAATGATGAACGGTCTCTCCCAGGGTGTCTTGTACCAGCCTCAATACCAGGTTGCCCTCGCGGAACGAGACGCTGCAGATCTGGCTGGTGTGGTAACAGCGCAAGTTTGCTGGTAGATGGCGGATCTGGACAAGGTTAGCTCGCGTGCTTCTTCAAGGAGGTCGACGTTGTCCTCACGTGCTTCCTTGGCTTGATTTTCTGTGTAAAGAAGCTCGCGGGGTGCGTCAAACTCAATGTATGTGGACAAGACCGCCTCTGCCCCATAGACGATGAAGAAAGGGGTGTAGCCGGTGGACCGGTTGGCGTGGTGTAGAGGCTCCAAAGCACAGCCGGTATCTCCTCTATCCAGCAGCGAGGGGATCGCATTAGTGGCTCGATCAATCGGGGCTTGATTCCGACTAGGACTAGGCCATTTGCTCGCTCGCACTGCCCATTGTACTGGGGGTGTGCAACAGATGCAAGGTCCAGGCGGATGCCCCTGTCTCCACAAAAGCGTGCAAAAGCTCCTTTGGTAAAAAAAATTTCGTTGTCCGTTATGATACTATTAGGTTAGCCAAAGCGTGTGATTTTGTCCGTGAATAACTTAACCACTGTTGGCTCATCCAGCTTCTTTATCGGCTTTGCCTCGATCCACTTGGTGAATTTGTCCACCGCCATCAGCAAGTGTGTCATGTAGGGTCGGGTTGTCTTGAAAGGGCCGACCATATCAAGCCCCTAGACGGCAAACGGCAAGGTGATGGGAATTGTCTTGAGCATTGCAGACGGAGTGCTTCTGCTGGCTGAACCACTGACAAACGTTGCATGCTTTCGCTATTTGCTCGACATCCTCCAGTGACGTGGGCCAGTAGAACCTATGGCGAAATGCCTTTCCCACTATGGCTCGTGACGACACGTGGTGGCCGCACTCGCCCTGGTGAATGTTATCAGCTGCCGGATTCCTTCTTCCTGGCTTACGCACCGCTGATAAATGCCCCCAACACTACGCTTGTAGAACTCGTTCTTGATTATAGTATATGCACAAGCCCTGCGCATCACCTGCCTTGCCTCGACCTCCTCTTCGGGTAGCTCTCCTCTGGCCAGGAAATCCATGAACGGCTTGGCCCATGTTGGGGTTTCCCGGATGGCGTACACCGAATGCATGAGCAGATTCACCTCTACGCGGATAGCCGGGTTGGGCTCGTCGGGTGGCTGACCCGGCTAAGTAGTGGAGCTGGCAGCCTCCAGGCTGGACGCGGCAGTCCCCGACTGTGGTGAAGCAGTCCCTGGGTGTGGTGAAGTAGTCTTCGGGTGCGGTGAGGCAGTCCCTAGGTGCGGTGGAGCCATCATGGAGGTCTTGGAGCCGGCAGTCCCCGGGTGCGGTGAAGCAGTCCTCGGGTGCAGGGAAGCCGTTGCGGAGGTGCTAGAGCGGGCAGTCCCCGGGTCCGTGCCCAATATTATGGAGTCGGATTCTGGAGACGGCGTGATTGACGGCTTGCACAGTTGGTGGAGGGAGACTCGAGGTGGAATTGCCTGTCCTGTTGACCTGATGCGGGCGAGCGTCTCCACAGCCTCATTGTTTACTCCGGGTACATGGTGAAACTCGCACCCTTCGAAACAGGCGCACAACTATTGTACAAAGAAGCAATATAGAGCCATGTTTGCATCAGTGGCATCCCAATCGTCTAACACTTGCTGCACCACGAGGTATGAGTCGCCGAAGCATAGGATGCACTGGATGCCAATCTCTTTTTCCATCTTGAGGCCGTGGACAAGCCCCTCGTACTCAGCAACGTTGTTGGACGCACGGAAGTGGATCTACAGCACGTATTCCAACCGGTCTCCTTTGGGAAAGGTGATGACGACTCCGGCTCCGAGTCCCCCGTACATCTTGGAGCCGTCGAAATGTAGCTTCCAATGCATGGAGCCAGGGCAAGGCGCCAGGTACTGCGTCTCTGCCCAATCAACAAGGAAATATGCCAAGGCATGAGATTTGATCGTTGTTCTTGGCATGTATTGTATGTCGTGGGCAGTGAGCTCTATGGCCCATTTCGCCACCTGGCCTGTAACATCCCTGTTGCCAATGATCTCCAAAAGTGGTGCTGGTGCCACTACCCGGATGGAGTGCTCTTGGAAGTAGTGCTTCAATTTGCTCGCGGCCATGTACACGCCATACACAAGCTTTTATTAATGGGGGTAGTTCTGCTTCGAGAGCGAGAGTACCTCTCTCAAGTAGTACACCGGTCCCTGTACCGCCTGCGCTTTTCCTTCTTCAAGCCTTTCCACCACCATCACCACACTGACGACCTGGTTGGTTGCTGCTATGTACATCAGCATGGGATCCTTTGCTGCTGGTGCTGCCAGTATAGGTGGATAGGTGACATGCACTTGAGGTCGTGGAAGGCTTCGTCCGCCTACGATATCTAGACGAATTTGTCTGTCTTCTTCATGAGCTGGTACAACGGGAGCACTTTCTCGCCCAGCCGGCTGAAGAACCGGCTGAGGGAGGCCATGCATCCGGTGAACTTATGAACGTCTCACAAGTTCTTAGGCAGCTGCATGCGCTCGATTGCGCCGATCTTCTTCGGGTTCTCCTCGATTCCTCTCTCTGATACGAGAAAACAGAGGAGCTGACCGGCTGGGATGCCAAACACGCACTTCTCCAGGTTCAGCTTCATCCGGAACCAGCAGAGGTTGGTGAATGTTTCCTTCAAATCTTCAAGGAGTGTCTAGCGCTCCTTTGTCTTGACTACAACATCAACGACGTAGGCATGGACGTTTCTACCGATCTGAGTCTGCAGACACTTCTACATGCAGCGCTGGTATGTTGCTACAGTTTTCTTCAGTCCAAATGGCATGGTGGTGTAGCAGTAGGCTCTGTAAGGAGTAAAGAATGATGTCTTTATTTGATCAGCGAGGTTCGGCCGGATCTGGTGGTAGCCAGAATACGCATCCAGAAATGACAACAGCTCGCAGTCGGCCATGGAATCGATCACCTAGTCTATCCTTGGCAAGGCGAACAGATCTTTGGGGCTTGCTTTGTTGAGACTGGTGTAGTCAACACACATGCGCCAGGTTTTGTTCTTCTTCAGCACCAGAACGGGGTTTGCTAGCCATTCCAGGTGGAAAAGCTCCATGATGAATCCAGCTGAGAGGAGCCGGGTGATTTCCTCACCAATGGTTCTTCTTTTCTCTTCCGCGAAGTGGCGTAGCGATTGTTTGACCAACTTTGCATCCGACCTGACATGTAAGGAGTGCTTGGCCCGCTACCTCGAAACACCTGGCATGTCCTTGGGGGACCATGCGAAGATATCCCGATTCTCACAGAAGAAGTCGATGAGCGCGCTTTCCTATTTGCTGTCGAGGCCGTCTCCGACCATTACAAACTTGTCCAGCTCGGCCTCATCCAGTAGGATATTCTTAGTTCCCTTGGAAGGCTTGAATTGCGCTTCTCCTGCCAGCTTGCGCTCGCCAGCTGGCATGTCGTTCTACAGGGCCGCCACGTTTTGCATGATAACACATTTTTCCTCTGCGATGATCATGGCCTCCGCTAGAGCCATATGTGGCGCACTCCATAGACCGCCTGTAGTAGCCAGCCATGGTGATGACACCCTTTGGCCCTGGTAGATTCATCTTGAGGTACGCGTAGTGTGGTACCGCTATGAACTTGGTGAGCACCGGGCGTCCTAGGATTGTGTGATATGCACTGGAGAGGTTGACCACCTCAAACCAGATGGGCTCACGGTGGAAATTATCCTCCGTGCCGAAGATGACGTCCAGCCGTATCTTCCCGATGGGCGAATGCGCAGGGACCGGAACGGCTCCGTGGAAGGAGGTGCTTGACGGCTCTAGCTGCGACTCGCTGATGCCAAGCCGGTCCAGCGAACTGCGGTACATGAGGTTGATGCTGCTCCCACCATCTATGAGGACGCGGGAGAATCTGCAGGAATGCTTCTTGGAGACGATGATGGGGTCTAGAACCATCGCGTAGGTGCCTTGGTGTGGCAACACAGCTGGTTGGTCCTTCCGGCTCCATGCGATTTCTGGCTCTGACCAGTTGACGTACTGGGGGACGGGAGGAACGATCGCGTTCACCTCCTCCTCGCGGCGTCTATTGCCGTGCTTGGTCTCCGGCTCCGTCATGAAGATGTGGTAGTTTCCCACCCGGTCAGGATAGTGGTCATCGTTATCTTCCCTCTGGCGCTGGTTATTGCGGTCGCCTGGCAACCCGCTGGCTGGGGGAGATGGTGCCTGCGCAGCTAGTGCACCAGCGATCTCTGCCATCTTCTTCGTCTAGGTGCACAGGCGTGTGGTATGCGTAGCCGGTTTGTTGCCCCCGTTGTGGAACTTGCATGTCCCATCAAGCATTGACTTGATGGTGTATTTGGGCATGGGAGGCCGGTCATCAGGCTTCTATCTCCGGCTTCCGCCTGTAGTCAGATCCTCCTGCACTGCCACCACCTTCCTAGAACCATACTAGTTATCCGGCTGGTCGTCCTTTCTCTTGCCATGGCGGTTGTCATGCCGCCTAGAGTTGTGGCCATTTTCGTCTGGCTGGTGCCGATCCATAGCAACGTTGAGGATGATTTTCCCAAGTCATCCACCCGGATGGATCTTTTCATTGCCGCATCGGCGGTGGCATACTTGTCCGCGATGGCCATTGTTTGCGCCATGGTGGAAGGCTCCACCCAGCGAAGCTTGTGTTTGAGCATAGTGCTGTCTCTACAGCCGTTGATCCAGAAGTCAACCGCCTCGTGCTCGCGTACCCCCTCGCAGGAGTTGTGCATGCTCGTCCACTAGGTGATGTAGGAGCGGTCAGATTCATCGGGACCCTGCACGCAGAGGGCGAGCTCACCAGGTCGACATGGGCGCTTGTAGGTACCGGTGAAGTTGCGGACGAACGCCTGCTCGAAATCGATCCAAGCGTTGATGCTATTGTCAGGGAGGTTATTGAGCCATGTCCTGGCCGAGTCGAGCAGAATGAGGGGGCGTAGCACACGGCCACCCGGCGGTTGCCGTTTGCGATGCCTACCGTGGTGGTATAGTCCACCAGCCAATCCTTCTGCTTGACCGATGTATTTTGGCGTATCCCTTTGGAGCGAAAATCCCTTTGGAAACGGTTCATTCCGGATGCACGGTCCGAAGCATCTTGGACTGGCTGGGCTTTCTTCTTCCAACGCGCATGACTAGACCAGCAGGTCGATTCATGCACGCACGTCTTGCTGTTCTTCTGGCTCGAGCGGTCCCAGCCGGCCGGATATGAAGGACTTGGGCAGCGCCTGGCCTTTTCTAGGTTCATCGGTCGGCTCGCGGTTCCGGCTAGTTGCGGCCGAGGCGTCGCAGGTGTTGTGCCCACATCCTGCTGAACCACCGTGCAGACGGTTGCTTGACATTGCAGCGTTCGGAGAAGAGGCCTTGCTGGAGCCCACAGCCTGATCTGCCATATGGCGTGCCGGTTGGGTCTTGCTATTACGACCCATGCTGAGCTCTTCCTCAGCCTGTTGTTCGTTTGCTGTGACCACAAGGACCTGGATGCGGGCCTGCTGACGGAGCAGCTCCTCGCCCTCCAGGTGGCTTAGCTCGGCGACCCCCACCTCCGTAGCCCTCATGTTCTTGGCGAGAGTGTTGTAGACGGGCTGCACCGCGGGAGTACACGGATCAACAGCATGTTCCATCTCTAAGCCGAGGTTTCGGCCTTGGGTTTGGGCCGGGCAGGCGAAGCCGTGCAGGATGTTGTACTCGCGCATGGTCGCGTTCTTCCGCCATTGGGTGGCTACCACCTTGCCAGCCTCCTCCAGGAGTTTCTGGCGGGTAGCCTCCAGCGCTGCTGCAGCTGCTGCCGGATCTGCCTCGATGGGGGTGATGGGGTTGTGGAGGTGCTCGATGGACGCGGTGAGCATGTCCTGGTTCGGGAGGTGTGAGTTGGTGGCGCAGCCCTCCATGTTGCGCTCCAGAGGTGGGCGGCGGTTCTCGCCCGAGCCCGTCACCATGACCTCGACGCTTCCACTAGCGGTGCACGAAGCGGAGAAACTAGGAGGCGCGCCGGATACAGTGACAATCTCACGTGGAAAGGCATCGGCGATGGTGGCAACGTAGACGCGGTGCTCGCCGAAGTGCTTGATGGAGCCTTTGCTTGGGAAAGTTCCCCCGGTGAAGCAGGATGCGTTGTCGAGGACGCAGTCGAAAGAGCCAAAGGTGAGGACGAGGCCGGAGGTGACTCGTTCACCGACGACAAGCGGAAATCCCGTGCAAAAGGTGATCCCAGCTAAAGCGTTGTGCCCCACGGTGCGCGCCAACTGTCGTGGTGTGGAACACGGCAGTACTATCGGGGATGGCATGAAAGGGGACAATAAGGATGCTATCTGTGGCTACAGGAACGTGTTGGGCACAGATACTACAAACACAGCGATGTACCCAGGTTTGGAGCCCTCTTTGTGAGGTAAATCTCCTACTCCTGCAAGGACCTATTATCAAGGGGCAAACTCCCACTATAGATGCTCCTTGAGATGTTTTCCTGGCTACTCCTTGCTAGAAGAAGAAGAGGAACTACTTAACTTGTCCAATCTAGAGAACTTCTAACTTGTAATTGTCTACCTAGAACCCTAGCACTACCTCTCCTTATATAAAAGTTGAGGAGGCAGTTTACAAGATGGGTTCTAGGGTTTACTATTTGGATTTGGGCTTTACATAGTGGGCCGGCTAGGCAGGGCCGAACGGTAGGCCCGGGTTCATTCAAGCCTCCAGTACAGGAGAGGACGGTGCTACAGTGTCAAGTGCCCTTGCTTTACTCGTCAGCCAACTCTTTATCCGTCAACCGACACATTATCCGTCAGCCGGAGCTTTACTTGTCAGCCCTTGCTTTCCTCGTCAGCCTCCAGCTTTGGCACAATTGTCTGGTAGCGCCGACCGGGCTAGCTAGCCTATCCGGTCATGATGCACTCAGCGAGGAACGTCACCCCCACCGTACTACGGCAGAGCTTCTCGAAGATGTCTTAGGATCCCGTCCTCAGACATCTTCGAGGAGCTTGCCATAGAGGCACTCCCTAATATGTGAATTGTTTTAGTTACCCAGTGTATTAATCTATAGCTAGAGAAGTTATTAAGTCCAAGATGGTGCTAGAGGGACACCCCTACGACGGAGATTCTCTCGAAGATGTCTTAGGATCCTATCCTCAGACATCTTTGAGGAGCTCGCCATAGAGGAGCTTCTCTAAGATGTACTGTGATGTCTTCTTATCATGATTTTATGAACTAACCCTAACCTTATCAAGATTTTATGAAGAAGGATATTTTGCCCAGCTAGCTAGTTAGAATGATGAAGTCACGCATGTGTGTGCTTCTAAAATCAAATTTCAAGACTATGTGCCAAAAAAATAAATAGAATCCACATATTGTGCTATTTACCTTAGAGTTCCTTACATTAATACAAGATAGATATAATCTAAACATCGATCTCATGCTATCATTGCAAAAATTATTACCAAACTAAATCCACAAATCCATCTACAAGATAGAGCATTAAATGAGCTAATCTAGCAATGAGAGTTCAAAGAATGAAGTTGCTCACCTTTTAGAACCTTTGGATAGATGGGGCACCACAAAATATAGACAAATCTTGAGGAAAAAAAGGGCATGAACTCGATCTTTAAGCAAGAAAGAGAGAGAGGAGAGCCACCAGCTTGAGTGGTGGCTCGGGCAGGAGAAGAAGATATAGCCAGACTTTTAGCCCCGGTTCGTGTCTAGAACCGGGGCTAAAGGTCCACCTTTAGCCCCGGGTCGTCTAACAAACCAGGACTAAAGGATCTGGTGCCCGACCCGGCCTGCCTGAAACCCTTTAGTCCTGGTTTGTTACACGACCCGAGGCTAAAGGTCCCGTTCGAACTGGGGCTAGTGCCTCCCACCCCCTGGGGCCAGATCTAGCCGTTGGACCAGGGCATTAGTCCCGGTTTGTAGCAAAACTGGGGATAATACCCCTAGACCAAAGGTCTGTTTTCTACTAGTGCCACATCCAAGGCCTCCCGGCCACCGGGCGCCTCCGCGAGGAAGCCGGCGTACCAGCGCCCGACCCGGCTCTAGAGCTCACAGATGCCGGCCACGGCGGTGGCTGCACCTATTCCTTTCTGGGTCAGGCGAGTTGAACCTCCGTATCACGATGTCGAGGTTGTGCAAGCAGAGGCGTGGGTGGACGAGGTCGGGAGCAGCGCCGGAGGGAAGAGCTAGCCAAAGAAACCACGATGTACTCCCTCGCGTGACGACGTAGTCCAGCTAGCTCGATGGAGCGCCATGCTTTGCTCCACACACGCCGGCGGCCAAGCCAGACGTGCCACCATGGCTCCAGCCATTGTGGCGTGTGGGCGCCGCCGCTTATATTCGCGAGACCAGAAGGAACATGGAGGGACGAGGAGAAATGGGGGGGTAGGGTTTGGCTCGGTGCGTTTTGTTCCACATAACAAGCTGGCAGGACATTGTCCCATGTTTATGTATGGGCCGCGCCCATCTCTATTTCCCTCTATTTTTTCAACAGACTGCCCTCTATGACTTTCCTTTATATTTTTCAAGAGATTGTCAATATCGATACAATATTTTGTTCATTGTCAAAAAAATACAACATTTTGTTTGGTACTATCTCCATGCACCTTAGATTTCATGCACACATAAGTCACCGATGTATCATAGAGCTAGGAAATCAATGCATGCATTACCTTTTTCTTGATTTATATTTTATTTGTTACGATGTGTGCATGTAGTATATGAACAAGTACATTGACTCGCGGTAAGAAATCATGTACCTCAAAATCCACGCACTAGTCGGCGGTCCATGACAACTCTTTGTGGAAAAAAGACCGAGGCCTTTCTCTTCCGGCCCAGGCCCAATAGCAGAAGAACAGTTTAAAGTTATCATGTACAGGTTAGATAACACAAATCAAGCGAGTGTCCAGATGGTTAGGTGGAGGTAGTCCAGAGGAAAACCCCAAGGTTCATGGGTTCGACCCCCTCAGGCCGCATTTGGAAGGTCCCACATGTAATTGTATAGCTATGTAATTGGAGGTCAACAGGTGAACGCCACATGGACATGACATGTAAGCACAAGTCGACGCATGGACATGACACGTACACATAACTGTTGAGGTGGATGACTAGACATTTTAATGCAACGTGAATTAGAAGTAACGACCATTTAAATTGGTCATAATCTATTTAATATAGGATAGTAAAGCAGTGTTATCCATCAATGACCATTTCGTGTTAGAAAATTATGACCTTCTTATCAAAATTGGTCGTAATTTTTCAAGGTTGGATCCTCTCAGAGGACTTACGACCATTTGACATTTGATTCAGAATGGTCATAGATTTATAACAAACAACTCCTGGTCATTAAGAAAAGGTCATTAGTGAGCACATTTCTTGTAGTGTGAATTTTACTACTCCGGGAGCAGTTGATTGTACCCTGTAGTGTAATGTACAACGTGTCAGGGGATTTTCCCTCACATTGTACTGCCTTCAACTCCTAACTCCTATTCGCTGCTCTCTCACTACCATCCTTTAATTCTCTATGCTCATATATAGTCCCTTCCCGTTCTTCGTATTTTTCCTCCAATTCGACTCATATTTTTTATACCTTTTTTGAGAATGAATATCAACATTCCTTTCACTTGGAAAATGGATCCTTTTCTTTTCTTAATAGTTAGAAACTCCCGTTGGTACCTCCCTAAGATCCGAGAACCCTAAGGGGCTCTTGAGATCAGTTCATAAATGAATGGATTTTTCCTCTTTCAATTCCTGATGGGTGGCTCCTAAGTGCTCAAAGGCGGTTCCAAGATCCACGCACGCACAGTACTCTACCAAGGAGGTAAACATTACTAGTATAAACTATGATGTGGATATGGACATGACCTTAGTCGTCTTTGGCTTGAAATCCTAGAATGTTCATACATGATAAGCCAATTTTGTGAAGCAGTTGTTTCAAAAATTATCAACACTCATGTTTATCATCTTTCATGGTAGGTAACAGATGAAATAGGATGCCATGGAAATTTCATTGGCTTTTCAATTTGTATTTATTTCTTCGGTTGTCGGGCCAGTGGATCCTAGCACTACTAGGAAAATGCTTATCCATAGGGTTGATACCTAGTGGTGCATGGGCATTTGCGTGCACCATAGGTAAATAATTGTGGCGCACCTGGGCTACATGCACCACTCCTAACCACACTATCTATGACGCACCTTCCTCTCATGCACCATTGATAAGTCCGGGGCATCCATATCTCCCACTTATGGATGGCCCCTGACATATCCACTGTGCATGTGAAGCACATGCGCCACGAATAGTTGGGTTATCTCTGGCGCACAACATGAACATGTTCCACGAATAGTTCTATGCCATCCTAAGTGGCAGATATGGATGGTGTCTCGCATGTCCGTGGTGCACGGCACACAGATGCGCCACAGACAGTCCTGTTATCCGTGGCGCATCATGTAGCCATGCGCCACAAATATGTGATCCACCATCTATATCTGCCCCACCTTTTCCACTTGGTGAACATTCCCCACCTACCTCCACTCACTTTACCCTCTAGGCTAAGACCAGATCTGGTAATGTTCTTTCTCCTCCCAGCCTCATTTCTCCCATAAGTTCCCTCATTTTAGCTTTCTAAAGCTATTTTTGATGGTAGATTTGTAAAAGGAAGGCTCTCCAAACTTGTAGATCTACTAAACCACCAACTTGCTTTCCTCCTCCTCGATTTTTTACTAGGTCAGTAGATGCACGGAAGGACATGCATGTTTTTGTATGTGATGATGCTTGTGATTGCGTGGGTGAGATGGTGTTGCGTGTTGTATGAATGTTTGTGTATGCAACGAAGCTTGTGATGATTGTGTGAGCGAGATGTTGTTGCGTGTTGTATGAATATTTGTGTATGTGACAAAGTTTGTGGTGTGTTGTTATGGTGTGGTGTATGCATGTTTTCTAAAATATTGATTCATTTCCGTTTCAGCAAAACTGTTGCACTAGGTGTATGTCCTATTTTTAGGAAAGGTCATACCGAATTTTTCTGGCGACCATGCATGCACGTGTGTGCACATTCGAAAATATTCTCTTGCTCTATACCGTGCAGACGATCATGGTCATCAACATGAGCAAAAAACTTTTGGCTAGATATTTGAAAGGTGTGATGGCCGAAATGATCCAGAACAACGGGACTTAGATAAGATGTCCGTGTCACAAATGCCAACTCAGGGGCTTGATGGACCCTTATTCCGGAGTATTGCAGGACCACCTGCTCGTGCATGGTTTCATGGTTTGATTTACTCATTGGATCAGTGACGAAGATGACGTTAATGGGACGACAGGAAATGCGGAAGGGAGGTAGGACAACAACGGAGAGGGCAGGAGAGAATACGAAGAGTCTCCTAGACATGATCATCACGAAGGAGATGTCGAACATGATCATGAAGAAGGAGATGTCGGACATGATCATCATGAACGAGATGCAGGGGCAGACGATGGAGAAGTCGCGGACACGCAGACTCTACAAACATCCTTGCAGGACCCTCATGTACAATAACCACTCCTCAAGGAGACGAGCAATGCGAAAGCTTCCGCTAGAGAGAAAGCCAAGCTGGAAAAATGGAGATAGATGGGAATACTCCATTGTATGAATGATGTCGGTCCAGGGATACCCGCTTGAATGTAACACTCAAGACTCTGGAGATGAAGGCGAAACACAAATGGACCGACACAAGCTTCAACGACATGAATAGATTCTGGCATGATCGTCTTCCCAAGGGGAACACTTGTCCAACAAGTTTTGAGGAGGAAAAGAAAATCATGTTCCCACTTGATCTACCGCATGTTAAATACCATGATTTCATCAATGATTGCATCATTTTGCAGAATGAGTACGCAGAGAGAACCACATGTCTGGTGTGCGGCCATGCATGATACAAGAGAGGGAAGAAAGCTCCACTAAAAGTGGTATGGTACTTTCTGATTACTCCTTATCTATAGCGGTATTTCATAGACCCTAAGAAAGCAAAGCTCATGCACTAGCATATGGCAAGGCAGAAGCCCGAAGATGATCTAGATAAGGAGAAGATGCTAACACACCCTTCAAATGCTTACCAGTGGAATGCAATGGACATTAAGTTCCCATTTTTTGGGCACGATCCAAGGAACGTCAGACAGGGTATGAGCACCAATGGGTTAAATCCATTTGGCAACCAGAGCAACACACATAGCACCTGGCCCATGTTTGTTTGGCCGTACAACCTCCCCCCATGTTTGTGCACAAAGAGGAGATACATACACATTAGTATTGTTATTCAGGGGGCGAAACAACTAGGTATCGACATCCATCTCTATCTCGGGCTATTAAAAGAGGAGCTAGCCATGTCGTGGGAGACGCTGCTGAAAATGTGGGATGCCCTTTCAGGCGAATATTTTCCTCTTAGATCCTTGTTGCTCACGATGTTGCAAGACTATCCTGGTTACACGTATGTCTCATGCCAGGTGAACCACGGACACAATGCATGTGTCAAGTGCATGTATCATACATCGCATATCCAACTAGAAAAACATCTCGCATCTTCGATAACGGTGTATGTAGGGCATCGAAGGTGGCTTCACAAGGATGACCCATGGAGAAACTGCGGAGATCTGTTCTATGGCAAAGCCGAACCCGGAATAGTCCCATGACCTAGGAGCGGGGAAGAAATCGAGGAATCGTTGAATAATTGGGAAGATTGCCCTGCGTGTGGAAAGAAGTGAAAGAGGACGAACCCGCTGATGAATGTATGGAAAGCGAGGTATGTTTTCTGGGACCGTCCACACTAGAAGATCCTCCACACACCCCATAGTCTATATGTCATACACATCATGAAGAATGTGTGCGAGTGACGAGGTGTGATCTCGGTAATGCTCATGGTGATGGACTTGGGGTTTCGCGGAAAAGAGAACACTAGGGATTTCGTCGGATGTCATGAAAACAATAAAGACAAAGTCGCCTGAATATTCGGGAACACTTTATTACAAGTTGTCCTCTAGATTTCGGCACCCTCGCTTAGGCTTCTCCCGCCCTATATATAATAGGTCGGGTCTCAAAGCCGTACGTGGATAGGTTTCATACACGCGCTATTACAACACCAACATAATGTCGGTCCATAGTTTCTTTCTAAATATAAAAAGGTCTCTGTCGGTTGCTTCCTTGGGCTGTTTACCTGGAATCCTTATGGGTCGCAGGCCTTTTACCCAAATGCAGGATGGTGAATAATGAGCATCCAAGTAATCATACCTATGTCAGTAGCCCCCCGAGAGTCTACCTGAATCCGTAGTATTCAGGTGGAGTCTCAAAGTTTCCTTTCCTCTTTCTCTTATTCTTCTTGATTTTTATTTTGTGTAGGGAGTTTGGCACGACGAGTCTGATGCTTTTGACGGATGGGAATTAGTTAATTTCTCCTGGGAAAAAACAAGGTTGTCCTACATCAAACTCCAGTCCCTAGGCTCGAATCCAAAAAAAATTAACTAGCGTAATTCAGTTCGAGCCGCTGAGGTCTTATCGAATACTAAATTCCAGTTTTCTATTTTTATCGGTTACCCAACGCGTCCATCGGGATTTTACATCGTATCATTGATATGGATTTTTCTGGTAGAGCGCATTCTTGTGCGATTACCAGGCCACACATGACGAATCCTGGGGTCTTAACTTCGTGTTTCTGAACAAGACATTCAAATTTTTTCTCACATGTGAGCGTGATCTGAGGTTTTGGGCTTTATTGGCGGTTGGCCTGCTGGGCCGCCAATATTTCTGATTTATATCAAATATTTTTATTATTTTATGCTATCTCCCGATGGGAGTAACACCTTTCTGAGGATACACTAGTGTAAAACTCAAAAGGTTTTTTGCAATTTGTCAATGCACTTTATACACAACGGTTTTTATATCGGATGCGCACTAGCGCTCCCGATGGGAGTAGCCCCTGAGGCTATGTTCGGATGCCTATATCTGGACATAGGCTCATAATTGCTGTTAGCTTGGTAAAAACATTGATCTTTGAAAAAAAAGATTAAGATACAAATAACTTCTCTTTATATATAGGGCGAAAATCTTCGGTACATTATTCTTTGAGCGGATGGCTTTTTTAGCCTTTTTCTCCTAGACATCTTGGCTTAATATGCCGAACTATAACTATTATTATTTTGCAAAACAGTCTTATGCGTAAAAGCATTGTAGGTGTGCTACGTTCCATGGATTTGAGTATTTTTCTCCTGTCTTCATGTCTTGTAGTTGATATACTCCTCCGGGAATAACTTCTGTGACAATGTATGATCCTTCCCATGGTGATTCTAGCTTCTTGTGGCCATCTTGCATGAGGCGAAGAACTAGGTCCCCTACTGCGAAAGACCTAGGCCGCAATCTTCTGCTATGGTAATTGCGAAGGTTTTGCTGGTACATAGTTTCTATTTGGAGGGATTTGTGTCGAGCTTCCTCAAGAGCATCCACATCATCGTCAAATGCTTCTCTTGATTCCTCTTCATTATACGCAGCTACTCTTGGCGATTCGTGTGATACTTCAACTGGAAGCACGGCTTCCGCACTGTGGGCCAAAAAGAAAGGCGTCTCTTGTGTTGAATTATTTGGAGTTGTACGTAAACTCCATAACACGGATGGTAGTTCATCCACCCATGCCCCTTTTGCTCTGTCAAGTGGTGCCAATAGTATCTTTTTGAGTCCAGCAGTAACTAGCCCATTTGCTTTTTCGACCTGTCCATTTGTTTGCGGGTGAGCTACCAAAGCATAGCTTATTTTGATGCCCATCTCCTGGCAGTACTCCTTGAACTCATTGGAAGTGAAGTTGGTCCCATTATCTATGATGATGTTGTTCGGTACGCCAAACCGAAATACTATGGATTTTATAAAATTCATAGCCGAAGTTCCATCTTGGGTGGTGACAGGCATTGCTTCAATCCATTTAGTGAATTTGTCAACTGCTACTAGCAGAAAGATGTGTGCTCCTGGTGATCATTTGTGAAGTTCTCCCACCATGTCGAGTCTCCACTGAGCGAAAGGCCAAGCTAAGGGTATGGGATTCAGCTCAGCTGTGGGTGCTCCAGGTTTTGTTGCAAATCGTTGGTATGCTTCACATGTTCTGACGATGTCTTTGGCATCTTGTACTGCAGTGAGCCAATAGAATCTTGCCCTGAATGCTTTTGCAGCAATTGCTCGGATACTAGCGTGGTGGCCGCATACTCCTTCATGTATATCCTTAAGTATAATGTTTCCTTCTTCAGGTGTTACGCAACGTTGCAACACACCCAAAATACTTATTTTGTATAGTTCTCCTTTGATTATCCTGAAGGCCTTTGATCGTCGAGTGATTCGTCGGGCCTCTATCACATCCTCTGGCAGTCCCCTTTAGCCAAGTATGCAATACACGGTTGCATCCAGGTTGGTTCGATCAACATGACCTCTTCGATTTCTTGTTCTTCTTCTTTGATAGCTTCTTCTATAATTTTGGTTTTTGGAGGAGCCCCCGACTCTTTTTGCGGATGTTTCTTTTTCCCTGTTTTTGGTGCAACCAACTCGGAAACTCTTTTTTCTTTAATTGATCGCTCCACTATTTCCTCCCAAAAACTCCTGGCGGTATTGGTAAACACAATGATCCGATGTTTGCTAGATTGTCGGCTTCCTCATTGCTTGCTCTTCCTATTTCTGATACTTCACACCCATCAAATTGAGCCTCCGTGATGCTGTATAAGTCGCGATAAGCAATCATATTCTCGCTGACAGCATCGTGCTTGTTAATTGCTTGCTGTGCCACAAGATTGGAATCTACGAAGATTTTGAGGAGAGTTGCACTGCAAGCTTTGGCCATCCGCATGCCGTGCAACAGGGCCTCGTATTCTTCTTCATTGTTGTATGCATTCGTAAAGCTCATCTGAAGAATATAACTCATCTTGTCGCCTTGAGGTGATATTAGTACGACTCCTGCTCCTGCTCCCTCTGTTGTTTTTGATCCATCAAAGTATATTGTCCAGGCACTAGAAAGATCTGGTGGACCCGCACATTGCAACTCCATCCACTCTATGATGAAATCTAGAAAAACTTGTGACCTAATTACCTTGTGCTTCTCATAAGTGATATCCCTGGGGGATAATTCGATGCCCCATAAGGAAACGCGCCCAGTTGCTTCAGGATTGTTGAGGATGCTTGACAAAGGTGCTTCGTTGACTACTATGATCGTGTGCTCTGAAAAATAGTGGCATAGTTTTCGTGCTGTCATGAATACCCCTTATGCGAGTTTCTGGTAGTGTGGGTACCTTTGTTTAGATGGTCATAAAACTTTGCTCAGGAAGTAAACCGGCCTCTACACACCATGGGTCTTTCCTTCTTCGGGTCGTTCTATGACTAAGACCGTGCTGACCACCTGGTGTGTGGCGACAATGTAAAGGAGTAAAGGTTCTTTCTCTTTTGGCGACACGATGACAGGGGATGTTGAAAGTGTTCTTTTAAGATCTTCAAAGGCATGCTGAGCTTCTTCCGTCCATTCAAATTTTTCTGATTTCCTCATAAGGGTGTTGAATGGCAGCGCTTTTTCTCCTAATCTTGCAATGAAACGACTTAGTGCCGCCACTCGTCCCGCCAATTGTTGTACATTACGCAAATTTCTTGGCTTCTTGATTGTGAGTATTGCTTGTATTTTTTTGGGATTAGGCTCGATCCCTCTAGATGATACCATATATCCGAGTAGTTGCCCTGCCGGGATTACAAAGGAACATTTCTTCGTGTTCAGTTTGATACTGAACCTGTTGAGATTTTTGAATGTTTCTTCGAGGTCTTTGATGAGTGCGGATCCTTGTCTTGTTGTAACTATAACATCATCAATATATACTTGTATGTTTGTGCCTATTTGGCTTACCAAAAACTTCGGCAGAATCCTCTGATACATTGCTCCGATGTCCTTAAGGCCAAAGGGCATTGTTGTGTAGCAGAATACACCATAGGGCATGGTAAACACTATTTTCTCCTGATCTTCTTCCTTCATTCTGATCTGGTGGTATCCTGAGTAAGCATCCAAGAAAGAGAGACATTCACATCCTGAAGTTGGATCGATAATCTGGTCTATTCGCAGCAATGGGAAGTGATCTTTTGGACAGTGTTTGTTCGGGGCAGTAAAGTCGATGCACATCCGAAGTTCCGTAGTATTTTTCTTTGGCACACATACCGGGTTTGCGACTGTCAACACCCGGATTTTTAATCCTAGATGAATGTTATGCCATACATCGAAATCCCAGGATTACCATTTTTGCGAGACATAACATATTGGATCACAGTACATCATCCATTTCAAACCATAATAAGGTCTTACACAAATAAAGGATCTCATGATCCAGTCGTAGTACAATCAAGTAGCGGAATAAATAGCGTAGCGGTGGGGTCATGTTCAGAGTGACAGGCAATGCTGACGATGGGAGATGATCCTAGTTGTCGTAGCCGTCCTGCTGTCATCCGTCAGGGTAATCTTCCTCACAGCCACAGGAATAGCCAGGGACAAAACCCATGAGTACTCTTTAAGTACTCGCAAACTATCACTAAGAAGTAAGATAGTTCTAGTAGGAATGCTAAATTCTAAGTTTATTTGTAAAGCAAAGTTTGAAACCTAAGCTGAGTTCAGAAAGAAAGAAAGATAAAATAAAGTTTGAAAACACCTAAGTGGGAACTTAATTTTCATAGTCACAACTCTGTTGTGGTCAAGTCATGTCACAATTCATTTCATAAGTCATTTTGAAAACATCTGTCAATGGAACAGTATGGCCACTCCAACTGTCCATAACTACGGATGCGGCTATTCGAATAGTTTGACACTCTGTAGAGGTGGTACACTTTTACCACAAGATTCGATACATTTGTTAGGTATAACCCTGAATCATCATACTTAGTATGCAGATAATCAAACATAACCTTTCCTTTACACACTCTAGTATAAGCACCTCTCCTATGAGTATGGCCTCCCAGCCATGACCATCTGTCATCCTGGGCACTGCATAAGTGGACAACACTGAGAGGTAGCCTCAGCTCAAACCTCTCCTCTGAGGGAACTAATACTAATGCATATAAACTTCCGGCTAAGCCTTACCCAATTCAGGTATTGTGGTTGTACGGTAAAATTGGAATGGTATCGCATCTGAACCCAACCATCAATTTTTATAAAAGGGTAAGGCTCATGCCTCAACATTCCAAGGTTTTCACAAGTCATTTTCACCAAGTATTCCCATCTAAAGTGATCTAGTTTTTGGTTTAGCTCTAAACTACTAAGTTAAGAGTGTTCACTAATATGGGATGCTAATCTCAATCTCATGCCATGGAATGACATCTAAGTCTAACTAGATAGCTTTATGCTACCTTTAAACAAAGTAAAGGACTTTGGTAAAGTAAAGAAAGTAAAGCTTGTAAATAAAACTTGGAGTAGGTATAAGTCAAAGGGGTACAACCAAGCATGCCTATTGCCTCTTTCTTAAGTTATCTAGCTTGCAAGGTTTAGCTTGCATTGTTAATGATGGCTTGTAATTATTTAGCTTGCCAATAATAGCTTGCTCAGTTTACTTGAAGTTCTAGGCTTGCCTTGGTTGGTGAAGTGGTCGAAATTCTCTTCCTCCTCTTCTTGGTAGAACTCCTCCTCCTCAAAGACTTGTTTGGTACTATCATCTATAAATACATACGGAATACACAATCACCAAACAATACTTAACTAGTCTACTTAGCACACTAAGGCACACATTTGATGATCTAGGATCAACACAAACATCACAAGGTTTAATGAACTAGTTTCATTTATTTTATTTGAGAAAAGTAATTTCTAGTCATTGAAATGAACTAAGATTTAATATTCTCTAATTAAAATATAGGATCATGTGGACACATGTCATCACCACATATTCTACTATATGGGAATGTGATTTAAAGGTTTGATCACATTTTAATAAGTTTAAGTTTAATATTTAATGATTTAAAGTGACTATAAATGCCTATATAGCATTATTTTGGTACTAGTCCAACGTCACTGCATGCAATCCTTAATATTATTACATATTCAGATAGGTACGGTTAAATGTGACTTTTGAGAGTTCGAATCTACTAAAAAACAATTATGGTTGATTTTAGAAAAAATGTTTGAATGTGAAAAAGCTTTTGTAATGTTATTTTTACTAGGAGAGATCTCTAACTCTAAATGATATAAGTCCTTCAAAAAAATTGGAATCACTCAATTTGGATTTGTAAACTCTCTGATTTGATTTTTAAACTAAGGGACAAAATTAAGTTTCAGCTAAAATAGAAAAGGATTTATTTGAATCAAATGGGTCACGCGGGAAACTAATTGGGTCGGCCCGTGTATACTCCGCGGAGAAGAGGATAGCTGACAGGGGGGTCCACATGTCCGCGGTACATCTCACGCGAAGTGGTACAGGGCGATATGGACCGTACGATTAGAACGAGATCAACGACTCACGGTCGTCATCGACGACGGACTCGTCGCCGGCGAGATTGAACCCTAACGGCTCGGTGGGGGTGAAGTGGGGACGTACCGGGACTCCAGCTAGTGTTGCGAGGCGGGCAAACGAAGGAGTAGACGACGACGAGGTCAAGCGAAGTCATGGCAGAGGCTGAGGTGGACGAAATCAACGGCAGCGTCTCCTCCTCTATTGCGGCTGCCTCCAGTGAAATTCCGGCAACCTGCTGCTCGAGCTGCTCCGACGAGAGGTGCGGAAGTACTAGGGGTGAGAGGGGAGTCAAATGGTGTGGCGATTGAGGCTGGGGAAGGCCTCCTTATATAGGCTCGAGGAGGCGACCGAAGGGGCGACATCGAGCTCGTCGGTGACTACAATACAGGGGCCTAGAGGCATGGGCAGCGTAGGCGGACGGTGGCTTGCCTCCTGACTGTCCTCTACGGCTTTATGGCGCAGCTAGGGGCAGTGGCAATCGGTCGGGAGCATCGCAAACTCTAGGAGACAGGGGCGGTGCTCGACGGGGTTCCTGGCGACTGTCGGTCGCGTGGCGGTGCACGGCCGTGTCTGGAAGGGTGAGGTGGTCAAGTCGGAGTGGCGTGTGCGATACAAAGTCAAGGCACGGTCTGTGTCATGTTGGCGGTGCTGTCTCTCTGGCGTGCTCTGGCGCAGTGTAGAGAGGATAGTGCGGCGCTGCTCTGGGTGGTCAGGTGGCTGGTAGTGATCATTGGGTGGACCATGGGCGGCGGTGAAGTGGTGCCTTGCTTCTTGTAGCAGCGGAGAGGGGCTGGTGGTCTCTTGTGGCTTGTGCATCTTTGGCCGGCGAGCATGGCCTCGAGGTGGCGGCGAACTGTTTCCCTAGGCCATTGGGTAGGTCCTTGATGGAGTGGTTGAGTTTAGGGCAGAAAAGGGCATTGATTTGAGTTAAAATGGCTCGACAACATTTGATCAAAAAAGTGATAGTTAGGCCTATTTGATTCTGCCCACCAAGTGTTCGATCAAATGGCCACATGAATTCAAATTTGGAATTTTGAAATGAAATTTTGTGTAGTTTTTGGTCTCATGCTTGAGCATCTCTGGTTGCTAGGATTTGTCAAATGGAATTCATTTGAGTGGTTTTGAAAAAGTGTGATCTATACATATGAACTAGATTCAATTTTCAAATGTCATTTAAAATTAGATTTTGACTATTTTTGGGAGATCGCAAAGTGGGCCTCGGCACATCACTACTTGTACTAGCAATGGCTGCAAAGATCCACAATTTTCTCTGTTGGAAATTGAGTGCTAGGAACACCCAAAGTGGGCTAGGTGATTAAAATGGCAAAAGTGACCATTTCTTTATTTAATCCTTTTTGATTTCTTTTTCTTTGTGATTTTCTTGGGGATGATCTAGATGATGTGTAATTCACCTTAGAGTAATTTTACAACAAATAGATTACTCAATGATGGCAATTCAAAACAACTCCTATTTTAAATGCACACACATATGAATGCTTAAAGATTTTAAATGGAAAAGTTTTTGTTAACCCTAAATTGGGTAGATTTGATCTTGTTTAACCTTGATTAAAGATTTGGGATGTTACAAACCTTCCCCCCTTAAACAAAATCTTGTCCTGAGATTTAAGAAAGAAAACTACGAACTAAAGAGATATGGGAACTCAGTCCTAATGTAATCTTCTCGATCCCAAGTGGCTTCTTCTTCGGTATGGTTGCTCCATTGAACCTTGAGATATTTGATACTCTGGGTCCTAGTGGTTCTGTAGGCTTCCTCCAAGATACATATGGGCACTTCACGATACGTCAGATCCTTGTTGATATCAACAGCTCGGTGATCGATGTTCTTGAAAACTTCGGTCTTCTCTGGCACTTCTAAGCATTTGTGAAGTAACGAGATATGGAACACATTGTTGATGGCTGACATTTCCTCTGATAGTTCTAGTTGATACGATACTTCTCCTCAATGATCCAGTATCTTGAAGGGTCTAATATATCTGGGGGCTAACTTCCCTTTCAGACTAAAACATTGGGTTCTCTTCAATGGTGAAACCTTGAGATACACAAAATCTCCGACATTGAAAGTCAGGTCTCTCCTTCTCTTGTCAGCATAGCTCTTCTGTTTGGATTGGGCGGTCTTGAGGTGCTCACGGACTTTGTGAACCTTCTCTTCTGCTTCTCGGAGAATGTCGAGTCCAAAAATCTGACTCTCTCCTACTTGTGACCAATTCAAAGGGGTACGCCACTTTCTTCCGTATAGGAATTCAAATGGTGCCATTTGCAAACTTGCTTGATAGCTGTTGTTGTATGAGAATTCTGCGAAAGGCAGGCAATCTTCCCATTTTGATCCATATTCTAGCACACAGGCTCTCAACATATCTTCTAAGATCTGGTTGACTCTTTCAGTCTGTCCATCGGTTTGCGGGTGATAAGCGGTGCTGAAATTCAACTTGGTTCCTAATCCTTCTTGGACTTTCTGCCAAAATCTCGAGGTAAATTGGGTTCCTCGATCTGATACTATGATCTTGGGGGTTCCATGTAGACTAACCTAGAAATATACAACTCTGCTATCTTCGAACTCTGGTAGGTCGTCTTGATAGGTATAAAATGAGCTACCTTGGACAGTCTATCAACGATGACCTAGATTGAGTCATTCCCCCTACTAGAAGTAGGCAAACCGGTGATAAAGTCCATTCCGACGGAATCCCATTTCCATTTCGGAATCTGCAATGGCTACAACAGTCATGTGGGTCTCTGATGTTCCGCTTTGACTCTCTAACAGATATCACACTTGGTGATGTAGCTTCCGATTTATCTCTACATCTTGTGCCACCAAAACTGCTCTTTCAAATCTTGATACATCTTTGTTCCTCCGCGGTGGATAGAATAAAGAGTATCATGAGCTTCTTGCAAGATAACTTGCTTCAGCTCCGAATCTGCTGGCACACAAATATGTCCTTTGTACCACAGAACTCCTTCTTCGTCTTCGGTGAATCCAGGTACCTTTCCTGTACCAATACGACGCTTGATTCCATTGATACTTTCATTTCCCTTCTGGGCTTCCTTGATTTGGCTAATCAAAGTGGGTTGAAGTTCAATGCTAGTTAAAAATCCTTTGCTAACTAGCTCAGTTCTAAAATGCTCCAACTCCTCATACAAACTTGGTTGCTTCTCCTTGATCATGGTGTTTAGCCTACATGGCAATCTGCTAAGAGCATCCGCTACCACATTGGCTTTGTCGGGGTGATAGTGAATGTCAAGATCATAATCCTTGATTAACTCTATCCATCTCCTTTGCCTCATATTCAGCTCCTTCTGAGTGAAAATATACTTAAAGCTTTGGTGATCTCAGTAAATCTCACAGCGGTTACCCATAAGGTAATGACGCCATGTCTTCAGTGCCAAAACTACGGCTGCTAACCCAAGATCATGGGTAGGGTAGTTCTGCTCATGCTGCTTCAGTTGTCGAGATAGATAGGCGATGACCTTGCCTTCTTGCATCAATACACACCCGAGACTAATCTTGGATGCATCACAATACACATCAAACGGCTTCATGATATCTGGCATGATCAATATTGGGGATGAAATCAATCTCTTCTTGAGCTCTTGGAAACTGGCTTCACATTTGTCGGTCCATTTAAACTTCTTGTCCTTCTTCAACAATTGGGTCATGGGTCTTGCTATGCTCGAAAATCCTTCGACGAACTTGCAGCAGTATCCCACTAATCTGAGAAACGCACGGACTTGGGTTTGAGTGGTTGGGGCTTCCCATGCTTCAACATCTCTGATCTTGGCGGGGTCAACAGCGACTCCTCCGGCAGACACAATATGTCCTAGGAATCTTACTTCTTTCAGCCAAAACTGACATTTGCTAAACTTCGCATACCACGGATGCTCTCTATGGGTTTCAAGGATGATTCTCAGATGTTGCTCATGCTCTTATTTTGACTTGGAGTAGATAAGGATATCATCGATAAACACAACGACAAACTTGTCTAGAAAATTCATAAAGATCTTATTCATGAGATTCATGAAGTAAGCAGGGGCATTGGTTAATCCGGAAGACATGATCGTATACTCGTATAATCCATAACGAGTAGTAAAGGCGGTCTTTGGAATATCCGTGGCACGAATCTGAAGTTGGTCATAACCAATCCTAAGATCAATCTTAGAGAACACATTTGCTCCAGTCAACTGATCAAATAGATCCTCTATCTTTGGAAAAGGGTACTTATTCTTGATTGTGACGTCATTCAGCTTCCTGTAATCTGTGCACAAACGGTTTCCTCCATCTTTCTTGTCGACGAATAACACCGGCGATCTCCATGGCGATGCGCTTGGTTGAATCAAGCATGTTGCCAACATAGCATCCAGCTGCTTCTTCAATTCTACGAACTCTGAGGGGTTCATACTATAGGGTCTCTGGGCTATGGGTCCGGTTCCGAGGATTAGTTCAATGATGAACTCAATATCCCTATCTAGGGGCATACCTGGCAATTCATCTGGGAATACTATGGGGTATTCACAGATTACTCTGACTTGGTGTATGGTGGGTAGGGCTAGACTCTTATTGCACTTGAATTGATGGGGCAAGATTTCAGATATATGCTCTACTGAGACTCTAGAGCTACTGGTCATGGTGATGGCTTTCTTGGCACAGTCAATCAATCCTTTATTCTTTGACATCCAATATGTTCCTAGTACTACTTCCAAACCTTTGGTTCCATGTACTATTAGATTGGCGTAAAAATATATCCCATGTATTCGGATAGGCACAACTTTGCAAATTTTTCTAGCCTTTGTAGTTGAACGAGGATTTGAACTGTCATGAGATGCTTCAAGATAGTTGGGTGAATCTTACTAGTGCATGAAAATTCTTCGGTGACAAATGAGTGTGATGCTCCAGAATCAAATAACACTCTTGCTAAAACTGAGTTGACAGAAAACATACCCAACACTACATCTGGCGCTTCTTAGGCTTCTTCGGCGTTCATGTGGAAGAGACGGCCATTGTGGTTGTGAGGGTTCCCTTGGGCGAATCTTCTTCCTGGTTGAACACGAGCCTACAGTTGAGCAGGGGCATTCACATTGGCAGTGGCGGCAATCTTCTTGGGCACTCATTGGAATAGTGACCCTTCACTCCACACTCGAAACAAGTAATCTAGGACTTGTCTTTTGCTGCCACGGGCACAACATTGCTTCCAGTTCTGGGTGCGGTGTTGTTGTTGTTGTTGTTCTTGGGGGGTGCACGGTTGAAATTATTGGAGTTGCCGGGATGATTGTTGTTTCCTCTGGACTTCACATTTCCTCCGCTATGGTTGGGGTAGCTGGGGCGAGACATTGGGGGTCGATTGTTCCATGGTGCATATCCTGCAGAAGGGTTGGGACGGTACTTCTGGTGATTGTTGGATCCAGCTTGGTGCATCATACGACGTTTGCGGTTTTCATTTGCCTGGTTGTTCTTCCCTTCCATCTGAATGGCAGAGTCGACTAGCTCTTCGAGATCCTCGAAACGGCTGTTGACGAGGACAGTCTGCATCTCATCATGCAGTCTGTTCAGGAATCTATCCTTCTTCTTGGCCTCCGTGTTGATCTCATCAGGTGCATACCTGGCTTGGGAGAATCTGTCACGGTACTCCACTACAGTCATTCTGCCTTGCTTCAACTCTCTGAATTCATCCCTTATCCTGGTGACTAGACCCTGCGGCACGTGGGTGCGGCTGAACTTGATTTTGAATGCTTCCCATGTCATCACTTGACCATGGTTCATCGTGCGGGTGTTGTTCCACCATGCTCTTGCATCTCCAGCCAAATAGTGGGTGGCAAAAAGAACTTTCTCGTTTGCATCCACTCCGGTGACTTCTAAGTTGTTCTCCATTGTTTGCAACTAGTCATCAGCATCCAGTGGGTTCTCCGAAGTGCTAAATATTGGGGGATTGGTATTATGGAAGTTTTTGAGTTTGGATCCATGATGATCCTGATTTCCATGGTTCTGGTTGTTGTGAGCCATCTGGGCGATCTGCTATAGTGTTGCTAGATTAGCTTGGTGCTTTGCCATTCTAGCTTCACGGTCTGCAATGAGAGTCTGCAGAATCTGCAGCATTGGGTCTTGCGATGAGCTGCTCCCTCCTTGGTTTCCACGAGCCATCTGAAGATTGAGATAGATAAAGGGGTAAGAGGGAAAGTTCTAAGGTTCATGGTTTTGATTTCAAAGCTAAAACTTTGAGTTTGACTCAGGTTTTGCAACTAACTTATTTTCATTCATTCAAGCAAAGCACATGATACAAACCCACACACACCACAACATCAAAGGAAAATAGATGGTTTTAAGAACCATTATGCAAGCTACGATACAATGGGACTAATACTCCTCACTCTACGATAGTGCTCTAGTGCATCTACTCATCATCGATGAAGTCGGAGTGATCATCATCGGTGTATGTAGCACCCCGATAAAACCACTACTAGAAAATCGCTTGAATTGTCTACTTCTTTGTGCATCATCATGATAGCATGCTCATGTCACCATGTCACATTGCATTTGAGCATCATCATCATGCATATGTTTGCCTAAGACTATTTTGCAAAAGCCGGTTTTCATTTTCCAGATATCCCCCTCTTTTATTTCAAATCTAAACCCAGGGCTTGCTAGATATTTTATTAGTCTAAAAACTATTTGCAAAAGTCTTTTGTATAAAAATAAATGAACAAACAAAATAAATACTATTTTTGTTAGGGGGAGCCAGCCAGCCAGGCCAGTGGCCCAGCTAGCCAGCTACTACCTCGACCCAACCCAAAACCAACCAAACCCTAGACCTAATCAACACCCCGCTGCTGCTCACACACCACGCCCCACCTGGAGCCACTCACCCCACCTTTGACCGAACCCACCCCACCGACCATGCCCACGCGGACGGGACACGGCGCACCACGCGACACCGCTCACCCCGCACCTCGAGCTCGTATTGTGATCCTGCCCTGGCCCCACCATCCTGGCCCCACTCCAACCATCGAGTGGGCGCTTCCCCCACCAACTATCTCTCCCCCGAGCATGTCTTGTGATCCCCTCTCCTCTTCGTCTGTAGTGCGACGCCGCCATGTTCTCTCTCGTGACCTCGCCACCAGGCACCTCCTCACCTCGTCGCCACAGGTCGCATCACCGCCTTGCTGGAGCCGACCCTGCGCTCTCATTCCACTTCGCAGAGACCCCCTGACCGATTCACGCTGCACCTTGCCGGCCATCTCCGCCTCCTCGTTGTGGCGCGGCCCGGCGTCGTCCGCCCCGTCCTCCCCGAGCGGTTTCGTCCGCGGGGCGAGCCTCGCAGATCTCTCCCTGTGGCCGCAGCCCACACTACCTCGCCCGGGTCTGTTGCCCGCTGTCGTCCTCTGTCCGCGCCGCCTCTCGCCTGCGAGCTATGCTTCTCGCACGCCTGGCCACCTCGTTAGCCCCTGCCCTACACCGTCGGCCGTCGCCTAGATCCCCGCCGCCTTGTGCCGTGCGTCATCGCCAACCCTGCATCCACTCCGTCATCGTATCCTGCAACCCCGAGATCGCCTCTGTCCTCGTCTACAAGCTAGAGCTCGGCTCGCCATCACCGTCGTCTTTCCTCCCTCGTCTGCCTCGCCGAGCCTCCTCTTGAGCCGTCACCGTCGAGCCGCCCCTCCGCCTGAGCCCGGTCCATGAACCACACCCAATGTCATTGCATGTGTGTTCTTCCCATGAACCACACATGGATCCACCAGTGTCATTGCATGTCTCCTCTTTTCATGAACCATAGCCAGAGTCATTGCATGTCTGTTCTTCTCACAAACTACATATCACTAGTGTCATTGCATGTGTGTTCTTACCACAGACCACACATGGATCCACCAGTGTTATTGCATGTGTGTTCTTCCCATGAACCACACATGGATCCACCAGTGTCATTGCATGTCTGCTCTTTTCATGAACCACAGCTAGAGTCATTGCATGTGTGTTCTTCTCACAAACCACATATCACCAGTGTCATTGCATGTGTGTTCTTCCAACAGACCACACATGGATCCACCAGTGTCATTGCATGTGTGTTCTTCCCATGAACCACACATGGATCCACCGGTGTCATTGCATGTGTGTTCTTTTCACAGAGCACACATGGATCCATTAGTGTCATTGCATGTGTGTTATTCTCACAAACCACATAAGGATCCACCAGTGTGATTGTATGTGTGTTCCTCTCATAGACCACACATGTATCCACCGGTGGCATCGCATGTCTGCTCTATTCATGACCCACAGTTAGAGTCATCGCATGTCTGCTCTTCTCATGAACCACAGCTAGAGTCATTGCATGCGTGTTCTTCTTCAGAAACCATATCATGAACCACACCAAGTGTCATTGCATGTGTGTTGTTATCATTAACCACACATGGATCCACCGGTGTCATTGCATCTCTGCTCTTTTCATTAAACCATAGCTAGAGTCATTGCATGTCTGTTCTTTTCACAAACCACATATCACCAGAGGCATTGCATGTGTGTTCTTCCCACATACCACACATGGATCCACCAGTGTCATTGCATGTATGTTCTTCCCATGAACCACAGATGGATCCACCAGTGTCATTGCATGTCTGCTCTTTTCATGAACCACAGTTAGAGGCATTGCATGTGTGTTCTTCTCACAAACCACATATCACCAGTGTCATTGCATGTGTGTTCTTCCCACAGACCACACATGGATCCACGAGTGTCATTGCATGTGGGCTCCCCGGATTATTCATCTGAGAAATCGCTGTTATGCATATTTCCACGTTCCCATGATCAGTGAGCCGTGGAACATAACCGACAGGTACTATTATAACTTCAGAAACATAACAAATTACAAGACTCACCTAAATGCCATTATGGCTACATCATCATTAGCAGCGGAATATTCCCAAGCGCAGAGACCAATCGTGCCTCAACCTACAGGCAGCTGACTAGGAAGACGGCCTAGATCGATGGACGTCACCTTAAACTCCTGAAAGTCTGGGCAAGTAAATAGCCAGGGACACAACCATGAGTACTTTGAATGTACTCGCAAACCACCAAGGTAAGTGAAACAAGGAAATGCAATTCTGGCTGTGGCAAGATAGCTCTATCTGGGGTTGCTTTTGAAAAGTCTAAACTAACTTTGAAGTTATGGCATCTCCATATCTTTGTTGAAAAAGAGTTTTGAAGACATGCTTCTGTTTTATAAATCAAGACATTTCCATATCTTTGTTGAAAAAAAGTTTTGAAAACAGTTTTTGTATTTAAAAACCCTTTTTTAATCATCTTAGACCACCTCTGTTCAACACAAAGCTTTCGAACTCGAGTTCCCCCGGAACCTTCGTCCTCAAAGTACTTGTTTCCCAAACAAGCACACTTTGGGTACTCCTAGCCAACACATTTACAACCGTCCTTGACCGTGGACATGGCTATTCGAATAGGTTATACTCTGCAGAGTTTGCACACTTTACCCACAAGAATCAATACATCCGTCGGGATACAACCACGGCCCACTACCACTGTAGATGGGGGTCTGGATAATCAAACCTAACCTTTCACTTGTCAATCCTAGCAAAGGCATGCTTTTCCTCTTGGGTTTGTTCTCCCCGGCAACGAGTATGTGGCTCCCAGCCATAGTCCTTCCTTCCGTACATGCATATACCCAACCTGCAACTTGGAGTATACCTTAAATTTGGTTACTCCACTTCCTTCCGTACTACCTAAGTCACACCGTCCACAGGAGACCCAATTGTTGCACCGGACTCCTGTTAGTTCAAGCTCATTCTTGCCGAAGCAAGCGACATGCTTCAGATCCTTGATCTGGTGACGCGCGCCTAGAATTCCAGGGATTTATCCCTATAAGCATGGTAGAAGTTGCCTCGGCTAATGCAGACAAACTACGAGTTAAGCCCCAGCAACCTGGGGTAATGTGGTTGGGCGGATAAAAATCGTTCCAATAAAGGCGTAGAACATCCCATCACATTCTCATTTCTCCTCATCACCATTTCTTTGGTTAAAACCTCCACTGGGAACGATGCCTCTTCCCAGGGTCTTACAAAAGCCGTTTTGAAACATTTGTAGTGGGGAAAATCCCAAAACAGTTTATTTTCTCAAAACCGGGGTTTCCAAGGAGGTAGGATGCTAACCAACGTACTCTAAGTATAAAGGGGATAAATTATGGGTTCATCGGGGTGGTGCCTCGAAGGACACGAAGTCATAACTTGGAGGAGCCATGTTACTATCGCAGTATTTGTAAAACAAAACATGCAGGTAGACTATGCAATTTGTAAAGAAGATATAAAGCAGGTAAAAGAGAACAGGACATATAACAGAGTTCCGGAAATGGTGGCTTGCCTGTGATCAGCAAAAGGCCCTGGACTTCTTCAAATGACCAAGAATACCCAATAATATAATAATAAGAAATCTCTTTCTTCTTGTCGTCAGACAATCACACTATCATCGCCATCGAATATACATGCAAGCATACAAGTCCACAATCAATACAAGGCATACAAGCATCAAACCATATAGCAAACAAACATAGGAAAAACTACTGGACTTGGGAGGTTTTGGAGAAATGGGATTCAAATGGTGGAATTTACAAGATTGCCACCCGGGTGTTTTCTCTTGGAAGATAGTTGTCACAGCTAGAGACAAGGCATTTAGATTAGGGTTCTAAGTTCTGTAGGATACCAATGTTCAAAAGTGATATCCTCAGATAGGTCTTGTCAAGACAAAACCAACACAAGTTGTCTCACTTGATTATCAATTTTCTAGATTTAATTATGCTTTTTATAGTGGATTAAACTTTAGTTTGAGGAGATAATTCACCAGAATTTATCTGGAGCTGCAAAAATTATTTCCTTGGATGGTTTGGTAGTACTTACTGTACTGAACCACCTAGAGTTGGAATCATGTCCATAGAATTACCAGATTGCCCTCAGAAAATTCCCAAAGGCAGTTTTGCATAGTTTTCTGTTTTTCACCAGATTTATTCTACATAATCTATTGAGTTGGTTCCAAGGGCATGGGATAGGCAGGGCCAATACCTTTCTGTAGGAATTGGATTCACTCATTTTGGAGTTGCAAAACTCCTGGAGTGATTTATTTAGTGAAAATACCCCCTTACAGAAGTATTTAAATCACTTTAAATCAACCAGAGCTCACTAAATTATGGGCTGCTGGGGTTTGGTAGACATTCGTTCTGGGGTTTAGTGGGAGGTGGAATCAGGTCAAGACCACCTTTAGTTTGACCTAGAGAAATTATCCAATACAGAAGTTTCTAGTTTTTGTTATGTTTGTTAAAGGCCACATACTATTCAACTTGGCATGGGACCTGTGCTGGATGATAGGTATTTCTAATACCTTCCAGTAGGATTTTGGTTCAACTAAATTGGATAAGGCTAGGTCATAGAGGAATTTAATTAGTGCAAAGTATACTCTGTAGCAGAATAAATACCAGAAATTAAAGAAAATTATTTTGGTCATGGGGTTGCCTCTGCATGTTTGAAAAAACATCAGAGAACCACCAGAAATTTGGATCTAGGCATTTGTACTTGTTTTACCATTTTAATTGGATTAAAAACTGGCAGGAGCTTTTCTGGTATAAATGGATCTGCTAAAGGATAAAAGAAAAAGGGTGCAATGGGCCGGATTTAGGGAGCTACTGGGCTGCAGGGGAGGATTCGGCCCACAATAGGGCAGGGCGACGCGCGAGAGGTTTCGGTTGGAAACTAACTGGCAGGGCCCGCCAGTCAGCGGTGGAGGGCGCTGAAGCGGGTACCGAGCGATGGTGACCGTCGGATCAAGTCGCTACGGACGGCTCGGGGTCGTCGTCTATTGCGAAACAGGACGCCGGCGGTGAAACCCTAGGCAGCGGCGGAGAGGGTAGGCGGGAGCTCACTAGAGGGCTCGGGGAAGGTCGGGGATGGTGCAGGGCGATGCGGTCGACGACGGCGAGTAGATCGGTGGGCGGCACGACGGCAGAGGCCCACGGGAATCAGCTCGCGCGATGGCATCCGAGAGCGACCTCGCCGGAGCTCGTCGGCGACAGCGGAGGAGTGGGTCCTGGGCAAAAAGAAGAGCACCGTCAGGTAGAGGAGGAGTAGGAGAACTCATGGGCTGACATGCAGAGGGAAAGGAGTAGGAAGGAGAGAGTCTTGCTCGATTTTGTGGGGAGGCCGAGGCTCTCCTCTTCTTCTTCCATTGGACAACACAGAGCAAGGGAGAGGGTGTGGTCCTCGGGGGAGGTATGTGAGGTGGAGAGGGGGCAAATGAGGGCAGGGCGAGCTGGGGAAGGGCTGCTGGCCATATATACCAAGAGGGAAGAGTAGATGGGGTAAATTACCATCTTGGACAATGGGGAGAGCAATGCTGGCTAGGGATTGGTCCAGGGGGAGGTGGAGAGGGGTAGTAGTGGTATTTGCTAGTGCTGGAGCTCAGAGAGAGTGGTGGCATCAATGGTAATTAAAGTGGGACAAATCTTGTAAAATCTTTGTTGTCTCTCTCTCTTACTACTAGTACAAGGGAAACATGGGGACTTGTTGGGGTGGAGCTGTAGTGGTGGTCTACCAAGGATGTGCTCTGGTGCTGAGGATGAGCTTTGGTCAAGCTTTGGTGAAATTTGGAAGTGGTTTATACTATTGGTTTGCTAGTTTGCCAAAATTGATCCAATTGATGGTTGTCAAGGGGATCCAAATATTTGCATTGGACCAGAGGAGAAATTGGTACTGGTAGATAGATGGGTTAAGGGTAGGCTTATAGGATTTAATTGGGATTTTAATGTGGAGTTTAAGTCCACTTAAATCCATTTACCCAAAAAGGACAAAAGTGATTTTTAGAAGACCAATTGATAAGTTTCCATTGGTCAAGGTTGGATTTTGGTTTGAGAGGGTCCCAAATGTGAATACACACCTAGGGGAATTTTCCCAAGTTTTATTAGGGGTTAAAATTATTTAAAACAATTATTTTTGCAATTCAGCCATTTAAGAAAATGGACAAAAAGAAATAATAAAGCTTCTCAAAAATATTTATTTTTGAGCTGGAAAGATAGGTTAGGATATGTGGAACTCACCAGAGCCGAAATTTGGGGAAGTGTTTTGGTAAAAACCAAACTTTCCTATATGGAGGGAGTTTTGGAGATTTTGACTATTTAAGGAATTAAATAGTTTTAGGGCCATAATAATTATGGATAATTATTGATAAATCTTAAGGACCAATATATATGAAATAAAAAAGGTGTAGCAAGCATTTTCAACCTTCAGGAATGGAATTCCAACATGAAAAGGATGGAAAGCAAGGAGTTGATGATCTAGGGTGATGTTATTTTTATACCACCAAAATATTCTTGCATCTTGGAGCTCAGATCTCACCTTGGTGCAAGGAATAGATGGATAGGTAGACGAGGTTATATAGATGATGAAGGCAGAAATAGTTTGAATTAATAGCATTTTAGGTGATCTAGAGATGCTGGCAAACTTTGTTGAAAATAAGGCTGCCATGTAGAAAGTGTCATGAAGCCTTATAAACCATGAGGGTTTAATCAACACAGAGATCCACTTGAAACAAGTGAAGTAGTATCTGATATGCATCAATGAGTAGATCACAACCATGAAGAGAGTTGGTCCATAGGAGGTTGTATGAGGGTGTGAGCTTCTATCAAAGTAGGCATGATGACTTGTTTTGTAGGAAATGCTATTTTCTTGTCCACAAAACCATCATGGACAAATGGGTTGGACGAGGATTTAACCATTGGAAAATGTGGTCCTTGGTAATCCTTAGGATGGTTAACAAGATGGTTCAACTGCATTTCCAAAAAAGCACATGGTTTGAGAAAAAGAGGCATTCAAAAAGGTGATGCTGAAACTGTTTCCAGACTTAGCCAAATTTGGCAGTTTGGAGGATTTTGACTAGAGTATGAGAGGGTATGTTCTTGGAGGAGTTGCAATGTATCAGAGCATTAACAAATGGTTGATAGAGAAGTGTAGAGTGAGTAGAAGAGGTCCATGCCTGATATTGGTCTTAAGGACTTGGAAGCATCTAGAATGGAAGTCCTCAGAATTGATCTGGTTAAGGGTTTTAGATGATCACCTAGTGTCTAGGGATCATATCAAGGTTTGTAGTCTTGCTTAGGGGTTGATGATTGGGAAACATCTTGATCCTAGTGATGATCTCCTAGAGTGGCCCATACTACTTCCTAGGAAAACAAATCAATCAGTAGATCAAGGCAACTCATCAGACAGCAGATCAAGGTAACTCATCTTACACACTAATCAACTACTCTAGGGTTACCATCAAGCTCAGCTTGAGGTAAGGTTGGGGCATTTTGAAGAGGTTGAGTTTTGAATAAGATGAGGGTTCTTGTTATCTCTACCAAGAGTAGAATTCAAATGCTTTGAACAAGAGTTTTGAGAAAGCTAGAGGTAAGATTAGTTGAGTGTTCTATCTTGAAAACATAAGGAGATTGTATTATATATCTCTCCATAGTTTTGTTAATAGAATCTACCAGAATAGTTTTGTTTGCAAAGGCATCTTGTCTCCTGTCTTGAAATGCTAGAACGTTTTAGAATATGTAAAATAAGCCAAGATAGTTTTGGGTAAAAAGCTTTTGTCAACTGAGGGTGAGGTAAGGAGTATCCTAAGATACAAATCATAAGCACAAGTGCAAGCAAACAACAAGCAAGCACTTGCACTAGAACAGAAGAAAAAGTTTTTGTTTCCCCCTGATTTTTGCATTTGGACAACTAATCAGGGTTGCTGAAATTGGGATGTTGTAGACCGTTCCCCTTAAAAGAATCTCATCCCGAGATTAGGGAGAGGAATGTTAGGGGATTTGTCTCGGAACTAGTACTATGAGTTTCTTGCAGGCTAACTTGCCAACTTTGCCTTCGAATGGAAGCACCTTGATAGCGAGGTTGAACTTCAATCTTCTTGAAACTCGGGGGTCAAGCTGGCTTCAACCATGGTTGTGGGGAGGGATCTTCCTTCTGTAAGGGTATATGGCGCTTCACTTATGTGGGTTATTGTATCCAAGTCTGTGGAAAGTCTGTGCTCTGGGATCTGTGTCTTCGGGTCCCATGGTTGGATTTTCTTGGAGTGGTACTCTATTTCGTAGGAAAGACACAGTCTTTCCCCCTTAGGATTCGGCTAAGGTGGGTCGGAGGGTTACAAATAAGGAGACTTTCTTATCAGGGTGAAAAACGGGGGGTTCTTAAGGTAGCTGACATCGACTTACGAGAGGATATCATCATAGGTATCGTTCCAGGGGGACATGGGCTAGTTTACTACATGCTGCACTCGTCGACTTTCGAGAATTCTTGGAGTGGGTTAAGGAGCTTCTCTCTATCTTTACTTCCTCGAGGCGCTGTCACTAAGGAAGGCGTGGGACATCTTCAGTCTTGAGCTGCGTGGCAGCGAGCGGTAGGGTGACCATCTTTTATGCGGGAGGGGACCTTGGATGTCTTCGAGCTTCTCTGCCAAGGAAGTCTTGGCAGGTTTTCTCTCGGGGCATTCTCTGCTGAAGTGACCGGATAGGCCACACGTGAAGCAGGGGCTCTTCTTTCGTCGTGGCTGAGTTGACGACTTTTCCATGCCTACATCGGGAGGTTGACAGGGCTTGGCAATGAGGGGATATATTGGGCATCTCATGGGGACATGGTCTTGGCCTTCACAAAGGAAACAAGTGATAAGTCGAGTTGGGCAAACTTTGGGTGGATGGGGTTCTCCGCAGCTGGGGTAGTTGCCGGAGCATCGGTTGGCTTGGTGCCCTTCGTCTCCGCAACGGCTACATGCCTTCTTCGAGCTTCTGGTCTTCATGGCCATCCTGGGGGAGGTCTTGTTGGTGGCAGACGTTTCGCGTTGGGTCTGATGTAACGACTTGGGTAAAACACGCAAGAAGGAACAATTTAAGCAAGCATAGCAATCAAGGAAGTCATTACATACCAACCAAATCCACACCCGAGGGTGCTAATAGTGCTTAGGAATTACAAAACGCGTTCAGGGATGATACATGACCCTACCCTATTGCTAGCTGGGCAAGTGTCGCATGGCGGGTGATTACTAGGAGGGTGCATCTGGGAAGTCGTGGCTAGCTTCGGGGTCTCCAACTACTTCAGGTCCTCTAGGGTTTGCGGGATATTCAGCTCGTCTTCGGTGAAGGTGAGAGTGGTGCCTTCCCATGGTGCAGGGTTAGAGGTTGACTCGGTCGGCGCGGGTGACTCGACGATAGGGTGGTACTCATGGAGGAAGGAGAGTTTGTCGTTAGTCTCGGGGTTCTCGTCTTTAGGGGTTGGGGGTACTTCAGTGACCAGCTTCCTTCCCAAGCGGGCGTTGGTGGCTTGAAGACTCCTTTCGCGCTTACGGAGTAGGTTGATATCCATCTTTAGAAGCACATTCTCGCGTCTGGCCTTCTCAAGACCTTCCTGGGAGCGTTGGAGTAGGTATTCCATATTTTCCAGCTGATTCCCGATGCAGCAGGTGAGGAAGGACTCAGTAGGTAGTCCATCTTCATCTCGCTTTCCAAACAAGTGGTAGGGTGTATCTTTCAACTCATCTTCGTGGATCTCGCAGAGGCGTGCCATGATCTCCTGTATGGCTCGCACCATGCCATCTACCCAGTTACTGTCGGGGAAGGTGAAGATTTTGGGCGCGGTGTCCTCATCGGGGGAACGAATCACAGCCTTGATGACCCATTGCATCACATTGGTGTTACTGCGAGGGAGTTCGGGTCCTTCAATAGTTGGTGGGGGTCTCTTGACTATCTTCAGTAGGTTGTGAAGTTGCTCTTCAAAGGGCCAGAAACTGTCTCCAACGATGATGCGCTCTGAGAGGAAGGAGGCGATCTACAGCAGGTGGTGAGGTGGCGTTAGGTTAGTGACAGTGTGCAAGATTTTAAACATAGGAAATCATATTAATTCAGGTGGTTTTTGAAAATAGAGGGGGAGAAGACATAAGAACTTTTGCAAATAGTCATCTTTTCTCCCTTGTCATTTTAGAAAATAGATTTGTCGTTTCCTGTCTAACATCCATGCTAACTAAGGTCTCCTACAGTCAGGATGGCTCTGATACCAAGTCTGGGGGCTCCCCGGATTATTCATCCGAGAAATCCCTGTTATATATATTTCCACGTTCCCATGATCAGTGAGTCATGGAACATAACCGACAGGTACCATTACATCATCCAAAACATAACGAATTACAAGACTCACCAAAATGCCATTATTGCTACATCATCATTAGCAGCGGAATATTCCCAAGCGTAGAGCCCAATCGTGCCTCAACCTAAAGGCAGCTGACTGGGAAGACGGCCTAGCTCGATGGACGTCACCTTAAACTCCTGAAAGTCTGGCCTGGTAAATAGCCAGGGACACAACCGTGAGTAGTTTGAATGTACTCGCAAACCACCAAGGTAAGTGAAACAAGGAAATGCAATTCTGGCTATGGTGAGATAGCTCTATCTGGGTTGCTTTTGAAAAGTCTAAACTAACTTTGAAGTTATGGAATCTCCATATCTTTGTTGAAAAAGTGTTTTGAAGACATGCTTCTGTTTTATAAATCAAGACATCTCCATATCTTTATTGAAAAAAGTTTTGAAAACAGTTTTTGTATTTAAAAACCCTTTTTAATCATGTTAGACCACCTTTGGCCAACACAAAGCTTTCGAACTCGGGTTCCCCCGGAACCTTCGTCCTCAAAGTATTTGTTTCCCAAACAAGCACAGTTGGGGTACTCCTAGCCAACACCTTTACAACCGTCCTTGACTATGGACACGGCTATTAGAATTGGTTATACTCTGCACAGTTTGCACACTTTACCCACAAGAATCAATACATCCGCCGGGATACAACCATTCCAACTACCACTATAGATGGGGGTCCGGATAATCAAACCTAACCTTTCGCTTGTCAATCCTAGCAAAGGCATGCTTTTCCTATTAGGTTTGTTCTCCCCGGGAACGAGTATGTGGCTCCCAGCCATAGTCCTTCCTTCTGTACACGCGCATACCCAAGCCGCAACTTGGTGTATACCTTAAATTTGGTGACTCCACTTCCTTCCATACTACCTAAGTCATATCGTCCGCGGGAGACCCAATTGTTGCACCAGACTCCTATTAGTTCAGGCTCATTCTTGCCGAAGCAAGCGACAAGCTTCAGATCCTTGATCTGGTGGAGCCCGCCCGGAATTCCAGGGATTTATCCCTATAAGCATGGTAGAAGTTGCCTCGGCTAATGCGGACAAACTACGAGTTAAGCCCCAGCAACCTGGGGTAATGTGGTTGCGCGGATAAAAATCGTTCCAGTAAAGGCGTAGAACATCCCATCACATTCTCATTTCTCCTCATCACCATTTCTTTTGTTAAAACCTCCATTGGGAATGATGCCTCTTCCCAGGGTTTTACAAAAGCCGTTTTGAAACATTTGTAGTGGGGAAAATCCCAAAACAGTTAATTTTCTCAAAACTGGGGTTTCCAAGGAGGTAGGATGCTAACCATCGTACTCTCAGTCTAAAGGGGATAAATGATGGGTTCATCGGGGTGGTGCCTCGAAGGACATGAAGTCATAACTTGGAGGACCCAAGTTACTATCAAAGTATTTGTAAAAGAAAACATGCAGGTAGACTATGCAATTTGTAAAGAAGATATAAAACAAGTAAAAGAGAATAGGACATATAACAGAGTTCCAGAAATGATGGCTTGCCTGTGATCAGCAAAAGTCCCTGGACTTCTTCAGATGACCAAGAATACCCAATAATATAATAATAAGAAATCCCTTTCTTCTTGTCGTCAGACACTCACACTATCATCGTCATCGAATATACATGCAAGCATACAAGTCCACAATCAATACAAGGCATACAAGCATGAAACCATACAGCAAACAAACATAGGAAAGCTACTGGACTTGGGAGGTTTTGGAGAAATGGGATTCAAATGGTGGAATTTACAAGATTTCCACTTGGGTGTTTTCTCTTGGAAGATAGTTGTCACAGCTAGAGACAAGGCATTTGGATTAGGGTTCTAAGGTCTGTAGGATACCGATGTGCAAAAGTGATATTCTCAGATAGGTCTTGTCAAGAAAAAACCAACACAAGTGGTCTCACTTGATTATCAATTTTCTAGATTTAATTATGCTTTTTATAGTGGATTAAACTCTAGTTTGAGGAGATAATTCACCATAATTTATCTAGAGCTCCAAAAATTATTTCCTTGAATGGTTTGGTAGTACATATTGTACTGAACCACCTAGAGTTAGAATCATGTCCAGAGAATTACCAGAATGCCCTCAGAAAATTCCCAAAGGCAGTTCTGCATAGTTTTTCTCTTTTTCACCAGATGAATTCTACAGAAGATATTGAGTTGGTTCCAAGGCCATGGGATAGGCAGGGCCAATACCTTTCTGTAGGAATTGGAGTCACTCATTTTGGAGTTGCAAAACTCTTGGAGTGATTAATTTAGTGAAAATACCCCCTTACAGAAGTATTTAAATCACTTTAAGTCAACCAGAGCTCACTAAATTATGGGTTGCTGGGGTTTGGGAGACATAGGTTCTGTGGTGTACTGGGAGGTGGAATCAGGTCAAGACCACCTTTGGTTTGACCTAGAGAAATTATCCAAGACAGAAGTTGCTAGTTTTGTTATTTTTGTTAAAGGCCACATACTGTTCAACTTGGCATGGGACCTATGCTGGATGATAGGTATTTCCAATACCTTCCAGTAGGATTTTGGTTCAACTCAATTGGATAAGGCTAGGTCACAGAGGAATTTAATTAGTGCAAAGTATACTCTGCAGCAGAATAAATACCAGATATTAAAGAAAATTATTTTGGTCATGGGGTTGCCTCTCCATGTTTGATAAAACATCAGAGAACCACCAGAAATTTGGATCTAGGAATTTGCACTTGGTTTACCATTTTATTTGTATTAAAACCTGGCAGGAGCTTTTCTGGTATAAATGGATCTGCTAAAGGAAAAAGAAAAGGGTGCAATGGGTCGGATATGGGGAGCTACTGGGCTGCAGGGGAGGATTGGGCCCATGATAGGGCAGTGCGATGTGCGGGGGGGATCGGGTCGAACCTGACTAGCGGGGCCTGCCAGTCAGCAGTGGAGGGCGCCGAAGCGGTACCGAGCGATGGTGACCGTCAGATCAAGGTACTACGGACGGCTCGGGCTCATCGTCTACACGAAACAGGAGGCCGACGGTGAAACCCTAGGCAGCGGCGGAGAGGGGAGGCGGGATCTCACCAGAGGGCTCGGGGAAGGTCGGGGATGGTGTAGGGCGTCGCGGTCGATGAAGGCAAGTAGATTGGGGGGCAACACAACGGTAGAGGCCCACAGGAAGCAGCTCGCACGACGGCGGCCGAGAGCGACCTCGCCGGAGCTCGTCGCTGACGGCGGAGGAGTGGGTCCTGGGCAAAAAGATGAGCATCGTTAGGTAGAGGAGGAGGAGGAGAACTCATGGGCTGACATGTAGAGGGAAAGGAGTTGGGAGGAGAGAGTCTTGCTCGATTTTGTAGGGAGGCCGAGGCTCTCCTCTTCTTGTTCCATTGGACAACACAGAGCAGGGGAGACGGTGTGGTGTTCGGGGGAGGTATGTGAGGTGGAGAGGGGGCAAATGAGGGCAGGGGCGAGCTGGGGAAGGGTTGCTGGCCATATATACCAAGAGGGAGGAGTATATGGGGTAAATTACCATCTTGGACAAGGGGGGAGCAATGCTGGCCAGGTATTGGTCCAGGGGGAGGTGGAGAGGGGTAGTAGTGGTATTTCCTAGTGCTGGATCTCAAAGAGAGTGGTGGCATTAGTGGTAATTAAAGGGGGACAAATCTTGTAAGATCTTTGTTGTCTCTCTCTCTTACTACTAGTACAAGGGCAAAATGGGGACTTGTTGGGGTGCAGCTGCAGTGGTGGTCGACCAAGGATGTGCTCTGGTGCTGAGGATGAGCTCAGATCAAGCTTTTGTGAAATTTGGAAGTGGTTTAGACTATAGGTTTGCTAGTTTGCCAAAATTGATCCAATTGATGGTTGTGAAGGGGATCCAAATATTTTCATTGGACCAGAGGAGAAATTGGTACTGGTAGATAGATGGGGTAAGGGTAGGCTTCTAGGATTTAATTGGGATTTTAATGTGGAGTTTAAGTCCACTTAAATCCATTTACCCAAATAGGACAGAAGTGATTTTTGGAAGACCAATTGATAAGTTTCCATTGGTCAAGGTTGGATTTTGGTTTGAGAGGGTCCCAAATGTGAATACACACCCAGGGAAATTTTCCCAAGTTTTATTAGAGGTTAAAAGTATTTAAAACAATTATTATTCCAATTCGGCCATTTAAGAAAATGGACAAAAAGAAATAATAAAGCTTCTCAAAAAAAATTGAGCTGGAAAGATAGGTTAGGATATGTGGAACTCACATGAGCCAAAAGTTGGGGAAGTGTTTTGGTAAAAACCAAACTTTCCTATATGGAGGGAGTTTTGGAGATTTTGACTATTTAAGGAATTAAATAGTTTTAGGGCCATAATAATTATGGATAATTATTGATAAATCTTGAGGACCAATATAGATGAGATAAACAAGGTGTAGCAAGCATTTGCAACCTTGAGGAATTGAATTCCAACTTGAAAAGGATGGAAAACAAGGAGTTGATGATCTAGGTGATGTTATTTTTATACCACCAAAACATGCTTGCATCTTGGAGCTCAGAGCTCACCTTGGTGCAAGGGATAGATGGATAGGTATACCATGTTATATAGATGATCAAGGCAGAAAGATTTTGAATTAATAGCATTTGAGGTGATCTAGAGATGCTGGCAAACTTTGTTGAAAATAAGGCTGCCATGCAGAAAGTGTCATGAAGCCTTATAAACCATGAGGGTTTAATCAATACAGAGATCCACTTGAAACAAGTGAAGTAGGTTCTGATATGCATTTCCAAAAAAGCACATGGTTTGAGAAAAAGAGGCATTCAAAAAGGTGATGCTGAAACTGTTTCCAGACTTAGCCAAATTTGGCAGTTTGGAGGATATTGACTAGAGTATGAGAGGGAATGTTCTTGGAGGAGTTGCAAGGTATCAGAGCATTAACAAATGGTTGATAGATAAGTGTAGAGTGAGTATAAGAGTTCCATGCCTGATATTGGTTTTAAGGACTTGGAAGCATCTAGAATGGAAGTCCTCAGAATTGATCTGGTTAAGGGTTTTAGATGATCACCTAGTGGCTAGGGATCATATCTAGGTTTGTAGTCTTGCTTAGGGGTTGATGATTGGGAAACATCTTGATCCTAGTGATGATCTCCTAGAGTGTCTCATACTACTTCCTAGGAAAACAAATCAATCAACAGATCAAGGCAACTCATCAGACAGCAGATCAAGGCAACTCATCTTACACACTAATCATCTACTCTAGGGTTACCATCAAGCTCAGCTTGAGGTAACGTTGGGGCATTTTGAAGAGGTTGAGTTTTGAATATGATGAGGGTTCTTGGTATCTCTGCCAAGAGTATAATTCAAATGCTTTGAACAAGAGTTTTGAGAAAGCTAGAGGTAAGATTGGTTGAGTGTTCTATCTTGAAAACATAAGTAGATTGTATTATATATCTCTCCATAGTTTTGTTAATAGAAGCTACTAGAATAGTTTCGGTTACAAAGGCATCTTGGCTCCTGTCTTGAAATGCCAGAACGTTTGAGGATATGTAAAATAAGCCAAGATAGTTTAGGGTAAAAAGCTTTTGTCAACTGAGGGTGAGGTAAGGAGTATCCTAAGATACATATCATAGGAACAAGTGCTAGCAAACAACAAGAAAGCACTGCACCAGAACAGAAGAAAAAGTTTTTGTTTCCCCCTGATTTTTGCATTCCGGACAACTAATCAGGGTTGCTAAAATTGGGTTGTTAAATTGCATGTGTGTTCTTCCCATGAACCACATATGGATCCACCAGTGTCATTGCATGTGTGTTCTTTTCACAGACCACATATGGATCCACCGGTGTCATTGCATGATTGTTATTCTCACAAACCACGTAAGGATCCACTAGTGTCATTGCATGTGTGTTCCTCTCATAGACCACACATGGATCCACCGGTGGCATCGCATGTTTGCTCTTTTCGTGAACCACAGTTAGAGTCATCGCATGTCTGCTCTTTTCATGAACCACAACTAGAGTCATTGCATGTGTTCTCTTCCCACATACCACAGATGGATCCACTAGTGTAATTGCATGTGTGTTCTTCCCATGAACCACACAGGGATCCACAAGTGTCATTGCATGTCTGCTCTTGTCATGAACCACATCTAGAGTCATTGCATGTGTGTTCTTCTCACAAACCACATATCACCAGTGTCATTTCATGTGTCTTCTTCCCACAGACGACACATGGATCCACCAGTGTCGTTGCATGTGTGTTCTTCCCATGAACCACACATGGATCTACCAGTGTCATTGCATGTCTGCTCTTTTCATGAACTACAGCTAGAGTCATTGCATGTGTGTTCTTCTCACAAACCACATATCACTAGTGTCATTGCATGTGTGTTCTTCCCACAGACCACACATGGATCCACTAGTGTCATTGCATGTGTGTTCTTCCCATGAACCACACATGGATCCACCAGTGTCATTGCATGTGTGTTCTTTTCACAGACCACATTTGGATCCACCAGTGTCATTGCGTGTGTGTTATTCTCGCAAACCACATAAGGATCCACCAGTGTCATTGCACGTGTGTTCCTCTCATATACCACCCATGGATCCACCGGTGTCATTGCATGTCTGCTCTTTTCATGAACCACAGTTAGAGTCATCGCATGTCTGCTCTTTTCATGAACCACAGCTAGAGTCATTGCATGCGTGTTCTTCTCAATAACCATGTCATGAACCACACCCACTCTCATTCCATGTGTGTTCTTCTCATTAACCACACATGGATCCACCGGTGTCATTGCATGTCTACTCTTTTCATTAACCACAACTAGAGTCATTGCATGTCTGTTCTTTTCACAAACCACAAATCACTAGTGTCATTGCATGTGTGTTCTTCCCATGAACCACACATGGATCCACCAGTGAAATTTCATGTGTGTTCTTCCCAAGAACCACACATGGATCCACTAGTGTCATTGCATGTGTGTTCTTCTCACAAACCATATCATGAACCACACCGAGTATCATTGCGTGTGTGTTCTTCTCATTAACCACACATGGATCCACCGGTTTCATTGCATGTGTGCTCTTTTCATTAACCATAGCTAGAGTCATTGCATTTCTGTTCTTTTCACAAACCACATATCACCAGTGTCATTGCATGTGTGTTCTTCACATGAACCACACATGGATCCACCAGTGTCATTGCATGTGTGTTATTCTCACAAACCACATAAGGATCCACCGGTGTCATTGCATGTGTGTTCCTCTCATAGACCACACATGGATCCACTGGTGGCATCACATGTCTGCTCTTTTCACGAACCACAATTAGAGTCATCGCATGTCTGCTCTTTTCATGAACCACAGTTATAGTCATCGCATGTTTGCTCTTCTCATGAACCACAGCTAGAGTCCTTGCCTGCGTGTTCTTCCCACAAACCATATCATGAACCACACCCTGTGTCATTGCATGTGTGTTCTTGCCATGAACCACACATGGATCCACCAGTGTCATTCATGTCTGCTCTTTTCATGAACAATAGCTAGAGTCATTGCATGTTTGTTCCTCTCACAAACCACATATCACAAGTGTCATTGCATGTGTGTTCTTCCCATATACCACACATGGATCCACCAGTGGCATTGCATGTGTGTTCTTCCCATGAACCACACATGGATCCACCAGTGTCATTGCATGTCTCCTCTTTTCATGAACCACAGCTAGAGTCATTGCTTGTGTTTTCTTCTCACAAACCACATATCACCAGTGTCATTGCATGTGTGTTCTTCCCACAGACCACACATGGATCCACCAATGTCATTGCATGTATGTTCTTTTTACAGACCACACATGGATCCACCAGTGTCATTGCATATGTGTTATTCTCACAAACCACGTAAGGATCCACCGTTGTCATTGCATGTGTGTTCCTCTCATCGACCACACATGGATCCACCTGTGGCATCGCATGTCTTCTCTTTTCATGAACCACAGTTAGAGTCATCGCATGTCTGCTCTTCTCATGAAGCACAGCTAGAGTCATTTCATGCGTGTTCTTCTCACAAACCATATCACAAACCACACCCAGTGTCATTTCATGTGTGTTCTACCCATGAACCACACATGGATCCACCATGTCATTGCATGTCTGCTCTTTTCATGAACCACAGATAGAGTCATTGCATGTGTGTTCTTCTCACAAACCACATATCACCAGTGGAATTGCATGTGTGTTCTTCCCACATACCACACTTGGATCCACTAGTGTCATTGCATGTGTGTTCTTCCCATGAACCACACATGGATCCACCACTGTCATTGCATGTCTGCTCTTTTCATGAACCACAGCTAGAGTCATCGCATGTCTGCTCTTCTCATGAACCATAGCTAGAGTCATTGCATGCGTGTTCTTCTCACAAACCATATCATGAACCACACCTTGTGTCATTGCATGTGTGTTCTTGCCATGAACCACACATGGATCCACCAGTGTCATTGCATGTCTGCTCTTTTCATGAACCACAGATAGAGTCATTGGATGTGTGTTCTTCTCACAAACCACATATCACCAGTGTCATTGCATGTGTGTTCTTCCCACATACCACACATGGATACACCAGTGTCATTGCATGTGTGTTTCTTCCCATGAACCACACATGGATCCACCAATGTCATTGCATGTGTGCTCTTTTCATGAACAACAGTTAGAGTCATTGCATGTTTGTCCTTTTCACAAACCACATATCACTAGTGTCATTGCAT